>SCLH01000701.1:245475-269351 GCA_004367855.1 Oikopleura vanhoeffeni | reverse complement strand
TGCGCCGTTTTGGCTCCCGAAATTTTATTTGCCTTTAGATAGTCAAAGGGTGTGAGGGGGTTAAACAACCCGATACAACTTTTTAGAATACAAAAATTGGTCAAAGATCCCACGGCTATTTTTTAAATTTGCGCGGGTTGAAACTAATTAAATTTTTTACATTTTTATCAAATTATTGCAGAATTTCTTATAATATTAAATTTTATCTTTACAATTTGTTCAACTTGAACTTGAAATTTCAACAACTTAAAGATAACTTTAACAAAAAACTAAACGAAGGAAAAATTAGTTTAATTTATTAGAATTAATCGATTTAACAAAATACCATGGACAATAATAAACTATGCGACCTATTCAATAAGTATCGTTAACGTTATAAATTATAACTTATAATCTAAAAATATCACTGGGAAAAATGTAACCACAGAAATTTCTGATAAGTTCTTAATAAGTCTTGCGGGAGAAATATCTTAAAAAAAATATCTTAAAAATATCTATAAAATATCTTAAAAATTTTCAACATGAATCGTAATGAAATTAATGGTAAGAATGGAGCCTTATTCAGGAGTTAAAGGTCATCATGGATTTTCCAAAGTGCAATTATTGGGGTGGGAGCCGCTTATTGAGACTCAAACGTAATTTTTTACAATTTAACTAATTTTTCAAATAAAAAATAATCCATTAGCTTGCAAATTATGTTTATTGTGATTATGAATATTTCTTGATTTTCAAATTAATTTCGTGGCACTTAACAGCTTACAAGGAACATAAATGACACGTGTTAACCTTCCGGTTCTCTCGAGATCTCTTCAGCTTTCTATCTTTCTGGGTTTCGATTTGTAACTCAAAAATCAAAGACGTGGAGCATTTTTTCAATGAGATGACAAACGCTGATCTTTTGCTATTCACCATTAATGCGTACTTTGGCTAGTTTTTGTATTGTTTCAGATGCGCGAGTTTTTGCGTAAGCAGTTTAGCGTGAAACCTACGGTGAAAAACGAAAATTTCAAAGTATTGAATTTGTCGGTTGCACACTATGTATCAACCCCAAATTAATTTACAACAAACTATTTAAACCCCCTAAAGTATGGTTAACAGAGGTTTGGGACGGCGTAGGTATGTTTTTTTCATAATATAAATTTGTTCAAATACAAAATTTGGAACTGATTCATTGACGCATTTTTGTCTGACAATGTCAAAGATCATATTTTTATGATCATAATTTATCAAGTAACAGATCAGATGTTTAAGGGAATTGTGAGTGCTTCCAGCAATGTGCTGGAAGAAATAAGCTTTTTTTAAAACTCAAATATATTTTGTGAGAATTAACCTTGAAATGTATAAAAGTGATAAATTTTAAGAAAATATTTTAACATGAGCCGTTAAATGCATAAAACCTAATTGCTGCTTTTACTCTCCATTAATCTATTTCGTGATATCCACGCATCCAAAAATCCCATAGTGCCGATATTATTGGTCAAAAAAAATTTTGTACAATCGCAAAAGAATTTATTTTATTAACTCATCTTAATTCGCCGTAAATTATTATCGAAAATTCCTTGCTATAGTTAAATATAGGCTAAATGTAAATTTTTTAAAATAACAGAATAATTCTCACGAACGCGACATGCATTTTTTTTCTTTTTTTCAAATAATCTTCGTGAATCTCTTTAGAGCTTAAATAATTTAAAGCTAAATATCCAACAGAAAAAATTTGAATAATTTCTGTCAGATTTCTCGCACTCACTATTTTATGCAGATCTACTGTGCGCCATCATAACATTGATTAGGCTAAAAATTGAAATATTGAAAAAAGGGCAAAAATCTTAACAAATATAATACTTTCATATAGTTATTTTTTGCTGTTAATATTATTCTTCGTAATTTGAGACTATCCTATGTCTAGAATTTTAAATAAATTAATTGTTTTTGCAAGCAAATCCGATATTCTAGAACTAGTTATTCGATAGTTATAAACTTTTTTTGCTCGCAATCAATTTCTTGTGTGCTGGATGGTCGGATACAAGAAAAATAATACCGAATTTAAGACCGGGGTCGAGAATAACAACTGCACCCACAATCTCCTTAATATATGACATTTTGAAAAGCACTTAAAGTAGTTTTAATTGTTTCAGTGCACAAACACTGTACTTAATGGCCTCGGTGCATTTTGACAGATANAATCAATTTCTCGTGTGCTGGATGGTCGGATACAAGAAAAATAATACCAAATTTGAGACCGTGGTCGAAAATAATTACTACACCAACAATCCTTTTAATTCTTGTGAGCACAGAGCCACAATTGTGGCTCAAGTATACCTAAAATCATCAAAAAAGACAAAAAAAACGGGATCGTAGAATCTTTTCTTTTAAATACATTATAAAGAATTTAGATTCGATTCCAAGAAAATAATTGAATTTTTTTCGAATGTTTTGTTCCAGCATTACGGAGAGTTGATTTAAAGGGGAGTTTGACATAAAAATCAAATGTGAGATTAGCCAGTTTTTGGGAAAGTGTTCCGTTCATGCAAAACAGTTAAAATAAAAATTTATTGGTTTCTAGGGGCAGATATTTTTTTTAGGAAGTGAAATTTTCAACTTCAACTATCCTATGAAAAAAATTAGTTATTATAAAACTGAATTTAACCAATCAAACATTGTTCACAGTTAAAATTCCAACTGCCTGAAGCTTTCTGTGAACAACGTTCAAAATAGAGCCACAATTGTGGCTGTGGTGCCTTGGCGAAAAATTTTTTTATATGCTCACAAGGGTTAAAGTTTCCAAAAACGACTAGAGAGCTAAAAGCTAAATTGCAAAATTTGAGTTTTGTGAAAAATTAACAACTTTTCTAGAAAATTCGTATCCAGAGTTAATCAACTTCAAGGAATTCGAAATCATATAGTATGTATCAGAAGTTCCATAAATAATTTCAGGCGGAGCTAAGGAGGTTTATGCGGGGCAAAACAATTGGCGGAGCTAACAAATTTAGAAAAATTGTTTGCCCAAGAGTTTTTCGAAAATAAGCAGTTTTTTGAACATCCCCCAGGGGCAAATATAATTTGTTTGTTTTTGCCCAGCAAATTGCGCTGATACATGGGTTTTGGACGATATTCCGAGGCATTCATTTTTCTTACCTTTTGTTAGAAAATGACCCGATTTATGAATAAATCAATTTATTGTGTTAAAACAGTATAGAAATACGCTTAAAGCATATATTTAGGAGAAAAATACTCAAAAATTGTATTTGGAAGTAACTTAGCAAAACAGTTTTTTTGCTTAACCCTCCGAGGCATATAGCCTTTTGAAAGGCTATTTTTGAGCGTTTATTACGGGAAAAGTGAAAGTGCTTGCAACTTTATTGTTCTCTTGTCCTCGAGATTAAGGATAGACTTAAACTTAAGGGAGTGGGCGTCGATATCTCAGCTTCACGTATAATACTTTGATACACCTATTTTGTAGAAAATTTTCTGCAAAGTTTTTTCACTTGTAACATTTTTTTTTAGTTTTGAGATTTTTTTAGAGAAAAGTTGGTTTTTCGGAGGTTAAATTAAGGGTTACGATGATTAAGATTTCTCAGATAACTTTTTTGTTTGCCTTTTTTGTAGAGAATTTGTCACTGAGTTTCTTAACTAACAGGATTTTTCTGAATTTTGAATTTTTTTCATTAAAGTAGGGTTTAGAAAATTTATAGTTCAGAATTTCAACATAAAAAAGAAGTTCACACGTTTTTCCTGAGATTTTGGAGAAAAAAATCGGAAAAAATTCTTCGCTCGGACCTTAATCCAGGCTTTGCGGTGTTTTTTCTATATATTTTCAAGGAGGAGTAGGCTTTTGCGTGAGGCTCCCAAATAAGCTTTTTTGACCACTAGGGGCAAAATTTTCAAAAAAGGCTTTCGCTCGGAGATGCGCATTTATATTTGGAAGCTGAATTGCAAATAACAAGAGAAAATTTTGAGAAATGAATGAGGAGCAGGCTTTTTAGTAGTTTTAGGGACGCCTACTAAAAACCATTTTCTATGCGTAGGTATCAGATGCTCTGAATAGTACTGACAACTTCCGCAAAAGTTTCACTACGTATTTGGAAGAAAAAGATTATTTCTGACGCCAGGTTTTTCAGAAACTTCACTTGAAAATGTGTAAAAAAGAGCCCAATTATCGACGCTCACTCCCTCAAATAGTATGTAATTCACATTTTGACTTAATTGACCCTATAGAAAAGTGACATTTACAAATTGTAGTTCAACCTACGTAATTTAATTGTGAGGAAATGAGGGACGTCAGAACAAAAATAAACGAGAGAAAAGATTAAGAATCAAATTTTTCCAAAAAGTGACTTCCTTAGAAATAACCTGCAATTATCGGTCTTTAATCTACAGGTGTTTTCCGAAAAAAAACCAAACTACGCAATGTATCGAAATCACTTTTAAAGAAATAAAAATTTACTTAGAGCTCTCAGGAAAAAAGTTGAAAATGCAGCAGTTTCAAAGTTTTTCCTAAAATATGAATTATTCAGAAGCAACCTGCAATTTCTGGTCTTTAATTTACAAGTCTTTTTGAAAATAGCTCCATGCCTCGGAGGGTTAAGGTTTAAATAAAAATACGAAGATAATTAATCCGAATTAGAAGATTAGTTTGATCGGGATTTTCGAAGAATAAAAATTGAACTTGTGTTTTGTTCAAAGTTCTATATTATATTTTAAGAAATATTCTTATTTATTTTTATATCAATCTGATTCAGCTTTACAAAGATAAATATAATATGTATAGTTTATGTTTTAGAAATTGTTGCTAATATATATAAGGAAAATAATAATAAAAAATGTATATTTGGCGTTTCCAGATACTATGACAGACTTGATAATTTTTCTTCAAAAAATAAAATCAAATTTTAACATTTTTTTCCTTCTTTTCTTGAAATTTTAAAAATTATAAAATAATTATAAAATAATAATAAAATATATAAATGCGACTTTGTTTTTTTCAAAAAACAACACCTAGCATTAAAAACATTTTGGTTATTTCGATAGTATTTTGTGTTTATTCTGCAATTTAGCAAACTGGCTGAATTGCACACTCCTCGACTTGGCCTTGCCTAGACAGATTGGAACCGTGAGACAGCTGGACAATTTAGGAAGGCGATTATCTTCTGAAAGACTACGATCCTTTCTGATTGGAGGACAGCTCGACAGGACAACGTATCGTCAGATAAGAGCGTAGCTCTACACTGGAACAATGGTGACTACTGAAAGAAACTTTATATTGCAAAATTACAACTAGTATTCTATAAATCTGTCGGTACACTTCTGCGATTCCTTTTTTGTGAATTGTTACTGTTAGGCATAAAATAAATGCAATTCTCAAACTAAAAAAAAATAATAATACTGGAATCGTTTTTTTGGACCATTTTCATGTTTTAGAGGTCTCTTAAATTTAGCACTGTACTAATGATGTGTAGATATATTAATCTTTAAGGGGGTAGTGTGAGGTAGGAACAGCAAAATTTTTTTGCCCGACAAAAGAATTTTACATATTATTTTGTAGAGCAAAAAAAATGATTAATTCCAAAAATAAAAAAAAATTTATTAAATTTACTTGCAACCTTGTCAAAAATTTGAATCCGTTTGGGGAGAATCGGAATTTACTATCTCTATAGCGCGTGTTCGAATCGCATTGATGTTGTCTAAGTGATTTTCTAGAGTGATTGCTTGAGTGATTACACATCGATCAAATTTAGCGGTTACATTATCAAGACCCTTGCCTATAATCATATTCAAGATAATCACTAAGACAACATTAGTGGGATTCGAACACGCGCTATAGAGATAGTAAGCGTTTTTGAGATGGATTTCCGTTGGGAAAAGGATATGGACTGCACACACTCTTTAGCTGCTCATTTTTGTAAGTTTCGAATAGGAAATTTAAAATCTAGGGAGGAGATACATTTTGATTGAGACACCTAAAATAGGGTAAAAATACTGTTTTTTGTTGATTTTGTAGCCAAATTCAAGAAAGTTGAACAATACTNGTACTGTAATACAGTGAAAATTTTCGAAAAAAAAGAAACGCACAAATGTCAATTATCCAAAAAGTCGATCGATCACTTTGTAAATTTTTATCCATACATGATTAAGGATGTGGGCGACGATAGTTGGGCTCCAGTTCTATTCAGAGCATCAGATACCTCAACCTACGCTCAGAAAATGGTTTTTAGTAGGCGTCCTTAAAAGCACTAAAAAGCCTACTTCTCATTCATTCCTCATCATTTTTTCTTGTTATTTGCAATTTAACTTTCAAATATGAATGCGCATCTCCGAGCGGTAGAACATTTTGAAAATTTTGCCCCTAGTGGTCAAAACAGCAGTATTTGGGAGCCTCACGCAAAAGCCTACTCCTCCTTGAAAATATATAGAAGATGTTCAATTTGTGCATGAACTTCACCGCAAAGCCTGGATTAAAGTCCGAACGGTAGCCATTTTCCATTCTTCCTCTCCAAAGTCTCAGGAACGNAAAATTGACGATTCTAGAAAGTGCGCATCGCGCGCAAGAAATTCCGTTAAGTATGTTAAGGGGGTGGTCGTCGCAAAATGAGGCTCTAGAAATAAATTTTCCCAATTTTATTTTTTTTATGCCTTTTTTATGAAAATATGAAAAATTACAAGCATTTGGTACTCGTTTTATTTTGATACATGGCTAGGAAAGCACTTTTTGATGAGTTCAAAAATATTTCGTATGAAAAAAGTTGCAATTTCTTGATTTTTGGAAATTTAAAACACGATTTACAGAAAAACGAGTTAGAAATTTAGACAAAAATCAACTCGATTTTTCGACCGGACTCTTAAGCTGCACATTCATCTACGTTTTCAATGTGTGCCTTTCAAATCCAAGGAGGAGATACACTTTGATTGAGACTCCTAAACAAGAGACAAAATACTGTTTTTTGGTGATACTGAGACCAAATTCGAGAATTTTCAAAAAAACTCAACTTGATTTTTTGCTCACGTCCTGTCCGGTTAATTTGAGTCATAAATCATTGTTGTACCCTAAAAACTCAGGTAGGAGATATATTTAAAAAAATAATTCCGTTATTTTTGTAAGCACGTTTCTGATCGGACGAGCCATCCGTCACTTTTGATTTTTTTATAGGATGCAAGATTTTTGCTCAAATACATTACTCAGACGCAAAACTTTGTCCTGAAGTTTGAACTCTTGGATAATTGGCCATTGAAAACCCGGTTTCTCGCTTTAAAGTACGACGACCACCCCCTTAAGTAAATTGTGGCCCATGAAATTCTACCTGAGAAAGGCAAATAAAAAGTTGACGGAAGCTGAAACTGAATTATTGTTTTCAAAATTATCATTTTTCCGCCTTCACATTTTCGATTGTTAAATTTTTCCATCAAATGGTCATCGTATCAAGTTTTAAGTAGCACCAAAAAAATTGTAAGTAACAGTTTTCTGGAAATGATATTATAACCTATGGTCCAATTATGAGCCGTTCGAGCGTTAGAGGGCGAAACATTTTATTATGTTCAACACTGAGAAAAAATTTCACAAATTTTTGAAATTTTGTTTCCCAAATTTCGATATAGCCAGTCGATACAACCTCCTTAAAGTATGTTTTATGAAATTTTTTCAAATGCAGCTTCTCTCTGGATTCATATATCCCTCTTTCACACTATCCAGCATATTTCGGCCCTGTATAGTAAACGTAGTGTGTTTTTTTAGTAGTTAGGCCGGTATATTCTGGAAAGTGTGAAGTTGGGATATAGATCTTATCGAACAAGACGAAAGCGTAGACCAGACCTGATCCTTGAGCATCTATTCAAAAAGACATTTAATTTGTGGAGACCACTATGAGCTTGTATCACGTGATATATGCTCTACATGTATTTAAGCGCCCACCACGCTCTTCAGGGGGTAGCGGTCGCACTCTTTTTATGGTACTTTGGGGTGTAAAAATAGCACGAAATTGCTACCCCCTTAAATTGGGCTTTTAAGTTGGGCTGAAGCCACTCGAAAGACTCTGTGCCTACAAGGGTTAATAACTATAACATAAATAATGTTTAAGTTTAATTTATTCGACAGACATACAGCAATTATTAATATTGAGACACAAATATACACAGTGTTTCTGACAAGAGGTTTTTCTAGCAAGTATTTGAAATTTTTCATTTCTTGTTGTCTTTTTACAATTAAGTGCCGCATTTTCATCATGTGTCTGCATAGGAGCTGTTTTTTATGATTATTTCCAACTCGAAAGTTTCCATAACGAAATCGTCTTTGTCTTGTATTAGCATGTTCTGCACATGGTTTATACTGATGACTTTAATTTTCTTGCAGATGGCTGCTTGATTCGCAGAAGTAAAATAAAAAGAAGCGAAAGAATATTCATTTTGTAAATATTTTGAAATGTTTAATAATTCGATGTTGGTTGTTTGATGATACTTCGTATTTCTGGATTTCTTATATACGAGTTTATGATGTTCAAGACGTAGAGAAGCGCCTCCAGTGGGTTTATATAAATCATTGAAAACTCCACAAGAGTCAGAAAGAAACGATAAATACGATTTTCGATATTAACTCGTGCTGTTACTGTCATCTTCGTCGTCAAAATCATGCATATAATTCAAATTTTCGAAAATATCCAAATCGAATTTAGAAAATTCAATATTTTTTAATTAAAAATGCCCACCTTTATTCGAATTGACTCTGATTGGTTCAAAAATTTTAAACGCTTTATAATGTCCCCTATTACACTTTTGTGAATATCCCGGCCCTGATTAGAAGCACAAGTGTGTTTTTAAGTAGTAGGGCCGGGATTATTCACAAAAGTGTGAATAGGTGGGATATCTTTTACCACGGACTCCATTCAAAAACGTTTACTATCCTTTATAGCGCGAGTTGAATTCACTAATGTTGTCTAAGTGATTGCTTAGTGATTACTTAGTGAATTACACACCGATCGCTGACAATTTAGCGTCCATTAGACCATTAAGGGAGTTGGTGTCACTGATTTGAGCCTCTTCCAAGAGTCATTCCCGCCAAACTAGCAAGGTGTATTTCCAAAAACATTTGAAACAAACAGAACCAACCTTCGCGTAATTTTGACAGTTAATCTGAACAATCCCACCTACTCCGACACCTAGGCTTTTAAAAAGCTTCTTAAAAGACACGCAGTTGTTACCTACTCCTTCAATTTTCATCATTTTTTAATTATTTTTTTGTGTCAGTGCTCTCGAGAACCCTTACAAATAATCAAAAGCGCTTTTGTTTTAACATTCTTGCTTTCAGCGGACTTAAAACGCGAAAAACCAAAAATTAAATTTGAAATGGTCAGTTTGGAGGCTCAGGCAAAACTCATCTCCTCCACCAGTTTAAGAGATTCAGTTTCGACTCATACTGCATCTGAACCAGCAAGACTTGTTTGACAATGAACAAGAGAGTTTCATTGAATTATTAATGTCGGCGTCTCTTGGGCCATGTTCAACTTTTCATTTGGGCCTAAATTTTCGACAAATTAAAAACCAGAAAAAATGCTTCAAAATAAATTTTTTCATAAATACAAACACTTTTGGATTGTTCGTGCAATGTTTAACTCGGTAGCGTGCAAAAGAAAACAAATTAGCGCACTTTCAATTTAAATCATAAATAAATCATAAATTTTGTTTTATTGTTTTTTGGCTTTTTCGGCCCGCCGAAAGCAAAATATTGAAACATAAAGCAATTTTGCATTATGGTAAGGCTTCTCCGGAGCCTCAAACAAAAATTGATAAAAAATAATTGAAAATTGAAGCAGTTAGTGTACGAACTGCGTGTCTTTTTAAGAAGCTTTAAAAGCCTAGGTTCTGCGTAGGCGGAATTGTATCAGATTACCTGCAAAATCAAAATTACCGCTGAAGGTTGGTGTCTGTTAGTAATGCAAGATTGTTTTGTGGAATAATCACTCTTTCTAGATTGGCGGAATGACCTGAAGAGGCTCAAATCAGCGACACCTCACTCCCTTTAAGGTAAATTAGTGGATAGAAGACCGCTATAGAGATACGTAAACGTTTTTGAGATGAAGTTCGTTGTAAAAGAATATATATCATATCCTGGATATGTGGGGACTAAAAGAAGATAGATTAAAAAAACGTTAGGTGTTCTAGAATAGACTGACCACCTGGTGGTGTGATGTGACAATGTTGAGTATGATACTGATGATGTTGAGTATGTGTAATCGTTAGACGAGGGATTGATCTACAAATGAGTATTCTCAGATTTTTCACAACTACACAAGAATTATTCTGAGGCGTGATTGAAAGGAACCAAATTACGACACATACTTCTTAAGGCAGTAACCGCCGCGTTTCACTGTTTTTAAAACACCTGTAGTTTGATGAGAAAGAGTCGTACGATGTTGAACTTACAGAATGTTGGAGATAAATGTCTTAATTTGTCAAAAAAAGGAACAAAAAGTTTTTTGTTTGATGGTACCGGTAGTAGTACAGGTCCAAAAAGTCGATTTTCGGTTTTTTACCAATAAAATAATTTTGCAAGGAAATATCAGATTTTTTTTATTTCTCGTACGCCCACTATTAATGGGTTTTTCTCTGGTAGTATGGAGTCAGAAATTCGATTTAAGGTCTATTTGCTCAAAATAGATAAAATTTACACGTTAAATTTGCCGATTTCGGTATATTCAGCCTCTGTTAAAATCATTTCCAGCACTGGTATAAAAAACTTTTCCCACAAGTAAGTCATCTTCGCAATCGATAAAGACGTTGTACTATGAGCTCGGTTTTTCGATATCTGATTAAGTTTTTGATGCACACATGTGAAAAATTCAGGTACCATAAAATGTTGACCATTTCACGATTAAATAAATATTTTTCAGCTTTTTTTGGCGATTTTTTTATTGGTCTGAAAGATTAACTAACAGGCTAATTTGTCCAAGTAAAATTAAGGTCATCGATCAAAGTGTTAAAAAAATATAGCATAAATACTGAAAAAAATACTTAGGAAAAATTTGAATTTCCGACATTTTTTTTGGACAAATAATTTTTTTTTAATCGATTTAGAAGCAAACCGATGACAAAATTTCGAATGCAAGAAAAATTAAGTTTCTACTATGTATTGATCTCGAGATACAGCCTCCGTCGGTTACGTCAAATTTCACCATCTAAAAAAATATTGTTGAAATTTTTTTTGAGATTTTTAAAATTTTTCTCTATTGAAGTTCAACATTACATTGCAGGCTACCTGGTGCAAGTTAAATTAAGGTTATCAAAAAATATAGCATTAATACTGAAAAAAATACTTAAGAAAAATTCAAATTTCCGAAATTTTTTTTGGTCAAATTCAAAAATGTTTAATTCATTCAGAAGCAAACCGATGACAAAATTTTCGAATGCAAGAAAATAAGTTTCTACTATCATCGGAAATCTCGAGATACATGCTCCGTCGGTACCCCTTAACTTTAAGGGAGTCTAAATGTAATGCTGCAACTCGATCGATTGTCAACTAATTAACTGCCTAGCTTTCGCCCCGAACGTATTTTAGATCTTCATCCGAAATAGAACCTATTAAAAAAAATTAATTAAGTCGTACTGTGAATTAATTATCAATTCAAAATGAACTCTCCGGAAAAAATTGAGCAGGAGAAAATGTTTAAAATTTTATCTGCATAATTGAAAGAAAAAGACTTCTTATATTATTAATGAACACTTGACGACAAAGGAGCGTGCGGCTCTTGTGATCAGATCAAAATCAAGCCAAGACACAACTTCAACGATAGTTGTAAGCATTATCTCGTTTAACTATTTCGCTTTAAATAAAAATCATTTTAAGAAAAGAGAGATTTGCACTGTTTACGACGCTTCTGTTCATTTACGAATCACTGAACGTAAAACTAATTATCCTAACTTTAGCTGTTGGTCGACTTTAGCCGTGTTATTTTGAAAAGTTCAACTAATCGTAAGTACTCCGAGTTTTGATTGCTGACAAAAATTGCAATTTGTAACCACTCGTTTTTAATGCGGATTACGAATTGTTTACCAGAGAAAAGTTTTGGTATAAAAATCTATGAAAAGTTTTAACCAGAACACACCTAACTTTCATTCAGTAATCAATTAATCACAATACAGAAGTTAACACGTTTACAAATACCCAGCCCAATTCACATCAGAACCCCTTAAGGGAGTGCTTTGCGCGATTAACTGTGTTTATTGAAGTTTCTAGATCATGGTGTTTGAATACGAACGGGTACAGGGTATAGGAAAAACTTTCTGAACGTGCAAAACAACAGAAAGAGATAAATCATACTAATTGTTAGTCGAAGCAACTTCAGACCTACTCGCAGCACTCACCATTGAATAAGCTCCAAAAAAACACTAAAAAGCTACTCCTCCTAACAAGTTACATCAATTTTTTTTTATTTCTTGAGTCCAGATTCGGAGAAGCAATATAACATATCTAGAGCTTCTTCTAAATTTTGCTTTAACGAATAAGTGCAAAAACGAAAAAAAACAAACGAAAATTGGTCGAAAAAAAAAATATTACTGTCAAAACAAAATTTAAAATATTGTTGATATTGCTTCCCGAAACTCGAAATCAAAAAATTAAGCAAAATTATGAAATGAGGAGATAAGCTGTTAGGTTCAAATATTGAAAAATAATAGCAACCTAAGGCCGTCCAGAACGAAGTTGATCAAAATGGTCGAAAAAAACCGCTAGTAGTTTGAACAGTTTTGAGCGTCAAATAAAAAATAATCAAAATTTATCCGAAATTGGCGGAGGATTAGGCTTTGAAAAACCCTCTAAATCTCGATTCAGATTTCGTTCGAATTCTTTTAATTCGAAAAACGCTCTAGATTTTCTTGTATTAGTGCTGGACCTGACACAGAAAATAAATGAAAATAGAAAACGACGCAGAGTAGACTTTAATGTTGTGTGTGAGGTTACATACGTTCGTATGCGTAGGGTGTAGCCTCACTCAATACTAAGTCTAAATGGATTGCGAAGAGTTGTTATCGTGACGTTAAAAGTTTGGGATTCCACCATAGCTAGTTTAGCCAAACCTGCATCTTAAAACAGGCAAATCAGCACACGCCTCCCCTAAAGGGTGTATCGACACTTAACCAATTTGCCGTTTAACCCTACTAAATAATCACTTTAAATTAAAAAGTGTTGGAAAACATGTTTGTGGAGAAAAACAACATTCACGTTGCTTACGTTTGCGTTTGCATAATTTGCTATCCGCCAATCAGAACAGTCAATTGGCAAGCACCTACTGTTTGCCCAGATGAACTTTTTTGATGGCGGAACGAAGAAGCAATACAAAAACGAAACCAGAAGCAAAAACGGAACATGACTGAATTCCTTAAAAGATTGCCTAATAGATTGCTGTTGGGGCAAATCAGACACATTAACTTATTTCGTGGTAGCTGAAAAAAACAATGAGGAAAATTAAAGTAAATTATCAATATTCAGAGTGTTTGTCAATTTGAAGTTGTAAGACACAAGTGCTGCACACTTGAAAGGGTCACTAAAGTGCTCACGTCTCAACGCTTCATTGACGGGACTGAAAACGGTGAAATTAACATGATGATAGTTGGATACTTACCAAGAACATTGCGTAATTAATTGATGCAGGCATTAATGCAGCATGTGAATCATCAAAGTATAGGAGGAGATGGAGACCAACAAGCTTCCATTGTGTAACCCATTCGTTTCATATTGTATTTGCCGAAATAATTGTATAAAGAGGGGAATTTCGAGACAAGGTAAAAAAAAATAGTGGAAATAAAAATAGACCATTCACGGAACTCTAAAGTATTTTTTCGTATACGAGGCCGAACGGAATTATGTATTCTTAGCGAAAAATCGAACTTGTGTATAGTGCTTCGACGATTTGCGATATTCGAATCCTCAGGTGCCAAATTTCGTAACAAAATTTCGTTATTATCCTAGCTTCAAAATTTATAAATTCACCACAGTAAGTAAGTCAATAACTAGTCATATAGATGACTCCATATAAGATTAAACAGACTGCAAATATCAAATACGAGAAAACAAGAACAAGTAACTTTAACGTAATCAAAATATGAGCTAGGAAGATTCGGCAAATTGGAAAAAAGCGTTATGGCGTACGGGCATTATTATCAGAAAGTTCAATTTTTAAATTCTGATTATCGAATTCTTAGAACTTAAATTTATGAAAATAGGCAAAGACCGGACCGATCAAGGCCCTACTTTGCGTTCGCGTTGACCCCGTTGACTCGTGCTACATGGATAGATCTGCCCAATAAGAGCTTGAGAAAATAAGTTAAACCGAAAGCGAAATAGAAGCCTAGAAATTTCAATCTGATATGTCCAAATATGGTGGAAAGGATTTTGTCGAGATTCTAAAATGATGGAATCAGGTTAACCAGAAATAAGATAAATCCCGATTGTGTTTCCAAATTATCAACTCTCACAAGCCAAGTAGGACTCAATAAGAGCTGGGTGGGCCAACAAATGAAAATTTCATAAACGTATTCCAAAACCAATCGATCGAGGATAGCGCAAAAACAGGAGAAAAAATTGCCGGTTCAGACTGTCCATTTGTCGGACAGACTGAAATCAAATCACCGCGAATTTAATCCCCTCAGCAATCCGCCAGACGTTTAGCATGAAGTACAGAATTGATCGCTGACACAAGGTATGACAAAACCTGCATTTTCTCATATAATAGCCCGGAATTTGTGAAAACGTTCTCTGAATGAGAGCACCCCGAACAAAAGGCATCAAATTATGAATTGAAATCGATGAACTTCGCGATCGGTTTGCCCTGATAAGTCCGGCTCGTTAAATTTATTCCACGATTAAGGAGTGGCGACTTATAAGCAAAAAGAGATAATAAGAATGTACAAAGGGTACCTTTAAACAAAGGATGTTTCACAAAAAAAGAAAGCATTTGTATGGCAACTTTGGTAACTTACAACTTAAATCCAAATTTGAATGATTCTAGCCCTGAATAAATTAAGAAAAGTCATACGGCGATTGTACAAGAATACTTAAAAGGAGGTTAAATGGTGTCCAAATTTTTTAAGAGAAATAATAAAATGTACATCAATTCCCATGTACAGGGAAGTTTTGTTGTAAAGACGCAAAAAGGCAATTTACGCACAATGTCAACCAGTCAAAAATATAAGAATAGCAAGAAACTAATAAATAATACAATAGTAAAAAAAAATCGGGGAAACAGATGATTTTTTTATTTTATATATGTAAGCGGTTGGCGTCTTTTCTGATTCTCACAAATATTTTTCGATATAAAGTCACATATTTCCAATTGAAAATAAAAAATGGAATTACTAAATTGTCAAAATTTTAATATAGTATGCGAGAATTTGAAAGATTTTCGAATTGATCGCATCAAAGCGGCGAGGAAATGAGCTCTTAGTTTCACGGGGACAAATATATTGATTCGAATGAAAAAAAAAAAATGAAAACACAAAAGAAGTGGAAAAGTCAATAATTGATTAAAATAATTTTCCGGATATAAAAAAATCATCACGTGAAACAATGTAGTTGAAAAAAATAAAAACATAACAATAGAACGTCAAAATTGAACTGCAATTAATCAAATAGTGAAAAGATCTGAAAAAGAATTGAAAAAAGTTTTAAAATTTTGTGATCAGTACTTTATAAGTGCTTTCGCTTAATCTTATGTATTGTATCTTGCCAAATCGTTTTAATTCTCCTTACAACATAAGTCCATAAAGCGTATAAGGGGATTGTACGGAAACATCTTGGCTTTTTGTGGTTGTGATAAAATAAGAGAAATTTGTTTCCGTGACTTGTTCATCGCAGCTACATCCTGCAATTACGCGCACAATCCGTTTGTCAGCAATAAGATGTTGAAGTCAAAATCAGAATTATATAAATGTGATAAAAGAAAGTTTAATGTGCAAATTGAATTTGAAGCTAGAATCCGCTTAGATGCATTACAGCCGGTTGCGTACCCTCACACAAAGATAAACAGTTTATCGATAAACAAAATAAGAACAAACTTGTTGAATTTTATCACTATGGAATGCATAATATCGAATGAAGTACATCAAAAGAAAACCAATAGACTCTGAAGACTAAAACTGTATCTAAACCCACAGCCCAACCAAATGCAATTTAGTAATTTTACTTCTAAAGGAAGAACACAGAAAAATTAGACAGGTCACGCGTGTGCACGCCTGATAAGAGTCCGTTAAGTCTTATGGCTCGTGATTGGATTAAAACTCATAACAAAAAGTCAATAAAGTTAAAATCGCGACGAAAAATAATTCGGCCGCAAAACTGAATATATAACACAATAACCTCAAAATTTTCGCTACCCAAATTTTGAAACCAGTGACATCTTGTAATATAATACCAACTTCTTTTAAAAAAAATGGCCTAGCAAGCGGTCAAAATCAAATTGCTCTTTGAAGGTCTAGTACTACTAAAAGACAAGAAGGCATTACTAGCGTGGGCGAGCAGCAATTGACTATCTGTCCTATCTATAACAATTGCGGAGTCTACGAGTGTAAATCTAAGGAGGGTGTCGCAGATTGGAACTTAATGAAGGATTTGTGGATACAACTGGCAGAGTGATATCCCAAAAACTCCTACTTGAAGAATCAACTCTCGCGAATTTAAAACTTAACAGAACTGATACAATCCAAACCTAACGCCCACACGGTACCTTTAATAAGCCTCAAAACACCAGTAGAACCTCTCTCAATATCAGTGTTAATTTTGTGTCATCCACCGGAGAAGCTTACACATAACAGTGCGGCCCTTTGCTGAAATCTGGCTGCGGCGGAGAAACCAAAAACAAAAGAAAAATTGAACTGGCGGTGGAGGTCATAGAAAACGTATTATCCTCGAGTTGCGGAAATAGCAGAGTTTGCGCTCATACGCATCGAAAGCAAAGACTTTTTGCAAGGCATGAAAGTTTTTTGATATTGATTCGCGTCTCTAGGGGGCCATGTCAACTTGTCATTTATTAATTTGAAAAAAAGAAACAAAAAAATGAAATGGACAAAAGCTCAAAAAATTTCGTAATGCAACACTTTAAGGACATCAATTTTAACCGGTAGCGCCAAAAGAAAAACAATTCACGCACTTCAATAAATCAAAATAAATCAATAATTTGGGTTCCGTTTTTTACCGTCCAAAGAAAAATTAAAAAAATCTGTGAGCAAGTGGATGTTATTCAACCTGACACACAAAAAGTCAAAAAATCGATGTAAATGACAGGAAAAATAGTGGAGCAGTGTTCTTGGGGACGCTATAATGTGTGTGTAGGTCATTGATAGATTTCTGTATGGTCGTGAAATACCCGCGAAGGTGTTGTAATTACAGTTTTTGGAAATATCTTGGCTATTTGGCCAGAAATACGCTTGGAAAAGGCCACATTTGCGACACTCCTCCTTTAAGGTTAAATCCGACAAAATATAAATAAAGGATCAAAAAGTCTATTTTGAAGCCTAATTTGACACTAGGGCCAAAAATTATTTTGTTAGAACGATTCAACCCAGCACGCGTTTGCATATCACTATTGGTTTACTTTGGCTCTGTCTCCCGGTCGAATCCAGGTAATAGCTGTCGTCCTATCCGTAATTCACATCAATCATTTGTTTAATTTTATGAAAAAAACGAGCAAAAATAATTATGTAATTATATCAATTCAAGAAGTGATGACTGAATTTTGTTAAGGGGTAAACGGTGTAATTTTAAAAATTGTGTTCTAAAAACTTAAGGAAAATTTAAAATAACTACCTTCATAGATTAGCTGATTCACGTAGGTATGAACATAACAATGTAGACGTTGTTTAAAGTGTTTCACACACCAACGCTGTGAATCGCGCCTGTGAGTAGGCTGCCTTAAAAAGAGAATAGGGTGCGTGGGTTCGAGAACCATGCCGATCGAATTGCTTCTCATTTAGAGTACGTGTATTAGTTACATAATAATAGATTGAAGATCTCACAAATATATTGAGAATCAATATTTCGCTAACTTAACATAAAACAAGAAAAAAAGTATCTTTCCTCAAAAGTCAAGACCCCATAAACATGTCCTAGCCTGATTGCAGGAGGGAAAGAATGACGTCACTGAAATCCTACAGAAGTCTGAAAGGGCAACTGAGAAAGCCATGTTAAGAAGGTCACCATACCCACCATCACCTCCTTAGAGAATAAAAATTTAACCATCTCATTGCAGAGTACACTGCTTAACTGTGACGTAATTAGATCGATGGTTCTGTTTTAATATTTAATCAGTAAATGAAACTTTATAACTTCTCAAACGGTTCTCGAATTGACTTTATTTAGATTTTTGTGGATAACATCCCCATGAGGTCCTATGATGCATTTCAAGACAGAAAATAAATATACGATAACACAAGCTAGTCTACATTTTGCATCGGACTAGGTCGTTTGGGTGCAGCACTTCCGTGAATCATAACTGCCCTAGAAATTTAAGGCTGCTAAGAAGAAAAAATGCCAAACTGAAAACAGAGACAGCTCTAAGAACACATAAGAAAGATATTTAATCGTGAACAATGTGAAGCAAAGTGCTACAAGGTGAAAAATTCTATCGTAAGTTCATCAAAACGATTCCCTCTGATAAAAAATCGGGAACACGCATGCCAGCACACGACGGACTTAACTTATATATAAGGTACTTTGAAGGATATAAAAAACTACAAATTAAATTACTTAACCATTACAACAGCAACGTACAAGAGTACAAAAGTGCATTTTTATTCAAGAATGAAATCGAATTTAACCGCTGATAATTTTATGAATCACAAGATTACACAAATGCGAAATGTTCAAATACGACTTTAAAACAGATGCATCGCTCATTCGACGAGAGCACGAAAGACAAAACAAAATTAATTGAAAGCCCCTGCTAAAAGGTAACTCGCGTCATATAAAGGAGCTGTAGAAGCAATAGAACAATATTTGATCGAAACCCAAAGACAACTAAATGTTGAAGGATGAAGATAATGAAATTAAAATGCATGAAATCGCAATGAGAGCGTAAAAATGAAGGACTTTTTTCTGGAACACTTTTGTCTACAAAAACTGACGCTGACATAAAACGAAATATCAAAGTTTAAACCCACTCACAGCAGAAGGTCAGGAACAAAACTGACTTTCAAAAAATTAATCCGACCTAACTTGCACACATGGGAATTTCAAGTTCAATGCCGAAAAAAAAAATCACAAAAAAACAACTACATAACAAACAAAACATTAGAATTAACGGTAGATGGAAACGCGAATATACAAAACATTACTACTACGAAAATATCTCTATTCATAAAATGAATCCCGAAGAACAATCGCAGTTTTACCCTGAGTATATTTGATATTTTCATCTTCGACCGTTGAAGAACCCTACACATCGCGGGTCCTGATCGGCCGCAGCGGAACGGACGCTACCAGACACCCAGCGAAAACTTTGCCCGGCGAATCTCTCTATCACTTCGAGATCTATATAGTAAGCTGATTTTTGATAAAATATATAAACAAATGACGATGAATGAAAATTTTTGAACAATTCCGACGAATGCATCCGGAAGTGCAAATTCAGGCGCAAAACCTATGTTGCTCACTTGATCACTCTGACCCCAGAGAGGATTTAAGTCTTTCGCATATAATATTCCACCATCGCACTTAATAAAGACAAGGTAAATAAAGATCGAACCAAATTATGGCGCTTTTTGTTCTCTTAACCGCTCAATCCATTTAGAATAATAACATAATCGAAATAACTGTCATTCAGAGATAATCGAAAACAATATTATCTCTTTTGAGCGGAAAGAAAACTTAGAGAAAAAAACGAGACATTTTGAAAAAATAATTTACAAAAACTCAGTTACTGCAATACGACAAGCAAGACATTTGAAAAATGGTTCAGTAGTAATATTAAGTCATATAATATTAAAATCCATAATTTGAAAAAAGTCTGATTTTATATAAAGAACAATCGAAAATTGACTTTACGCTAAGGAGGGCGTGAGCCTTTGAAAGTGAAAAAATACTATTTTAAAAAAGACAATTTGAAGATATGTTGAGACGTGCGTAATAAATCTAACTATGAGATCGATGGGATCAGTAATGATGATTGAAAAGGCGACAATAGTACAATAAGTGTGTAATGTCAAACAATATTGGGTAATGGTTAAGAGTAATAAAATATAATTAAATTCTTAAATAATAATTAGGATTTATAAAGATAAGTAAAAAGGAGACTGCTTCAAAGATATGAAACAAGGTAAATCTCTAGGTGAGGGCACACAATAACTAACCTAGGGGGCAGTGTCACGACTCAGTGGATGCACGTATCCAAATAACAGCCAATGAAACTTTCGATAGGAACAATAAGGGTAAATAAAAATAGAATCACCGACAAAACCATCTATTTGAAGCCTACTCATTCAGCATGGGGTGCGGTATTGGGGCCGCTTAAGTACAAATCGGACGTTTGAAATAAAACAAACAACCGGATATCTAGCACCAAATCCAAAAGCCGTTGCAGAAAGGCCGATTTAATTAGTCAGATTGGCTGACCACGATACAGATGCCTCAGATTCCGCATTTATCAAATAGTCACGATCTACATTAAGCCCTACACTTTTGAGCAAGAGCCAACACATGTGGCCAAACATACTAAAAGCATCAAAAAAGCAAAAAACAGATCGTAGAACCTTCCTCAAAACAAAAAGAATGATTCGGTCCAAAAAATAATGAAATTTAATTTCGAATGTTGGTTCCAGTATACGGAGAGTTGATATGAGAATTTTTCGCGCTAGTCTCACTTCCTGAAAAATTACCTGGAATCTAGAATAAAAACAAATGTGAGATGCAGTGTTAGGAAAGTGTTTGTCGGCATGCAATAACAGTTTAGAATAAATTCTTGATAATCTAGGGGCAGATATTGTTTTCGGAAGTAAATCAAAAGTCAACACTCAACATCAAAGAGAGCCACAAGTGGTGGCCTGGGTGCCTTGGCGGAACTTTTTTATATCCACAAGGGGGGGTTGCGCAAAAATTGAGGCTCCAGAAACAAATGTTTGATAAATTTACTATTTATTTTAAATGGCTGTGTCATCGAAAAAATAGAAATTACCAGCATTTGGTACTTCGTTATGTAAATACAGGCCTAGGAAAGCATTTTTGATGAGTTTAAAATATCGATAAAAAAAGTAAAATTCTTGAATTTGAAGTTTAAAAACACGAAGTTACAGAAAAACATCTAAAATTTAGACCTAAACTCAAACAGTACAAGCACAGACACTCAGCGCACAATCAGTAGGTACGAATGTGAACTTTTAAATCCAGAGAACAAATAATAGATGAGACCCCTAAAAAAGGTCAAAAACTGTTTGAGATACCGAACCAAAACCAAGCAATTTTCCAAAACTCAACGCGTATCTCACTTTCCCCTGTCCTAATTTGAGACAAAATCAATTTTGTCAATTGAAACGCACGGAGGAGAACATTTAAAAAAATAGCGCCATCCAATTGTAAGCACGTTTCGAGGGGACGACCCTCCGTCACTATTCGACTTTAATAGACGCGCAACAAGTTCTTGCTCAAATACATAGAAGGTAATATTTTCCAGTGTTGATTGCGATAATGGCCATAAAACCCTTTCGCCTAAAATGCGAACGACCACCCCCAACCATAGACGCAATCAGATGACCAACATTAGTTTAATCTTCTTAAAATGAGCAACATAGTAACTATAAAGCATAATTATAGGTGGTGCTGTAGTGCAAGAAAAAGGGAACACACGCATGAAACACACTACTTTCATTATCAAACATATAATCGATACCGGGCCTCCGGAGATGAAACACAGCGTGAGCTTTGATTTCTCCCTTTAACCAGACGGTAACTAGCTAAAATGCCTTTATTTGCTAGATTTTGCGTCAGCCGTCTGGGTAAAAATGAGGAGAAACGAAAGACCACACTGTAACTTCTTAAGTTTTAGCTTCTTGATTGCCACACTTCCTAGTGACAAACTACCCAAGTAGGTATATCAGTCAACAAGGATTTCGGCTTAAAGATGAACAAAGAAACTTGACTCCTGATGATTCAGTTTAAAAAAATTAAAAAAATCTTGGCACAAAAATTGTGTACACTGTAAGTTGCCAAAAATGAATTAAGACGAATTTCGGGATTTTTCTGGCGGTTCAATGCAGAAAGTCCCTTGTAAGTACTGCTCCTTTAAAAAAAGGCATTGGCAAGCAGGGGCCTAAAGGGTCAACTAAAAAGGCTACCTTAGAGTTAATGTTTGTTAAGAAAAACATTTTACTTAATTTTTCAGACCTTTCATAATCCTCAATCTACAGTGAGAAAATTTTTTGGAATTTACAAACTATCTATATTGATTGGAAGAGAAATACAAAAATGAAGACACCGGCCACCACCGCTAAAGGCCTTGTCGCCCACAAAACCTGCGCTGTGACAAAAGCTCAGCTAAGCATTTGCTATGGCCGCAAAACAATAACAAATAAATTTGTCAATCAGAAATTCATGATTAGTATGAAAATTATAATAAATCAATATCACAGATACAAATTGTTTTATTCAAGGAAGCAATGATAAGTGAAGCTAAAAAAGATCAAGGGATCGTATCGTGGTTTATTTCGCGAGCTTATGAAAATATTTGAAAGAGCAAAATCATTATGAATAGGAATCGTGATCCTGTCACAAGATTACGTCACAGAGCTATACCTTTATCACCTTTGGTAATGGCGTAGCCACACTTCTTTAAACGTGTGTTTTAAACGTTGTGCACGGAACTAAGCAAAAGGGTGATAAAGGGATTACAATAATTTAAAATAATAAACGATCTTAAAAGGCTCCAAAACAATACCTAAGTGACCTAACAAATTCGTCAGTAATGAGTATAATATATAAATAGTATGTAAATCCATGTCCACACTGTTAAATCAGGCCCTACTACTTAAAAACACACACGTTTCCAAGAGGCGCGGGATATAACAAAAGTCGAAACGGGATATAAAATCAAATTAAAAATAAGAAGACGCTGCCTAAGCTCTGCGTTCAATTTTAAGGCTGCGGCAAGAAAGCGCAAAATGGGGGGAAAAAAAGGCCCCCCTTTAATTTTATGAAAAAAAAATTGCCCCAATTGTTCGATAAACTATTCAAATAATAAGATGACATACGGAATGGTTAAGAGTTAGATAAATGAGAAAGGACTNTTAAGTTCAAGGTTTTAATTTGTTTGCTGTGGGTTGTGTGGAACAACTTATTTTATTTAGCAGTAATTCAAGGTTGAACATGTTTGCAGAGTCCGAATATTTTAATAAATAAATTAAATTATTATTTGCTCACAATCAATAAAGATAAAAAATTTAATAACAACCATAATTCCTAAAATTTGAAACTCGTTCAGCTTAACCCCTATCGTGCAACTTTATTTACTTTTGCGGCATAGCTCTCTGCTTGAAATGTGCCAAAATACCGGTCGTTTTGGCTTGTCCGATAGTCTCGATTAACTTGTCTTGACTAATAAACTATAAAAAGATTCTCAGTAATTTAAATTCGAAGGTCCTCCAAATAAACATTTATTTAAAATGAATCGTATGACTTTACCGGGACCTTTAATTTGAACTTTTGACGCGCAGATAATATTTTAAGATCAAGAAGTACTCGTTTTTGTGACCATTTCGGCTTCCACCTATAAACTGTTTAATAAATGAATTATAATTTTCGAAAACAAAAAGTTTGCAGCAAAGTTGTTTAAGTTGTTTTTCGAATCATTGCAACACGTTGAATAAATTGGCGCACTTTTTTAAATCCCTCGAATTCCAGCTGAAGATTATAAAATGTT
>SCLH01000701.1:200890-225236 GCA_004367855.1 Oikopleura vanhoeffeni | reverse complement strand
AGAAATAAGGATTTATTTATGACATATTTCAAACCTTATTTTTGAATTATTTCGTCACCTGATTTTATTCGGACATTAGTGTAATGAGAAGAAAGTCTTAAAAGCGTCTGAAGTTCATCCCCAATGTTTTTTTATGTAATTTGAGAACTTTTCTAAATTACCCTTTATCGGTACAATGGTTTTTGATTAATCAATAATTACCGATTGATTTTTTTTTAATTTCAAGATTTCTGTTTGTATTATTTGTGAAAATTGGCCTCCGGTTAGACTAGAGCATTTCTAGAAGTCAAAACTTCCGAAAAATTAATCACATTGAATCTATGAAGGGTTCGCACGTAGGCGTAGGCGTGAGTATGTCTCGCATTCTGTCCACAATAAATAATATTGAAGAATAATTTTAGAGTCTTTTCACTAGAGAATTTTGCAAAAAACATATAATTATTTTTAGACACACTGCTAGAAAATCATTTGAAGTTTTATATGAGGTAATTGCAAATATAAATTAAGGTTTAATTTCACCTCATTATTGCACTTTTATAGTCGAGTCATAGTGAATTTCGCAACTTTTTGTTTTCTTATTTTCATTAAATGCCTTTAAATTCGTTTAAAATTTTATTTTGTTATTTCAATTGTATAGCAAATTGTCTGAATATTATTTTAAGCTATTGAAAAATGAATGTTGATAATGAAACTTTGCTAATATGGCCAATTTAAAAGTGAGGCAACTAGTTGGCTAAAATCGAGTCTGGGTACAGATTCATGTCTAAAGTCTACGAGTTGATATATACAGGTTAGAATTTATATTATTTAAAATAACAAATGGGTACCGATTTAATGAGCCAATCAAGGGTTTATTTTTTCGGTCATTTTAAGGGAGTGGGCTTCGATATCTCAGCTTCACGTATAATACTTTTTGATACACCTATTTTGTAGAGAATTTTCTGCCAAGTTTTTTCACTTATAAGATTGTTTTTGGTTTTAAGATTTTTTCAAAGAAAAGTCAGTTTTTCGGGGGTTGAAATTAAAGGTTAAATTAAGGGTGACGATAATTGAGATTTCTCAGATAACTCTTTTGATTGCTCTATTTTGTAGAGAATTTCTCACTGAGTTTCTTTAACTCGCAGGATGTTTTGTGAATCTTTAATTTTTTACAAATAAAGTAGGTTTTAGAAAATTTATAGTTCAGAATTTCAACAAAAACTAGAAATTCGCAAGTCGTTTCTGAGACTCTGGAGACAAAAAGAGAAAAAGGCTTTTATTCGAACCTTAATTCAGACCACTCAAGGCAAAATTTTGGAAAAAAGGCTTCCATTTGGTGATGAGTATTTATATATACATTCTACATTGCAAATATCAATAAAAAGCGATGAGAGATGAATGAGGATTAGGCTGTTAGTGCTTTTAGGGACGCTTACTAAAATTCATTTTTTGAGCGTAGGTTAAAGTATCAGATGACTGGAATAGTACTGACAACTTCCTCAACAGTTATAATACGTATTTGAAAAAAATTATTTCTGAAGCCAGGTTTCTCAGAAACTTCACTTGAAAATGTGTAAAAAAGAGCCTAATTATCAACGCCCACTCTTTTAAGGGGGGATACGACTCTGATTTGCTGTATGCTTTTTTCGTGTTTTGGATTTTTCAAAAAAAATCGAGTATCTTCGATTTTTCACCTTAATTGCCAAACATTTAATCCCAAAATTCCAAATGAAACAAAAGTCGTGGCAGAACCTTTCGCATAGGCATTATCAAGTATTTGAATAACAATTTCAATTTATTTCAAAAATATTAAAAGTTGAAAAAATTGATTTTCAAAAATATAAATTTAGAATGCAATGCATCTTTATCTTATAATGCTAATCGATGTAACTATAAAGCGTTGTTGAGTCAAATAATAAATATATGCCACTGCTACCCCTCTTATATACACGATGGACTCAAAATCTGTAAGTTTAAATCATATCTACAATCAGTATCGATCATCAACTCTATGTCTTCAAATATGAATCAGAAAATTTTCTTTCATCAACTCTTAGTCGCCAACCAATTTTGGGATTGGCTTGGTTGTGTCAAAAATAGTTTGGCTTGGATTTCCTAAAAATAAAATATATTGCAATCAAACCAAAAATAAATCAAATTTAAAGCCAAGCCAATTGATCAGCCCCTACCATGCAAAGTCAGGAGTCGGCACAGTGGGATCGTTTCAGGATTTTTGCGAGAGCGCTACCGATCTAATTTAATTTTTCTTCGATGAGCTATCTGTAGCAAGGTATGGTTTTAATCATAAATGACCATCATGCCGACTAAAATGCCGATAAAATGTTTTGGCAATATCACTGATATTATTATTATATCATATTATATACATATTATCACTGATATATTATATCAGTTACTTTCAATTACAATAAAGTTGTTAAGAATCACGTGACCGTTTAAATGAGTCATAAAGAATATATTTATAACATTTTTATATCTACAAGTGTTAGTCACAAAACACTACGATTTATATAAGTTATATCATATAACTCAACATAAGCTTTAAGTTCCAAATTTGACAGTTCCAACTTGTGGGTATTTTGAACATGCAACATGTGTTTCTTTCATCAAAAAAGAACATGAACAAAAACCAAATATGTGCCTTCCAGGATGTATCCAGGTAAATAACTGAAACAAAATCCGAGAAAATATCAGACAATTTTGAATAAAAAATTTTGAAAGTCAAACTACCGATGTTTTTGACATATCTTGTTCAGAATTTTGAGCCCAAGGATTTTATGGTTTTGAGATTTCTTACCCCACCGGAATCAGAAGCGATATTTCTTAAATTGTCTACTGTCGTATGCGCCATTAATAAAGTTCGAATGGGGGGAAATTTTAGATTTTCCAGCAATAAATTCAACTAAAAACAAAATGAAAATTTTACCAAAATGTTTCGAACAAGCGAAGGTCGAAAAGTCTTATTTTGAAACCTTCTTTTTGACCACTAGGTTGGTCATTTTTTTCAACACTGATTCACACTCGAAATGTTTTTTCATAGTACTATCGGTTCACTTTGGCTTCTGCTTCTTCCGGTCCAAACCCTAGCCATAAACCTATTTCGAAACTATATATAACGAACAAGGAGTTAATTCCGACGAATTTTCGACCTGTAAACCGATTTTTTCAAAACCAAGAAAATCTTTTGGCTCAAAATGACCTCAGAAAAATTTTATACAAAGTGCGTCACTATTTTTTCACTTTGAAAATTATTATTTCAAGTAGTCGCAGGTCAAAAATAGCGTCTTAATTATGTTAACTTCAGAGAACCATGGAGCAGTCGAGTATTTTTGTAAGTAATTGAGTCTTATGTAGTTTTCCACTTATTACGAAAGTTTCAGTATTCGAAAATGGGTCAGGCTAAAATCGAAAAGATGAAGAGCAAATACTTAGAACTCAAGAATTCCGAAGAAATGCGTAAGAAATCCTGTTGTATGTCTAAGCCCTAGACTCAAGGGTGTTCGCCGGGATTTCCCCGAGTTTATAGAGTCTGGTGTTACCCAATAATTGTTTTTTGTTGAGTTTCTATGGTGATTTTTGGCGAAGAATCTTAAACAAATAATTGAATTTTAATAAATAAATTAATGTAATGAACTTTATACCTCAGAAACTGGTACTTGGTAGTATTAAGGTTATAGTTTAAGTATTAAGGTGTATTGAATGATTGAGTAGAATTGCCTCACCATTTTTATTTTATGCGTCAAATTAACCTCCACCTGCACGAGCGTGTCTTTTAGACACAGAGACCAAAAATATTTTGGGGAAGTGTCAGTTTTTGGCCGGGGGATAATCGGACCAGACCCCCGATAGGTTCCTCTTATTTTTCAAATTACAAAGAATTTTGGTGAGTTCTAGGAAATTTCTCCCATTCAGACCGCGAATGCATTATTTGGATGGCAATTTTTTGTTTAATGCAGTTAAAACAGTTACTGGAACAAGGGATAATGATCTACAAATATACTAACTAGGGTGACTTTTGGTGGGAAAAACTTTAATTTTTACACTTGGCGCCACCTGGTGGTAAACAGAGCTATTTCGCTATATATGAGAAATCGCTATATTCTGATCACGTGACGACCAAAATGTTTTTTCGTAATTTTTTTTCATTTTCCAATATATTATTAACCTAAATTACGAAAAAACATTTTGGTCGTCACGTGATCAGAATATAGCGATTTCTCAAATATAGCGAAATAGCTCTGTTCACCACCAGGTGGCGCCGAGTGTAGGGCCGAGTGTTAGGGCCTAACTATGTGTGTGTTCTGAAACACTCTCGTGCAGGTGGGGGTTAAGTTACTTTATTAAACTTTAGTATGTCCTGAAAGTTTCAAAAAATCTGACTATCGGTCAAAGGGTTGATTTTTTAGTCATTTCCGGAGGAAACCCTAGCCTAGGGTCCCTGGGTCTGTGAGAACATAATTTATTTTTTTATACCGAAATTTCATAAAAACAGAAATATAGTGGATGTTGGCAAGCCGCGGCATCAGGCACGAGGTTATGGTCTATAACTTATGGCCAAAAGTGTTGCCTATTAGTGTCACCCACTGTATTATTAATAACAGCATTATGCACTGCTTTCCGGTTATATCTAAAATTATACTTGCCCGTTACTTAGCCTTGGTTATTTACTAAGCAATAAATATAACAAACAAAAACGTTCAACTTCGATGTCAAAGACACCTCTAGGACCTGTTTTGATTGGTCAATAAACAAAAGTCAATGACTATTGTCCAATGAGATCACGCGATTCTTTAGGTCTCGGTGACTTTAACGTTGAACAGCTGTATGTGTGCTTTAACTAGTCACCCACTGTTAGTGCTATAACAAAAAATTGGTATTTAAGAATTAATCTCAACTACGATTCGGCTCGCTGAGGTCATGGGCGTACTCTACCAAGAAAAACAAGATTTCAGCTTTTTTGCTTTACTATCCGATATTGGTGGCGCTCTCGGGCTTGTTTTAGGAATGAGTCTAGTAGACATTCTCATAAGCAGTCGAAAGGAAATGATATTCGATAATCAAAAGGCAACAAAAATATCAAACTTTAGCGATATGGAATTTCCAGATTCACATTAAATACATCCAGATTTGAAATAATGAATTTTGAAAGTAAAAAGGGCATGGTATTGATTAGTTATATTTTATAGAATTTTCATTCTTGTCATTTTGAGAAGCAGGCCAATTTTAATTCAATTTGTTAAGATTTGAGAAGATTTCAGTTAACCAGTTCTCAAAAAGTCAAATTATACTATACAGTTCATGAGTCATGAATCATGACCCCTTCAGAAGGTATGCATGTCTGATTTGCAATTTGGCAGAGCTAGTTTAAAAAAATCTGAAGCTTGAGTAATAAATCAAAAATGCCAATTTGTAGACCTAGCCTTAATCTTGTGAAATCAAACTGAAATTCCAAACTGATTGTATGTAAGTCTCCATAAAAATCAGACATGCACACCCCCTTATGGGGATACAGTTCACTATGAAAATTTTTCTGTTAATATTAGACTAGACTAATTCGGCAAAAAAAATCGCAATGGTGGTAGTCTCGCATTTCAAAGACGTCTAGTTCGGCGACTAGGAGACTTCAAAAAGCGAAAATGAGCCATTTTTTGAGCGAAATTTGGAACTATTGTTTTGGTTTCCACACATCCGAGTTAAAATTTTATATTATTCATACAATGATCTTATGTGGAACTTTCATCCCGCCGAGCCGTTTTTGATACAAATGTGAATTAAGGAGGTAGCGGTCGCCATGTTTCTAGGACACTTTGACGCCTAGAAAAAATTGCGATCACAACCCCTTAAATTCACACTTGTATCGAAAACGGCTCGGCTGGATTCAAGTCCCACATAAGTTCATCGTATAAATAGAATAAAATTGAAAGTCAGATGAGCGGCTACCAAGAAAAATGGTCTCTAATTTCGCCCAAAAATGACTCAATTCTGGTCTTTGAAATGTCCTTGTTGTCGAACTAGAGTAGAATCTCTAGTAGAATGCGAGATTACCATCATTGTGATCTTTTGGCCAAATTAGTCTAGTCTAAAATTAACAGAAAAATTTTTATAGTGAACTGTAGCGCTCAATTCCATATGACTCATATGATATGAGTCATATGATATGACACCTCAAAGCGACAGATTTTCGAGAAAAAATTTTGGGGTACTGGTCGCTGAAATTGGTTTTTCTCGATAAAGTATCAGCCAACCAGGGCTTCGAGGATATTAATGAGATTAGCCAGTTTGTAGAACTAGCGGCTAGTAACTAGCGTTTAGTTTGCTTGAAAAATTTGCCAAAAATGTTTTGCATGCATACACTCCCAGACACATAAGCGACAGGGAGACCTAAATCAAAAATAATTAGTAAACAAAACTTTTATGCGATATTGTTTTATTAACCCCCTCACTCATTTGAATATTGATATTCCTCTGAGGCACCAGAGCCACTTTTATGGCTCAACTTTGAAGCTCTATTATCCGAAAAGTATAAGTGTTTTCGATTTAATTATTCTTCAGTCATTCAGATAAAGGAAAGAATTAACTTTATGGATGATTATATTCAGATAATTAACACTTTTAGTACTTAATTGAGGCTGTCAAATAACGAAGTTGACTCACACTGTTCCCTAAAAAAAAACTATACAATTTTTGTAATAAAATGCAAATTAAATAAAATCGAATGAAACCTTGACTTTCTTAATCTGATCTCCGATTCGAAATAACTTATCGGGTTCGTCTATAAAACAATAATTTTCACCTCTGAAATGGTCGAATTAATAGTTAACAATATTTCTGCTTCTTATATTTCCGCTTTGCTTTATTATTGATGAGCTTTTTTTTCTGTTTTCAAACAAAAAGAAATAAGAAAAGTTCTACATTTAGTAAAAACAGTATTATTTATCTAAAATATGGTCAAGACGAATTTCTAAAAACTGAGTCTTTAAGATAGCGTCAGCAGCGTGGATTTCGACCACTTACCACTAAATATTTTAGAAAAAACCTTTTGAGCACTTTTAGGTTTTATATCAAATTAGCCAAAAAAAAATTTTGAAAATTTTTTTTAATAATTTTTTGGGGGTTGTAGGTGCTCAAAGTTTTAAAAGTGAGTTTTTTACGAATAAATTATAAGATAAAGCTGATAAAGAAAAATTTCAGAGAAATCCAGAAAAAAAAGTAGGATAAATTATATTTCGAACGGCTTATCACAAAAAATTGTATTTCCATTTTTCAAAATCAATCGCAAACTCTATGGACGATTTGAACCCTCAACTTCTATTTCAATTATTTTCATCTTTTTCGGTCTTTTCAAAAAATGAAGGCCACTTTTATGGCTTTATGATTGAGAGGGTTAACTGCTTAAATTTATTTAGAATATGCAATAAAGCACCGTTTTTTAACATTTGTCGTCGGAAAATTAATCTCCTCCTAGGTCATATTTTTGAATCCACCCGAATTTTTGAAAAAAGCTAGCACACAACAAATAAAAACTTCTGTCGGAATTTTTTCGTCAATTTGAAATCTGAAACTAAAATTATGATTTTTTAGGGTCCCATGAGAAAAGTTTCGAAACAAAGTGCTCCGAAAAGTAGGCTCAAAGAAAGCCACGAAAACATTTATCACAAAGTTCGCGTAGGTCAAAGTGAAATTTCGAAGTTTTAGTGGTGAAATTAAACCAAACGTTATTTTTGAACTTTATTTTGAAAAAAACACTTAAATTAAACTTGAATTGAAAAAACGCGAAGTTTTCGTTATTTTTATTTTATAATTTGGTACCACCCTCAATCAAATTCTAGCATTTTCAAAGCTCCAAAGGCTTTATAAAACCAGCGACCAGTAACCCCCTAATGAAGTGGGTGTAGAAAAGTTGAGCTTCTTTCGAGGCAATTTCTGGCCAAACTAGCATAGCTGATGTTCCAAAAACAATTGTTACTAACAAAACCAACCTTCGTTGTCATTTTCCAACATACAGAAATTTGATACAGTCGCATTTACGAACCCAAACAAATATTTGATAAGTGGCACCAAGAAACACTAAAAAACTATCTTCTCTGTCAATTTACATCATTTTTTTAGTTTTTTTTGTGTCAGGCTAGAAAACAACAATACAAACATTTTCTCACGAGACTTTTCAACATTTTTGCGTTTGACGACCAAAAAACAAAAATTAAAAATAAATTTGAGAAGCTCCGTTAAAAGCTATCTTCTCCCACAATTTTGGTCATAAAACTCCATTTTATACTTTTGATGGAAGCTGAAGAGTTGTTTAACAAAAAATCATTTCATTTTTCAGAATTTTTGATTTGGCGTGTTTTGGGAGCAATGTCAATTTTTCGTTTTTATTTAAATTTTGACATAATTTTTTCTGTAAATTAAAACACTTCTAAGGATTTTAGTGCAATTTTTAGCTCGGTGACGTCAAAAAAAACAATTAAGGGGTGGGTGTCGGTTTTTTTTGAGCTCTTTATAGAATTAATTTATGATACAGTAATATCGGTTATGACTAAAGTTGCCCCAAGGAATCTTCATTGGTGGCAATTATTTTTCTTTCAAAAAAACAATCTGGAACAATCTAGAAATTTTTCAAATTCGAATATTTTTTACTTTAACCCGATAAACGGTATCCACCATGCTCAGAACATTTTTTATTGGGTGATATTGACCCACACGAAAACGCATGCATGACATTAATTATTTTAATGTCTATCGAAATTCTCAGAATTTTCCCAATTATTTTTTACAGACCAAAATGTTAAACCGTATTATCGAATTTGACGCCTAATTGGTTAAATTTTGAGTAGCTGTAAGCCAACTTTTTGATCAGTGAAATCTCAGCTCAATTTGGTGGTACTTTCGTTTCGGATCAGACGAACTTTTTTTTCGGACTTTTTCATTTCAGTTCACTTATTGTCATATTTCTAGAATTTTATTCAAAATTACCTTCTCATCACTTTTACCGCATTATATTATCTCCTTAGTCAAAAAACATGGCTTCATTCTAAACATTCGTCTAAAAGAAGATAGATGAAGTCGAAAAATGGCAAAATCGGCGTTTAAGTGGATTCTAGAAGAAAAAAAGTCAAAAATCGAAAATTCCTTCTCATCACTTTTTGTTCTCATTTCATTCGCGTAGTTTGTGTTAATTTTGAGACGCTTTTGTATGTGGGGTCTAAAAGAGATAGATTAAAAAAAACGTGTTAGTGCTCTAGAATGACTCACCACCTGGTGGTGTGATGTAACAAGGTTAACTTTTGAGATGTGTAATCGTTTGACGAAGGCTAGATCTACAAACGAGTAATCCTCGATTTTTTACAACTGCCCCTAGATTTGTGATCTGAGCGTTGATTGAAAGGTACCCAAAAAGCGACACCCACCCCCTTAAACGCACTTTCAATTTAGATCATAATTTGCAATTTTTTTTGTAAATTTTTGTTTTTAGGCCGTCACAAACAAAAATTTGAAAAACATAAGAATATGTTTGTATTCTTGTTTTCTAGCCTGACACAAAAAAAACTCAAAAAATGATAAAAATTGACAAAGAAGCTAGTTTATCAGTGTTTTTTCGGGACGCTTATCAAATATGTGTCTGTGTGCGTAGGTCCGATCATATCAGATTTCTGTTTGTTGGAAAATGACTGCGAAGGTTGGTTCTGTTACTAACAAATGTTTTGAACCGTTACGGTACCCATTTGTGACTTTCAAAATTCCTTATTTCAAATGGCCCCTTCACAAACAACATTCCGAATTTAAAAAATACAGTATTTTAAATACTACAAGTAAGAATTTTGTTGCTCAGGAAAAAAGCAGAGGGTCTCGAGATTAAAATAAAGAGAACCGAAACATCATTTGTCAATTTATTTTAAGGCGACGCTTATTGGATACTCATAAAATTAATCTTGAGACTTTTTTTCTTCTTGTAAGCATAGGCGGTACCACACTTCTGGTACCACTGTAAGCATAGGCGGATCTAGCTTAACAGAATGTTGCGTGAGTAGCCCTGCGAGATACACAAAAAAGCATTTATAAGCTCCTTTTATTTTATAGCGCGAGAAAGAATGAGGATCGAAAACCAAATACGTTTTCGATCCACGATGATCGTTATATAAATCATCTATCTTAAAAACATAGAGACAAAACTCGCGGTTTTGCTCTCGGAGTTCACATTTTCGAGCAAAAAAATTACACTTACTAAATAAACTCATAGAATGCAATGCCATAAGAAATACCATATAAACAGTTTGGAATAATTTTACGAAATAAACAAACATTGCTGTATGAGCGAGCAAAAATTTCAAACAGAAAAAAATGTGCACGAAGAAGTCTTTACAAAAAACTCAGAAATAATAAGCATCAACTCGTTACCCATTTGTGAATTACTTAACTTACTTAAAAATAAATATTCGAAATTCAAATTATGGCCTACGCGAATGCTTATCTCTCAATATTCAAAAATCTCAATCTGGCTTGTACATTAAATCAGGTAGGACCGCAGTTAAAGATGGGCAAGCCACTCTTACGGCTCTGTAGAGCCGGATTATCAGTGGCAAATTATCTTTTGTTTTTAATCAAAGGACCTACTCAATTTAGTCTTCGGTGCAAAAATTCAGAAAATAATCTCGCTAATGGTTGAAAATAAGGGTTCAAAAGCTCAAAATTAACTATATTATTCGAACGATGAAAATATATGAGGTATTAAGCCTGAAGTGAAGCGTAATTCGTTGTCCAATCAGCGCGAAAAGCACTTAAGAGAACTGAAGACTCAACAACATTAATTTTGTGTTAGCCCATATAATATGGGCCATATTCCAAACATGTATTATACGTTCCGAAGCAGATAAATTCCACTTTTTAATACATACTTTATCAAATACATTTTTCTGGTAATTTTTTCGAAAGAACTTGAGATTTTTTTTGCAAAAATAATTACTGAAATTAACCATTCTTATTTCAAAAAATAATTTTGTTGAGAACAATCACCAACTTGACGTTATCAGATGTCAATTGCACATACCGTATATATCTGTAACTTATAGGGGGCTTCAATTAAGCAATCAATTCAAGTTCACTATTTGACTGCTCAATTATTTTTATGCATCCACATGCACTTAATTTTTCTCTGAAACCGGAGAAATTTTTCTGTTCACAACAAAATATTACTGATGATGGTAAGATATAAACTAAAAGCTATGAAATGGTGTTGTAAGTCTATTAAAATGCAATTATTTATGAAATTTTAATAAACATGGTAATGAAATATCAATTACGGGTCCTCTGGTCGTTTTTTGCCACTTTTTCAGCAAAATTTTCTTTATAATTCGGCTTTTGAAAACGACTCATCCGATTGAGTTTTTAGATAGCTCAAACTGAGCACAAATATTTGAATAAAAATAAATCGAAAAAAAATGGTTTGAATCAGGGCATTATTTCCAATTTTTTTTATTAAAACTGATAATTAAAAAATTTCAGTAATCACAGAAAAATACTAAAAATGTTCCCACTCGGACCATTTTATTATTATTGTATGATTTCCGAAATATTTGTGCTCAGTATTAGCTATCGAAAAACTTAATCAGATGAGTCGTTTTCCAAAGCCGAATAATATAATAATATTGGCTGAAAAATGTGCAAAAAACGACCAGAGGACCCCCTTATAGATATAAATTGCGGTTTTTGTTATTGAAAGACGCTTTTATCGTTAATTAATTTATTTTTGCTCAGAAGGTCTTATTATGTTCTAACTTAACGGCTTTCCCGACGGCAGAAATCCGTGGGTTTTAACTGCCACTAGTAGCTCCAAATTGAATTGAATTTTGATAATTCAACAATAAATAAAATAAATAATCACACACTTCTTAGCCAAAATATACCGAATTAAAATTTCCGTAACTAATTTAATTTACTTTACATCGTCATTGACAATTTACCGCTTTAAAACAAGCATTTTTTAGCTGAAAACAAAATATAATTTGGTATTGTTTTAAAATGTCACAAAGTTTTTTATTTAATAGTGCTTCGCAAAGCTAAGTTACCAGCATGAAAATACCGATAAAATGTCTTTATAATTATACTAGGGATGAGTTCACCGGAGGAATTTTTCCAGATGATTTCAAATGGGCTATAGGTAGGGTTCGGACCAGCAAAACCAAAAAATTTAAAACTAGAAAAACTAGATTATCAAAAGAAAAATTCGGGAGAACTTTGCAGGAATTTTTGAAGTTTTTATGTTTACATTGCCAATATTTATAGGGTATTTTCAAATTTCAAAATAGCAATTTTTTTGAAAAACTTTTTTACCATAAATTTTTAAAATTTGTCGAACCTTTTTTTTAATATAATAGAAAATTTTACTATTAGTGACTTCCTCATAACTGGAATATCACTTGTTTAGAATAATTGACTGAAAAGATCAAAATAAAGACCGAAAACTCTCATTTTGAAACCTACTTACGGACCACTAGGTGGCCTAAATTTTTTTTTCGTTATGTGGAACAATTTTTTAGGACTGATTGACCCTCAAAACGCTTTTGTATACGACTATCGGTTTTACTCTGGTACCTGGTTTTCCCGGTCCGAACCTCAGCTATAGGATCTGCAGCCTATAAAATTGAGGGAAGTTCTGATACAGATGGGAAGGGAAAGAATATTTGGGACGTTTTTTCGAATGCAATAAAAGAATTCAAAGACGAAAATGATTGTAATGTCAAAAATTGTGACACTGGAAATAAAGCATGCGACTCATATTTACAAACTGGGAGAGATATAAAACTTATCAAAGAAATGGGCATTAAAGTAAGTACTTTCTGAAAAATCAAATTAATGAAATTTTGTTGCTCGGGAAAAAAATAGGCAAGGCTCGAGATTAATTTTATGAGTAGCCAATGAGAGCGCCTCAAAATATATTTACACGATATATGTACCGAAAAATTTTTTCCCTCCATTACAATCTCAAGACATTGCCCACTTTTTTCTCGAGCAAATAAACTACATACTGTAAATTCAGAAAGTTTGTATTCATAGTAGGCAGAAATGATATATTGAAGAATTTTAATATCGTTTTTGAAAAAAATTCAAAAAAATGTTCAGCAAATTTACTTTAAAAATAATTGAATACGCCGAAAATTAATCATTTCGAATATTACAAGCAGAAAAATTAGAATACAATCGCAAAAAATAGAAAAGTCGGACTTTTAAAGTCCTAAAATTTGATCGAACGTGTGTACTGCTGATTTGATTAAATATTAAGACATATCGGTTTTCTATATCTTGGGCTCGAATTATCCCAAATGGAGTTGGTGCTGTCAACCAGGCTGGTGTTGATCATTATAATCAATTTCTGAATGATTTAATGCGAGCTGGAATTGAACCACATGTAACTTTGTACCATTGGGATCTACCACAAGAGCTACAGGTAAATTAATTCAAAATAAAAAAACAGCACCTTTAGTCAACATGAAAATTTTCTAACATAAAATATATTATGTCGATAAAGCGTCAAGAGTAAAAATTTGTATTGTTGATGGGACAAGAATGAATATGGATTAAATACCCTCATAGGACAGATTAGAAATATTTGAATGATACAAACAACGCGGAAAACTACAATACACTCGGAGGGCACCGCTAAAAGCATGGAAAATACTCGTTTCTGATTGGCTCAGATTTAGCTTTCCATTTTAAATGATAGCAAACGATCATTAATAGTTTGCGACAAACGTCGCTGCGCCCCGAGTTGATTGTAGCACCCAATCAAAACCCTGGATTGCAGAATATGCCGATTTCATTGGTCGAATTCGGAAGAGATCAACCAATCAAATGCTTAAATGCCGCATTTTTCACATATTCAGGATCTGTCTTTTGTGCTCTGAAATTTTATAACCGACATGTGGTCAACTCTTTTCGAGCTCGAAATTTCAAAATAAATCAAAATGCTCCTAACCGCCTTTAGAAATAAAATGGAATTTTCCAAAAAAAAGAAATCAATTATTAAAAAATTGTGAAATTTTCAAAGATGTTTGCACCTCTGGGAGGAAATTTCGGCAAAAATTGAATTAAATTTGTTTAACACTACCAAAACGGCAAAATTTAACTGAAGTGTGAACAGGAGATAAGGAAATAAATGAAATTTTGTCAGAATAACAGGTTTCACTCCATTTATGATTAACGGTTTTATAATTGCGATCGGATTATCCTTTAATTCAGAAAACCCTTTCACTTTCTGAAACTCTTCAAATTTGGAGCTACATTTTCACAAAAAATGATTTGACGGCAAATTTTTTAGCTTTACGTAGCCCCTTATTTCCAAAGATGAGGTCATTGCGGGGCTTTTTATATAGTTCTTACTTTCAGGAAAAATATGGTGGATGGGTTGGTCCGGATATTGTCACGGATTTTGTTAACTACGCAAATATCTGTTTTGAACTATTTGGCGATCGCGTCAAAACTTGGATCACTATAAATGAGCCTCAAGTGATTGCGCATGAAGGTTACGGAAATGGAAAAATTGCGCCTGGAATCAAACGTCAAGAATGGATTGCTCGTCATCATACTTTACTAGGCCAGGGTAGGCACCTTGTAAATTGATGCTTTGAGTTTTTTAAATCACTGGTGTTAATTTTTTATTCTATTTTTTCTACAAAAATATTTTATTTGCAATTATTTTAATAATTGACATTATTTGAATCAGTTCTACTTCCATTAGGGGAGAACCCTTGTCAGGAATTCTTTGTTCTACATAGGTTAATATAAAAGTTGCGCTATTATTTGAGATGCTATCAGACCCTCTTTGTGTTACTCTACAATACTAATAATATTGTTTAAGTAAATTTAAACTAGACAGTATGGAAAGAGCCTTAGAATTCGGTGCGCGATTTAAAAAAGAACATAAAAAGTGTTTTAATAGAATTATTAAGAATTAAGTTCTAGATTTCCTCTTTCAAATTTTTTGTAGACTTCTGTACGAAATTTTCTTTATTATTAAAATGGTTGAAAATGAATAAACACGAAAACGTTACCAATACTATATATTTTTAAAAAATGATTAATCTTCATATTCCAGGCTATAAGTTATATTGTTTTGCAATCACCTTGATCACGTGACACGTTTTGAATATGCCTTCGAATGCCAAAATTGCCGAAAGTGCAAATATCAACAAAAGTGCCAATATGGCCGAATTGCGAGGTCGCTTAACCCACCGAGGCATAAAAAAAAGTTCCCCCGAGGCATAATACCCTTTCAGGAGGGTACAATTTGCACACTCACAGCACCAAAACGGTTCATCCGATTCATAAAATTCTAATTGAACTATAATTTTGGGAACTAAATTTCAATATATAATTCTAAATAAATTGAAAAAAGTTGGTAAGTTGAGTCCTCGCCACATCATTCAGTTTTCAAAAGTCACTCCCAAGAAAAAATTCTGCTCCAGATATGTCTAGGATGCTAATTTTTTTCGCAAATTGTACTCAAAACACCTTTTTAAATCCTGGCTAATTTTAAATTTCAACTCACAGATTGGAGTCAAAAGTTATTTTTTCGGAAGTAAGACTTAAGCGAAAAATAGCCTTCCAATCAACTCGTCATAAAATTTGAACCTTCATTTTCCAGAAAAATTTGGGTGATATTTTCAGATTCACATTGTTGAGTTTAAAGTGTATTCGTAAGAAAGCTTTTTTTAAAATCATTTTTCCATCATTTTTGCTGATTAAAGTGACTTTACCCTTTCAAAAGGGTATATCATTATCCGTATATGCCTCGGAGGGTTGAGGTTTTTATTACAAATCAATTAAAGTGCGTCATGAATGACGTAATTTTTCAAATATAATTTCTCGGATCAATTTGTCTGAATTTTGCTTGTGTTGGTTGAGACTTAATTCTACGCTTTTTAAGGATTCACTAAATTTTAGATTAATGTGAAACTCCTTAAAAAATTGAAAAAAAAACTTTTTCAAATTTGACGTCCATTTGAACGCCTGGTGTGGTCAATTTTGAACGAAAAATTTTATTTTTGTCCCGCGATATCACCGAAGTGCCAATATCGCTGAAAGTGCCCAATATCGATATTGGGTCCCCGGCGGGGACTCCCCGCTATAATTGATTTGTATCAATTTATTGGCTGGTTTCCAGAAATTTCAAGAAATAAAATTTAATACAGCATAACAGTAAGAAGTTTTGTCTCCATCAATATTCAAATATGTTCACTTAATTCTCAGGAAAGATTTTTGAGTCTTTGAAATAGTGATTTTTATTGCCCATCTAATGCTAGCTCATCTGAAAACTTATGATTTATATAACAAAAATTGGAAGAAAATGCAAAAAGGCAAATGTGGTATAACTCTGAATTGTGACTGGTATGAACCAAAATCGGATTCTCAAGTGAGTTGAAAATTTGTGATTTCGTAAAAATTGAATTTTTAACCAATTTATAGGGAGATCGCAAAGCCGCTCAAGATAAATTAGATCTTCAACTTGGATTTTGGGCTGATCCAATATTTTCAAACCGTAAAGACTATCCTCAGTATGTAAGAACTATAACTGGAGATGAATTACTCAAATTTACTACTGATGAAAAATTACTTTTGGGTGAGCTATAAGTATCCTTTTAACACCTTTTGCTGAATCTGAGATGTATAATTTGTATAAATATAATTTTTGCGCCCAAAATTATTTGCCAGATAAGTTTTGACCCCAAATTTTTAAGCACTCAATTTTTCATAACAAAAATTTTCTTTAGCACAAAATTAATAAGCATGAAAAATATTAAAGTAAAATTGTCTAGCAGAAAACTCTGTTACATACAAATTATCGAAAAAAAATTTAGCATAAAATTATTTGACTGAAAACCTTCAGCTTAACTTTTTTCCCAAAAATATTTGACAATAGTATTCATAATAAAAAATTTTATATAAAATTATTTAAGACAATATCCTTTTACCAACCAAAGTCTATCTCAAAAACGTTTACTATCCCTATAGCGCGTGTTCGAATTCCACCCCGACAACCACCCCCTTAAGGAGGTGGTTTCAGTGATTTTCCGGATTTGCAATGCTCTAATTTTGATCGCACCGTGTGTTTAAAATCAGACCAAAGTTGCTGAATAAGCAATGCTGATATCGTTTCCAGCAAAAAGTACCCAATAGTCGATTTGGCGCATTTTATTGTGATTTACAGCCAATCAAGTCTGAATTTTTGAAAATACTACTTCCCATTCAATTAATATCAACCAATTAAAGTACTTTCTTATATATATATCCCTATGTTACCTATGTTATTTCAACCTATGTTACCTAATTGTCTTATATTTAGCCTTGCAAATCCCAAAAATAACTTACATCACCCCATTAAATCCAGCCCTGCCTCCTAGAAATGTTCGACCTTTATTATTGTTCGATTCACAATTGTGTACACTTTCAGGCCGCCAGTATATTCCTTCTTCACACTTTTGTGAATATCCCGGCCCTGATTAGGAAACGTAGTGTGTTTTAAAGTAGTAGGGCCGGGATCTTTACAAAATTGTGAATAGGGGATATAATGCGCAAAAACAAATAATACTATATGATCTTTAATTATTTTTGTGTACTTTATGATAATTAATTCCGCTCTAAGTGCATAAATCTGCTTCTATTTGGGAAATTACCCATTTTTCATAGAAATTTGCGATTTTTTCATAATTTTTTTCACTTTTTTAGAAATAACTTTTTATTGATGATATCAAGATCTAATCGAATTAAAGTGTGACGTAGAGCAGATACTTTTGCGTTTCCACCCATACAAATAAAATCTGTGAAGACTACGATGAGCACGTATCACGTGATATAAAAATTTACATGATATTTAAAATATACTTAAAATATATATTAAAATTTACGTGATATTAAAAATCACAATTCTGAAATTTGAAATGATTGATGCAACAATATAACTTTCCAACTTCCTATTGCAAAAGTAATTGGAGCTTCAACTACCTTGAGCTTTCTGTAAACAACGTCCAAAGTAGAGCCGATATATCGGCTCTGGTGCCTTGGCGGAACTTTTTTTTCTGTGATTCCAGGGATTAACACTGAATAATTTATCGCATTTTTTTTAAACCTTTTCATTATGATCTTATTTCAGGAAACGGTGCTGATTTTTTCGGGTTGAATCACTTCACTACGCGACTCGTTTCCGAATGCGAAGAAAATGACTCAAAGTGCGAAATTTCTTTCAAACAATATATTTGTAAAAATTGGCCGAGTTCGGGCTCTAGCTGGCTTTTTTCAGTTCCCTGGGGATTTCGTTCGATGCTGAATTATATTGATAAAAAATACAATTCTTCAATATATCCGATTTATATCACAGAAAATGGAATTTCATCCGCCGAAAATGGTACAGACTTTGCTCCAGAGTTGAATGATACTTGGAGAACCAATTATCTGAAAGCCTATATCGGACAAATGCATAGATAGGGTTCAAAAAATAAAGAATTTATTTCGCATATTCATAAATATTTGTGTGGCTGATAGTCTTGCGGATGCAATGTTTCACATCACGTGGGTTCGCAGCATGTCCTACTGGATTTTCAATTAATTTAAAGTGTGAATTTTTAAAGTAAATTATTTTTTTGCCCAAAAAACTCTTTTTTGACGAAAAATATAAAAATTGACACGAAAAAAAATTTCAGGAAGAATTTTCGTCTCTTTTTCTGTTTTTTTGGCGATGAAAAAATTAAAAAAATATTTCACAAATAAATAATATTCGAAAATCTAATTTAGAACTTAATATGTAGAAAAATACTCTTTCTCGAGGTTTTCTATTTAATTCTAAAATTTTCTGATTTCTATGAAGGTATGACCAGAAAATATTTATTTGAAACTGTATTTGAATTAATGATATTGCTACGATGAAATAATTAAAAATGAGCCAACAGATGACTGACTCATTCTTTTGAAACCAATTTTTTTGTTTGATTTTTATAATTTAAAAAAACTTTTACAGGGAATCAAAGTTAAAGAATCTTAGTAATTATTAAAATGAGTATTTTTCTATCAATGGACATCATTATAATGATGTCACCCAGGGATCGGCAAAACTGGATTGAATCGTATTAGAATTATTGGATCGGATTGGATCGTATCGTTCTTGTCCGATAAGATCCGATCCAATATGATTTAAATTTAGGGGTCAGTTGATTCGATCCGATCCAATATGATTAAAATTTATGGGTCAGTCGATCCGATCCAATATGATCAAAATTTAGGGGTCAGTCGATCCGATCCAATATGATTAAAATTTAGGGGTCAGTCGATCCGATCCAATACCCAATGTGTTTTAGCTTTTGGGGTGTTCCCCGAGGAGAATCACGCTTAACCAATCAGAGCGCGACTTGGTTAGTTAATTTAAGGGGCGTTTAATCTCCCCGGGGAACACCCCAAAAGCTAAAACACATTCGGTATGATTAAAATTTAGAGGTCAGTCGATCCGATCCGATCCAATATGATAAAAATTTTAGGGTCAGTCAATCCGATACGATCCAATCGAACCATATCGGAAAGTCGATACGTATCGAACCATATCGGAAAAGTCGGTCCGTATCGAAAATCGAACCAAATCGGATAAATAGATACGTATCGAAAATCGAACCATATCGGAAAATCGATATGTATCGGAAAAGTAGACACGTAAATAAAATTTTCGAAAAAGAAGTTTGACCGCAATTTTAAGAAAATTGACCGCAAATTTTAAGAAAATTGACCGCAAATTTTAGCAATTTTCTGATAAGACCGCAAATTTTTGGAAATTGACGACAAACATTGGTAATATTATGGTTTGACCGCAATTTTAAGAAACTTGACAGCAAATTTTAGACATTTTATCCAATTTTTTTTTACAAAATTTAGTTATTTAGCATTAATGTGAAAGGCTGACATTTAAATAAATCACGACAGTCATCTAAAGGCAAATTTCAAGGAGATTCATTTTAACCTAGTTTTCGAACAAAATTTCAAAAATTTTGCTTATTGCTGATTGGTCAGAAAATAAAGTTGCTCAAAAGTCCCTTTTGACCCCGGAACCAAAACCACAAGGTTAAATTAGACCAGAAAACATATTTAAAATTTATACAATATCGGAAAAAGTTATTAAGGGCACTCAGAATGACAAAAATTGTCAATTTTCTTTAAAAAAAAATTAAGTTATTTTAGCATTCAAATAAATCAAGACAGTCATCTAAAGCAAATTTTAAGGTGATTCTTTTAAACATATTTTTCGAAAATTTTTTACGAAATTTCGCTTATTGCTGATTGGTCGAATAATAAAGTTGCTCAAAAGTCACTTTCGACCCCGGAAACGAAACCACAAGGTTCTATATATCAGACAAATATTCTTAACATTAGACAAAGCTGACCTGTCCGCCGAACAATCAGTGACAACTATTCAATTAAAAATTTATTTTACATGACAAATTAAATCGATATTTACCGATATAGTCATAAAAAAATCGATTTGAATCGGATCGTATCGGTACCGATGCGATCCAATCAATACAGTTAAAATTTCCCCCCCTCCGATACGATCCGATCAACAGTTAAATCTTACTCTCATACCGATCCGATTTCCAATACAGTTTTTAAATTTTACCCTCCTTGATTACGATCCGATCCAATACGATTTTTTTATTCATCATGCCGATCCCTGATGTCACCATTATAAAACATGTTTCAGTAGTTTTCATATAACCATGAATAGCTTTACAATGTTTTCAAAATTTCTTGTCCGAACTCTAGAATAGAGCTCTGACAGACGATAAAATCAATATAAAAGCATACACTGCTTGGTCTCTTCTTGATGGTTTTGAATGGTCAATGGGTTATACAGAACGATTCGGATTAAATTGGGTAAATTTTACAGATTTAAATCGAGCTGTTTTTCGAAAAGATTCTGGAAAGTTTTACGAAAAAGTGGTTACTGGACATGCGGTTGAAAATTCTTTTGTGATTAGAAGTTCATTCAAAAATTTATGTATGTCTTTTTATCTCCTGGTTATCATACTTAGTTTCTGATTCAAAATTTAAAGATCTGTTGTCAACTTATATTATTATTCTCATTTTTATTGTTGCGAACGTTTTTGAATATTTATTTATTCAATTTCAAGCAATTTTTATATAAATATATGTATAATAAAAATAAATATAGATGAGGCTTTTGCAAACTTTGTCTGAACCTCTCAAATCAAAAGTTTTGATGTATTCCCACCCATAGAATATTTCACCCTTATATATTATAACTTCTCTCTTTAGGGAGTGGTCGAGGCAATCTGGATCTTTTTAAACTGCGCCTAAAGAATAAACGGAGAACAGTAGTAACTTCATTATACTTTGTATGCAAAGACAAGTTTTTGATGAATCTTTCAGATTAAAAAAAATTCTCCATGTTTGGAATAGGGTGTCCAAACTCTAGAAAAGTGCCGAATATAAATCTTAAAATATTTCCACAGCCTTCGTCCATAACCCAATTTTTACGATTTTTCACGAATGACCATTTTATTCACGTGAGAACCCACGCTCGAGCCCGCAATTTTGATTTTTCCTAGGTGGCGCTAAATCGTTGCAAATTTTTTCACAGCATTCATTATTGGTCGCATTTGTTCGACATTTTGGCTCACTTATGAGAACCGGTATNAAAATCGACGCTCGGGCCCCGAATTTACGATTTCGCCTTTGTTTGCCTACAAACCGCGCCGAAAGTGGCGCGATCTGTTTCTGCGTACTAGCCTTCCACCAGTCAATTTTTACAAAAAATGTTTACAGCCATAATTCTTAAAATTCTGCGACGGTAATTTTGAGCCTAATATCGGAATGATTGAGAAATTTTTGTTGGTCAAATTATCAAATTTGAAAATTTTTGAAAATTTCAAAACATTTCAAAACTTTTTTTACAACTATCAAACACTAGAAAATAATTCGATTGGTCAACTTGAATTTTTTGTATAAATCTCCGTTCTTGTTTTCAAATCGACCGGTGACATGCTAGTGCATACATTGATATTTCAAAAATTTTCATTTTTTTTACCATAGATAGAAACTTTCGTTATAATTTTCGTTATCGTTTAGGTTTTTTAATCAAGAAANAAAAACAACACTCAAAATTTAAATCGCGGGTGAAAAAATGCTAAACCGAACAAAGAAAAAGTATACTTATTACCGCCTAAACACCTTTTTTGCGAAAACGAATCGATAGTAAACACGCCTATTGAAAATAAATGATATTGGATGTCAATGGCTTGCTTACAAAATATTATAAACGGATTTTACCGGACGCCATGTCAGCAATGTAAACGAACTGAACTCAAGTTGAAGTACAGTCCATAAAGGTATTAGACAATTTGTTGTGCTAAGTGCCCATGTGGTCATCGTCATGTAGCGACTATAGTATGCCAGAAGGAGCAAATTTGCTTTTGCTCATTAGTCCATGAGTAACGTTCAATATCAATTAAGTTTTAAAAATTTCTCAAATCTAAAAAAAATTTTGAATTTCAAATCTCAAAATTTTTGAATTTCAAAAATTGTCAATTTTTTTTTTACCATAGATAGAAACTTTTATTTATAATTATTGTTACGTATAGGTTTTTAACCAAGAAAAAATATTTTCCCCGTGATTTGAGAGTTTGGAGACAGTATAAATGAGGTAAAAAATCAAAAAATTTCAAGAAAAAATTTCGTAAGACAGAATAGAAAATTTTGGTTAAGGCCATTCAACTTTCTCGTGGTCGACTTACTCCTAAATATTTATTTTTTCAAATTTTATACATGGGAAAAGACCTTAAAAGGTCGCCTCGACACCCTCCTAAGGCGACCTTTTAAGGCATTTTCGATGTATAAATTTGAAAAAATAAAATATTTTAAGAGTAGTCGACCACGAGAAATTTAATGCGTTAACCAAAATTTCTATCTGCTCTAGAATTTTTCTTGAATTTTTGTATTTTGACCTCATTTGAACTGTCTCCAACTATCAAATCACGGGGGAAAATATTTTTTCTTGATTAAAAAACCTAAACGATAACGAACAATTATAACGAAAGTTTCTATCTATGGTAAAAAAAATGAAAATTTTTGAAATATCAATGTTGCACTAGCATGTCACCGGTCGATTTGAAAACAAGAACGGAGATTTTACATCCCGCCAAACAAGCAAAGGTGATATTCCAAAAACATTTGTAACTTCGCGGTAATTGTGAACTTAACCGTAATCTGATACAATTCCACCTACGCCGACACCTACGCTTTTAAAAATACACGCAGTTCGTACCTACTCCTTTAATTATCATCATTTTTAATTATTTTATTGTGTGAGGCTCCGGAGAAGCCTAACAAATAATGCAAAATAGCTTTTATTTTTATATTTTGTTTTTGGCGGACAAAAACGCAAAAAAACTAAAAATGAAAATTTGAAATGATCAGTTTGGGAGGCTCAGGCAAAAGGTATTTGAGAGATATAGTTTCGACTCATACTGCATCTGAAAGCACAGGACTTTTTTTACAATGCATTAGACAGTTTTTTATAAAATTTTGCTTCGGCGTCTCTTGGGGGCCATTTTTTTTCGATAATTAAATGCTTTATTTTCAAAGACTGTGTTGGACATTAAAATAGTGTTCAAATGGTAGGTAAAGAAAATTGTTTTATACTTTGTGTTACTTTGGAGAAAAATAATCATACGTCATTTATTTAAAGAAAAATTTAAAATGTTCTGATTAATGTGAAACAAAACTCAGTAACAGAACTAATTAGAAAGCTTAAGGGTATGGTGGTTCCTAATTTGACATATTCTCGATAAAATATTAGCCGAACAGGGCCTTGAGGATATGATTCAGATTACCCAGTTTGTAGAACTAGCCTTCAGCTTGCGAAAAAAATTTGCCAAAACTTTTTTGTATGACCACACTCCTTCACACATAAGCGGCACAAGAGCCACCTAAGCCAAAACGGAAAATCTATCTCCTCCTAGGTTTTATTTTGAAATACACCTAAATTTTAACATAACCTGTATAATTAGTATACAAAACTTTTGCTGGTAAGCTTTTGTAGATAAGTGCTATATTTATTCTCGAATACGTAAAAAACCGGTCCAAAATACCGGTTTTTGGACNTTGAAATTTTGCTTTCGGCGGACAAAAACGCACAAAAACTAAAAATTAAAATTTTGAAATGATCAGTTTGGGAGGCTGAGGCAAAAGGTATCTCCTCCACCAGTTTGAGAGATATAGTTTCGATTCATAGTAAATCTAAAAGCACAGGACTTGTTCTACAATGCATTAAAGAGTTTTTTTGAAATTTTGCTTCGGC
>SCLH01000701.1:139643-195858 GCA_004367855.1 Oikopleura vanhoeffeni | reverse complement strand
AAGAAAGTAATTCGGCTATATTACAGAAAAATTGAAAGTTTTTGGACATTTCTAGAATTCTACAATTGTTATAGGATTGAGCATCCGGTTCAATTAAAACCATAAAACTTCTGATAAGATCATCAAAACAAAAAATTTCAGGCATTCTGGTTTGTACCATGAATTTAATAGTTAAATATCTCAGATGCAATTTTGCCAACTTTGAGGTATTTTTCTGATTTGAAAGAAAAATAATAATTTTTGAAATAATTTTTTATTACACATATACCGTATATGATATACGTAAAATGATACCTCTGAGCGATTCCCGCTACTCTAGTCCCCTGAAAATGAATACAACTCTAGAAAAGTCAATATTTAATTAATATAGCCGAATTACTATCTTACCCCAAAAACTACCCTAAATTTTTAATTATAAAAAAGTTTTTTATCAAGTACCTATCTTTGTTTATCTTCGACGTAAAAGATCAAGCCCGTCTCGATGCGTAGGTTGTAATTTGACTATTTTCGAAAAAGTAATTTTGACGCATTTCATGCTTCAAAGCGAATATCCCAAAAGAGAAAAAAAATATATTGAGATGGCCCATCTCAGATGGGCATCATCCTCGATATCATATCGACGATATGTCAAATTTATAAATTTTGTTGGGGTCATATTTCAAAATATTCATCATTATATTTTACAATTTAAGGTGACTGGAAACCAAAAATGATGAAAAACTCAGCATACAAAGGAAAATGGGTACAAGCAGAAATCGATAACCCAGATTACGCGGAAGACAGCGAAATCTATGCCTTCGAAGACTTCGGCCGAATTGGGTTAGATTTATGGCAGGTAAATTCGATTACTTATTAATTAAAAACACTATCTCTGAAATTTTTAAAAGCAATATAAAAGATTAACTAAGTGGAAAAGGGGTTGTCAGATGCATAGCGCTCTGTGATTGGCTCTCCAAAATAATTGGCGCTTTTCATTGGTCGAAAAAAATCCACAAAATGAAAACTAGTTACCTTACCACCGGTTAACCTGTTGCTGGATTAGTACACCAAAAAAATCTGATTTATCAACTTATTGACCCTGGGATTTATTTTGAATTTCTTGACTTTTCCACTTAGCTAAACTTTTATCTCGCCTTAATTGTCCAAAATCAAAGCATTTGTGATTCTCAACGTTTAAATTTGATTTTTGGTAATACAAAAACTTGGAGCTTGAAAATTGAGCTATTATCGTAAATTATTTTTTAGGTTAAAGCCGGAACCGTCTTTGGAAACTTTTTAATGGCCGATGATGTCGCTGATGCCGATGCTGCCGCTAAAGAACTTTTAGTTAAAATGGAAGCCGGAAAGAAAGTTAAGGAAGACGAAGAAGCTAAAAAAACCGAAGATAACCCAGAAGACGACGACGTAAGTTTTATCAGTTAATTATTTTAATAAAATTGCAGAGTAAAATAAATTTTATTGTATAAAAACAGAATATCATTTTCCCAACCAAAGTGTCTCCCAGTAGTTAATAGAGTGAGTACACCGTCTACAATGTAGACTCTACATTCTGGCTTTTGCAAAAGACTCTGATTGAGTTCTTAGATAGCTCTAAATGACCACATATACATTTATGTATTTATAAAAAAACATGCAAAAAATTAGTCCATTTTGCACTATTTTTCCTTTTTTTTTCAAAAAACATTTGAAATGTATTATAAGTTTTAGAAACAAACAGTTAAAAAAAATGATCCGATTCTGACCAATTTTATCTCAATTTTTCACAAAACATTTGTCCTTATTTTGAGCTATCTAATAACTCAATCGAATGAGTCGTTTCCAAAAGCCGAAATATAAGCGGTGGGGACACCCTATTTACTTCTGAGAGTCATCTTGTTCAGGGAAATGATATTTTAGACATTTGATCCGACTTTTGACATTAGTTTCATTTTCAACTAAATTATACGGTATGAAATTTTCGGATTAATTTAATTAATTATTTAATTTATACCCTACCAATTATGAATATGCAAATAATTTGAAAATAAATCCAAATGAATTTTTATGCTTCAAGCATTGTTTATAATTTTCATGGTATCAAATTTCAATTCTTTGAATTATAAGGATCATATTTCATTTTGCTCTCAATTTTACTGATTTAGACGATTTGAACTAAGAAATTTAAAAATTCAAAAATGGATACCGAAATTAATGTCCTATCTTGTAAAGATTTTTTGTGGTCATTTTAAGACCCGGCATTTTTTTGGTTTTGAATTTTTTTCTGAAAAAATCGGTTTGAAGGTGAAAAAATTTCTAAATCAAAAAAAATCATACGTCTTAAAATGACCACAAAAAAATTCTCTACAAGATCGGCAAATAATATATCAGTACCCATTTTTGACTTTCAAAATTTCATATTTCTAATCGGCTTTACAAAACAATTTATTAATATTAATTTTCAGTCAGAGGATATAGAGGATATGGATTATCCAGAAGACGATGAAGACTACCCAGATGACGGTGAATTCGATGATGATGATCTCGAAGAATTACTAGAAGGCAAAGATGAACTCTAGATTTCAAATTCTAGAAAAATTCCTTCAAAATATCTAGTGTCTCTCATCTGCCCCACTTTGTCTCATCTCCGTATAAACTTTTCCTCTTCTGCGATTTCTGTGAACGCAAAAAAATGATGAACCACGCTCAATTACAACGGTTAACCTTTTAGCCATCTGATTATTTTTTAACCAGCCGGTTAACTTCTAGATCTTTTTTGGGACCGATGTAGATTTTATTATTTAACAATAATTCCGCCTGTGGAAAAAAACCTATTATGACTATCACCACCACTGAATCACATTTTTACGGATGGGGTTATGTTAAGATGCGTAGGTTGATCCTGAATCTGTAATATGACCCCAGCCGTAGACGTGTACTACTGTGTATTAACTGTAAAACAACTTGTTTGTGCACTTAGGTGAGTAGAACAACAAGAAACGTTGTTAATATACAACGAAAATTGCTGTATTTTGTTTGCAAATTAGGTTTAATAACGAGATTTTCAATGCAGCAAAACATAGTACTGTAGAATAAATATAAATTCAAAAGCCCATATTGTAGTTTTAAAAAATGGATCACATTAAAATAATGAAATATATACACGACTGAAACAACTCAAACTAAATCAAAATCTCGCACTCACAAAGGTGCGAGATTTTGACAGAGATCGGGTAAAATCAGAATATCCCTTTAAGACAGAACAACCGAGTAGAAGTCAGAAAACATTGTCTAGTACTCAGTGGGACAATTTCACTATGTGTGCGCGGCGGCTTATTGCCAATCCTGTTCCGCTCAGAGTACTAGACAATGTTTTCTGCCTTTTTACTCGGTTGTTCTATTCTAAAAGGATATTCTAATTTTACCCGATTTTGATTTAGTTCGAGTTGAAATATATTTGTCACCATTTTGTTCAATTTTCGAGTTTTCTTGGCGTTTGTGGGCCTGAGTGACGCAACTTGTGTCACACAAGCCTAGCAAAAATGGCATAAAAAATATCGCTGGAAGTTTTCCTTCAAGGATAATTGAAGGATTATAAAAACATTTCTGCAAATCCAAAAATGTCAGGTTATTTTTTGTTGAAGGTTTCGTTAAAAATTTGTGTGAAAGGTAAAATAAATGAGATTTTTTGTATGCAGGTTTTCGATAAGTGAATTTAAGAAGTACACAACATACTCAAACGTCCTGACAGTTCCTCAAACGTCCTGACAGTTTCTCAAACGTCCTGACAAAATTCTCAAAATAATACAGTTACTCAAACGTCCTGAGTCAGGACTCCTGACAAAAATTGTCAGATGATAGGTGTCAGGAGTCCTGACTCAGGACGTTTGAGTATGTGGTGTAAATTTGATGGGTTTTCTGCGAGACATAATTATCAGAACTATTTATCTCAGCCATTCTACCGAAAAATGCTGTTGACAAAACATTTTAATACATCATTGTATCATAAATTGATTTTTTTTAAATTGCGATCGACAAAATTTTCGTTTCATAGGGTAGGGCCTAAAGGGTGAAATCGACTTGATCAAACTGAAAAACAATGGTTTCGGGAGTGTTCTCCTAAATCTATAGATTCCGATAAACTATATTATTATTTTTTAGCCCTAGGAGGGGAACAGCCTAAGAGGGCTCCAATAGATTATTTCTTATTCTGACTGATAAGCTGAGGTAATTTTATTCGAGATAAATAGTAGCTTTGTGGTAAACTTGACATCTTATTGGTCCATGAGTGAGGTTCAAACTTCTCTTCATTAACTCGTAGACTTTAGACATGAATCTGTACCCAGACTCGATTATGGCGAGCGTCGCATACCGCTATAAACTCGACGCCATATTAGCAGAGTTTCATTATTAACAACATATTTAATAGCTTAAAATAAATATTCAGCCATTTGCTATACACCTTAAAAAAATTTTTTTTCTCAACGAGATCAAAAGCATTAATTGAGGATACAGTTTTGCGAAAACTTACCTCCAGTTACACACAAACAGTGAATAATAAGATGAATCAACCTTAACTGTGGCGACAATCTCTGGACCCGTAGTTGTCTTTGCACCATCCGTGGCGTTTGCCATTTGAAATCGCATACGACGATTCATTATCAACATATATTTTGTTCAATGATATAATATTATAGCATAAGAAATTTTCTACTAGTCCTATAAACAATTTTTTTAAAAAATTTATAAAAAGTCATCACATGTGACATAAAGAAAATTAAAAACTCTCTCAATTTCGGCCGATTCTGACAAACACGTCAATAACTCACGATTTCGCGTTCTTGACATTCAAATCTTGAACTATTAACCGTCAACCAATTTTGGTAAGTACTGCAAAAAAAATTGAAATGTTTTACAATTCCTAGTAAAATGACTCTTAAATTTTTGTCGCGACGATTATCTTTCTCTTTTTTTCTGTCGCCTACGCATCTCTATGTTACCTATTTCGGAATTTTGACTTCTCGAACTGCTCTATTTTAAACCGGCGGCCTGATTTTGAGTAACTTTTGAAAAAAAACATAGTACATCGCTATTGAGTTCAAATTACGTCAAAAAAGACTTTTTCTCATTAACCAAGTCCGAAAAATCAGGTGACCGAAAATAATTCACAATAAGGTTTGAAATATGTCATAATAAATCCTAATTTCTCGGACTACGACATCACGTGACGTGGGTTTGGAAATATTTTATGTTAAAATTATTAGGTGTTTACTGGCAGAAATTTTCCGGCCGTAATTGATCACTATTTCGTCCTTTCACACCATAAACCTTATTTCCTAATTTGAAGGTCACGTATCGTTTTGGGACTTTGGTGTAATGGAAAAAGTCTTTGAAAACCTTCTACAAGAAACCATTTCAATTCTTTTTTTCAAAAAGTGCGGATTTAAGCAATTTTTGAAAAAACACAGTACTATTTTTTATAACCTATTATTAACTATTCTAAATCTTAATTAATCCTGCTCTTCCAGGTGAACAAATTAGCAACTAAAGAGTTATCAAAATAGTTTAAACGACAGAAACTAGGCAAAAATCAAACAAATCAGTTTTCTAAGCCTTGATTAATAAATAAGTTGTGTGAATTTGATTTCCTAAGGGTGATAAAATTGATATCGAACGACGATTCGATTTTGTTTGCTTTCTGTTTGCTCATCAACATGCGCCTTCAAATTTGAAGAGTAATATAGTCAAACCTATTAGGCAACTAGTATCATTTACAGATTTTTTGTTGAGTGAAACTTCAATTTATGATTTTTCACGTTATAATATCTCATCTATTTTATTTTTGATGTTTTTAAGAGAAAAAATTGAAATTATTTGGATGTTATGAAAATCAACCAATAAAGAAATTATTTTCGACTCTAATGAATGCAATTCTTGATTTTTGGAACACAAAAATAAAACAAAAATTTAACTAATAAAGCTTAAACCATTTTTTTCTTAGAAGTTTCTACTTTCCTCTCCGTAAAACCTTTTCAATGTGCGAAATTCGACGCCACAAAGTTGCTTAATCTCAAGAAGTAAGACCAAATTAGATAATAAAGCACCAGAAGAAATAGAGAAATTGTGAAAAAATTAAGCATTTAAAATTATACAGTTTAATCGGTGTTGTTTAACCTATTAAAAACATCTGATAGACTCTGGTAGTTTGTTACCATGGGTTTTGTTGCCGTCGCTATATGCCGATTAGATGGTGTACGGCGACGCGTCCATAAAATCGAGTCTAGCGAGTTAAGATAGTAGGTTTTAATTGTAACTCGAAAAAAGTTACCTCGTGGATAATACTGTTTGTTTGAGTAAGATAGTTTATTTCGACAGTTAATCAAAAATTTTTAGGCCGCATGCCCAGCGTAATAATGTACTAGTGATATTCATCAGTGTAGTGACATATTAGATAAACCTCCCATAAATACGCGTCAGGTACGTGTAGGTATTTTCGCGAGAGAATTCTCGTGCCTTTCTAGATCATCATGGCGCAAACGAGAAGCTTGGACGCGTGCCCAGGAAGCAACCTTCACATTTTATCTGTTTCTGACCTCAGACTTCTGAAAACAATTCCCATGTAAACACTTCGTTTTTACAAAATGCGTAAAAAGTACATTTTCCAGAGGCAGAAATTGGAATAGTTTTATCGATGTGACTCACATCATGTGAGTTATTTTTCTGATCCTACGGGGTTGGTCGTCGCATTTTACGCGGCGTTTTCGATAGCCAAATTGTCGCACACGTAAATCGTTGGACCAACTTTACCTCTCTTTGATATTTAACAAAAATTGCCATCCTAAAACAATCAAAATTCGGGATGGCTCGGTCCACTCAGAAACGTGCTTACAAAAGTGACGGACTACTTATTCTTCTCAAAAATGTATCTCCTCCCTGAAAACACCCCAAAAACTGTAATTTTGCTCTAGTTACATTAGGGTCAAAATACTGTTTTTAGTGATTCGAAGCCAAAATCAACGATTTGGTCCAAAAACTCAAACTTTGGGGGTCTGCTCACGTTCTCTCCGGTTAATTTAAAACGTGAAATCCATTGGTTGAAACCTTGAAACTCAGGGAGGCCAGATACATTTTGACAATAGTAATTCCGTCTTTTGTGCACGCTTTCCTGATTGGACGCGCCATCTTAATTTTTTGATTGTTTTTTAGGATGCAAGATTTTTGTTTAATATATCAAAGAGAGGTAAAAGTTGGTCCACGTTGTTTTGCGACAATTGGCTATTAAAAACCTAAAATGGACGACCACCCCCTCTAAAGCTTTCTTATGATGTTTTCGAGTAGTTTCAGAAATAGCTGATTCGGGAAATTATTCGTTTATTAATCTCGGTTTATAAATCGTTATGGCATTTGTGAGAGTCGGGGCTTTTGGTTTACCTTGTAGACAGCTGCATTTTCCCTGGGCACTTTGCGTCTAGTCGGCTTTTTTAAAGCGCGTTAGGCTAGTAAATTGAATAACAGTTTTTGTTTTGCGATCAAGATGCGCCAGTTTGTTAGATTGTTTTGAATTGGGATGCTCAAAACATAAAAAAATATTTGACTGCTTTACACTTGAAACATTTTTTTTACGAATTTTTTCTCTTTTTTTACGTTCTGGTTTATCGGTATATTCAGACACTATTTCTTTACAAAAAACAAGTGTGGCAGTTCTAATCGAAAAGTTCCGCTCCACTGTGGAACTTAATCGTGATTTTTTCTTTCTAATTGATGCCAGATCTTGAGACTCGCTCGTCAGTGACGAGTCGTATCATAACGACTCGTATGAGCCCCATTATTCAGTACGCGGACGAAGATTTTCAATCCTGGTGCTAGCAATTTCATCAATAAAAACCTTACTACCCTCATTGGCGGCTCAAAAACTACAATTCCGCTTTAATTCACCGTTTTTAAAAAAATGGCAAGATAGTAGGAATACAGACCAACAAAGCTACTATTTAGAAAAAAGATAGGCCTGGCCCCTGGCAGAGCCAACTTTTTTGCGGGACACTAAATGTAACTCCAAGAAATTTAAAATTTGCAAAATAATGATCAATCTTTGTCTCAGAGTAGTTGACTTAGCCACATAGACTTAAAATGTAACACGAAAATCTTTCAATACGCGCACACGTTTCGATAATTAACATATCGGCCAATTTACATTCAATCAAAAAAAAATCTAAATGATTGACACTTATTCACGGGCAGTGGTATTCTTTTCTTCCACAGAGAGAAAATTTCTAAGCATTATGCAATCAGTATATCAGGTTTCCTTTTTCGTCTTGCAATATTCCTTTAGTTCTTCCAGGGCTTTTATCCTAGATTCCATTTCCGTCAAAGTTTCGAAAGCCTTAAATTTGTTTTAACGAACCGTGAAATACGGTTCTGGGCGAGGGATTTGGAATTTCGGAGTCAGAAATCGTAGGTTTTGATTTTTTTTTTGCAAAGACAGCAACTATCCTTTTCGCTTGTCCTTTCCTCCTTCGATCATAGGGGTAACGACCCAACCGATCGCCGTCCGCCTCGAAATATTATTTGCTTTTGGCTGCGAAAAACCTTGACCGGCACACCTGCTTCTTTTAATCTTCGATTCACAGATTCCAGTGAATTTGTGAAAGTTATCAATTTTTCCGTTGCTTGAACATGCCGTAATAATCATATAAAGTGAAGTTAACTGTGCAGTAGGATTGAAATAATACTTGACGTAAATATTTTTTTCGATGAAATTTGAAAGATTTTCCCCGGATTTTTCGTCAAGTTGGCTAAAATGTCGTTCGAAAATAAGATAACATGGTTATTCAAATTTCTGGGTTAGAGATTTCTTGGTTTTTGTAGATCTTATGTGTTTTGGATGATATAGTAGGGTTTTTCCTCTTATCTTCACGAGTATGGAAATAGTCGAGAGTTATCCTTTGTCCATTGTGATATCTTCAAGAATGGTGTCGAAAAACTGCATCAATAAATAGTTTTGTTACTGCTACTATGCGGAATTTCGAGGGCTTTCCATTTTTATGTATTTGTAAATATTTAGCACAAATTTATATAAAATTTTTTCTGGCCCTCGAAACCCCATTAACCAAGAAATAAAAAAAATTGGAAAGCTAAATAACTAAAAAAAATCTGTTTAAAACACATGTTCAAAAAAATAGGAATATCCTGCAAAGTAGGAGATCCCCTTAAAATGTAAAATCTGTCGAAAACGATCGCCGCGTGATACATCTGCTAAGTAGGGAGCTAACCAGGGTGCTCTTGCGACTTTTTTTGTGTGTTCAACGTTCGAGCCGAAGTCAAATAGCAGTTTTAAGGCCAACGGGGAACGGTTGGGCGGATCCTGATCATAGAGACTCCTGTCCTTTCAAAATGTTTTTGTTTAAATGGGGTAGATGGTTTTTCGAGTCCAGTATTTATTTTTTTGAGTAAAAATAAGTTTTTTGGGTTTTGTATTCCGACCCCAGTTTTAAGGGGGTAGCAAGCGGATGTGGCAGACTGGCGTCCATTTAACCACTTTACGAAAATCATTAGTTGGTTTATTTTTTGTGCTTAATTATTCGTTAGCTGAACAGAATAAATGTGTATCAGCTTCATAAAATATTTTTTTTATCTAATTTAACCTCCTCACACCCAGAACGAGAAACTTCGCCTCACACCCAAAGCTATCTAAAGCAAAACTTTGAAGCGTTTATCACGGGAAACTGGGAAAGATATCAATTTACTTATTGTGCACTGATTGATGATCAAGGATAAAATAAGTATAACCAACACGTAACATTTTTAAAATTGAAAGTTTGTAAACTAGATACTCGAGAGAAATAGAGGTTCACTCACCTTGTATTTCTAAAAAACATCAGTTTTTTAATAATAACATTAAGTTCAAAATTTACAGTGGAACTTTATGCTATTGAAAGGCTGGTCTCAATTTGGAAATATTGATATCTTGTCGCTTAAAAACAATTATTCATATCGCCCGCGCGTCCGAAATTTATGCATAAATGTGAAAATGGAAAAATATTGCTAATCAGCTGAAAACTCAAAATCAGTACCAACCTTATGTTTCTATATTTGATCGATTTGTTCTTCGTCGGCTCTATTTGAGTTAAAATTGCGTTCCAATTCTTTCGAAAAATAATTTTTTGAAAAATAATTTTTTTTCATTATTTGAGTTTCAATAAAAATCATGGTGAAAAATTATTCTTCGTATAGAGACTGCAGATCAAATAAACTTATATCAACAAGACTCCTCAAATACTTCCTAATAAAACTTGCTTCCTCAGAATTTCGATATTAAGTATGCGTTTTCACACAATAATTTTTAAAGAAATTTTGACGAAAATCCTAAAAAAAAAAAGGAAAAAATAGCTTTGCGAACGGCTCATGGTCAATTTCAACAATATTTTTTGCAAAAAAAAATTGCACACTCTATGACATATTTGAATTGTAGGTCTGTGACGATGTTATTTCTGCGCCGTTTTGGCTCCGAAATTTTTTTTGTCTTTAGATAGTCAAAGGGTGGTGAGGAAGGGGGGTTAAGGAAAAATTTGAAGTTGGAACTTTTTATTTTTGAATTCGTAAAATTTTCAAAAAAATTCAAACCGCATTAAATAAAAATTTCACCGCATTTTTCGTCCAAATATTTTTTTTCTGAAATCTTGTGATAAAAACGAGAAAAATGCCATTAAACTTTTTTTAAATGCTGTCCTACAGAATTTTCTAACTGCTGTTTGAAATCATAAATCATTTATTTGTCATTTTTGTCGATATAAAATTAGAAATAAATAAAATTAGAAATATTCTGAAATTTGCCCGCAAATAAAAGTCAAAATTTTTTTCCATTAGTGTTTTTTGAATTCTCCTTAAAAAACAGTTCCGAACAGTTGTGGTAATTTTCTGCCTATCTTTTGATTTCCGTTATTTCAACCTACGGAAGGGCCAAGCGAATATCGTTTCAACTACTGATGAAATTTACAACGCTTGCCTTGTGACAGCCCAGTTTTGTGTCATTTGGCACGCAATTTATAATAATTTATTTGTCTGCAACAAATTTCAATTTAATTTCGGGTGTTATAGGCACTTTTCTTTTGAAAGCCAGGACATTTTTTAACATATTTTAACGCAATTGAAACTTTTGCAAAGATATGAACACTTTTATTGAGATGAAAACAAACATTCAACATTTTTTTTTCTTTTATAAATCACTCGAAAAAATGTACCAATCTGCCACCTCGTTGCATACCCCCTTAATATACGTTTAACATAGGTTAATTTTGCCATAAAACTTCCAACACCTCTTACTCGGGTTTACAAGAGAAGAAACGCTATCGGGAGAAACCAATGAAACTCTAACTACTTTAATCCCTAGTTAATTGGTTTTTAAGAGTATAATAGCTCTGTGTATCGAAGGTGATAATTGTCAATAAACTAGATTGAGATGGATTCGAACTCGTGAATTTTAACGCCTGTTTTCTTGTGGGCGATCTTACGACTAATACAAATGCGCTAACAACACCGCCCGATTCTGTGACGAAAAGAAATTAAAAAAAGAATGATAGTCGCTCGTTGGAATTTGTCAAATACTCTGACATTTTAAGAAAAGCGTTTTAAACCTTATATTAGTTTTTTGGCCAATTTAAACGAAGTTTTCACCTTGTTTTTTTCATTTCTGTAGTGAAGTTTATAAAACCAGTTTTTGTAGACAATTGTCCAGCTTCATTTAAATATTTTTTTATCTTTTAACTCGTAGTACTCGATTTTAGGCCAACGCGTTGCCGCACACAGCATTTCATCGCATTTACGGACGCTTAATCATTGATGACAAGATCAGTTTATAAAGTTATCGATAAACCTTTCACTTTGAAACAAAACTGACGTTTTGTGCGTTTTTTTTTGAAAATTTTTTACTGTATTACAGTACTTATTTTGGCAAATTTTTAAATCACAAAGATTAAACTTTCATCGTGATAAAAAAAGGAGATTTTTTAATATTTAAATCGCAATTGAAGGTCAATTTTTTTCCTAAAAAGCTGTTTTTCTCTTTTTTTCATGGAAAAAAAACTTTCATATTGAGAAAATTTTTTCATTGGAGTAAAAATTTCCCACCTAATTAGCGCATAACACCCGAAATGGGCCTGAAGTTTATAAAATATTCCTTCAAAAAAACATCTCCATCGGTCCAAGTTGGAAAGATGGATGTTTATAATAGAAAAGTGGTTTTTGATATTTTTACAGATACTTAAGTCAGTTGAGGGATTGCAAAATATAAACGTTTGCAAGAATGAACACTTTTATTGAAGATTAAATAAAACAAATTTTCCACATTTTTTTCTTCCTAAATCACTTCCGAAAAATGTACCATCTGCCACATCGCTGCTACCCCCTTAAGTTTTTTCGGCATTTTTCGTACAATCTACCAAAAACCTGGACACTAAAATATTGGTCATATGTATAAGTATGACCTGACTACGTTTTGAACAATGGCCCGTTTTCAGTAGCAGCTGGCTGGCCAACCAACAACGCGCGCTTTACGAGAGTCTCAATGATAGCAAAAAGAGCAAGTACGGAGAAAAAAAATGGACATACTGTTTATAAAAAAATTTTTTTTTTTTTTTTTTTTTTTTTTTTTTTTTTTTTTTTTTTTTTTTTTTTTTTTTTTTCGACTCAGTCAAATTTAAGAAACTATGCAAATTTAATTGAACAGGAATAATATTACGATATATTCTTACCTCTGTAAACTTGGCACTTTTAAAAAACCCATCTGAATGATTTAAATTGAATGTGTATTTCACGTCGATCTTTCCGATAAATTGATGATTGCCGGGAAGACAATTGTGATGTCAAGATCAGAATTAAAATTCGAAAATATAGCTGATGTTATGCGAGTTTTTTGGTCTTGTTAAATTTTGTAAAAACATAGTGAAAAATTTCAAAAGTGTTCTATTAACTCATATATGATATAATCTCTTCAGGGCACTTTGCTGAAATTTTCGGGTCTTTTTACAAAACGCTGGTATTTGTAGGGGTGGCAGTAGTGGATGCCGGCGGGCTTATTTAGGACTGAATTTTGTGCTGTTTGGTTGAGTTTGAAGGAATGGTTCGAGCGGACAGCGAGTGTACCAGCCTGAGTTTTTAAAGTTGCGTGGAGAACGAAAGTAATTCGTCTTAACTAATACACTATTGGATTTTTTGCAAATTTGAAAAAGAATAGAATTGGAACGAGATCCAACGCATGCTTTTTCTTCTAACCAATCCGATGAATAATATTTCCTAGCCTGGTGTCATATTTAATGTCCGAATTCAAATCATGCCTAAATCTGTGAGATCTTCCCCAGACAGATCGACTCAATTAATAAAAAATAATAGAAATCTTAAAAATCAAATCCCCTAATTTAGTTAGTTAGTGGGCCCTAAATAAATTAAGAAATTGAAAAAAAGTAAATTTTGAACTTTATCGAAGCTGTGTTAGACGTTGCTTGGATGAACTTTTTGGAGGAGACAAAAATTTGAATTTTTTTCTTCGAACCGTCAACTCTAGTAAGGACGCCGAGCCCGACGACTGACCCGATGATGGGGTTTCCCCCTTGTTTGGCTGATAACCGTCAAACTGTTTTAGCAATTGATGCAGGATTGACACTTAAGTGTAAGAATTTATCGAGCCGGTCGAAAAAAATTGAAATTTTTAAATTTTCCCACAAAATAAACATTTTGAAAAATGAACACAAATGTGACCGGAATTTCGGGTCTATAAACCGGGTATATATTCGGGTTATCCCTTAATACCTTTTGACAATCTAAGAGATGTGGGTTGAGGGAGCAATCCGTACCTCCCTAAGACCCTTCTAGCCACTCATGAGGCGCGCTTTCTCTTCCTTTCAGCCCCCTTTCTTAGATTTACTCAAAAGGTCATAAGGGATCAGTGCTGGTGATTGACGCAAAAATACGAAAACATTAATGTCAATGACAATGCCCTCAATGAATTTGAACGAAATAATTTGAACCGACGCGTCTTTAGCTCCAATTGATGATAACTACAACAACGTTCTCATTGGCTCATGGGTAATTATTCAACATGCTTTAAATGCGAACAGTTTGCCCACAACATTTGAGCTATCGCCCGAGATAATCAGAATATAATTAGTGAATTGTAGATGAATTAGAAAGATTCTATTGTGAGACCCATAAAAAAGCCGGCAACCATGAAATTTAAAGGATTCATAATTTTTCTTAACGGCCGTCTTTCTTAATTTGATATACTTTAGCTTACATTGGTCAAATTCCGACAGTTTTTTTTTAATTTTCTAGTTGTTCTCAAACAGCACGCAACTTATATTTCTTTCACAAAATCTGAGGCTACAACAAACAGTAATTATATCATCTAAAAATTGTTACCTAAAGGCAATTTTAATTCCGTGTATTTTAAATATCCGAAAAGTAGATGAAAATAAAGTATTTTTTTTATTTTCGTTTCATGAAAGATCCGATAAAATACATGGACTACCTGAAAGTGGAGTCTGGTCGATGTATCGAGTGCCTTCCTTTGATTTTCTGAAGCCAAAAAAGAAAAACTATTTCGAGCTCATAATTTTTTTTAAACTCGTATCCAAATTTAAGTACAGTAAGTGACGGCAAATGCAATACACAGAGCTTCTAGGCTAATGATGTTCTTTCAAATAGGCTAACAAGTGTTGCATAATCCTGTTCAGGGGAGTGAACACAATCTCGGAGAGCAATATCAGTGTTGATTTAAGCGATGGGTGAGAGTAGAACGCCGTCTGTCGACCAACAGTGACGTTAGTTCCAGTCAGTACATTCTAGCGTTTTTGTGTTCACTCTTTCTGAACAGGATATTGTCATCACCTGTTGCCTATTAACGTCCCCACTGTATATATATATATTATTTACAACTGAAATCAACATGATTGATAAAACAAGCGTTCTAAATAATGACTGTTGAATCCAATTTAAAGCCCTAACAAACTTGAACAATTTCCATGATTTTTTGAGGTCTTTTATTCCATAATAACGCTGGATCGTAAAAAATAAATATAAAGCTTTTCCAACATTCATTTGATTTTTTAAATTTCCATGATAAGAAATATAAGAACGAGTATCCTAAACTTCATGGTTTAGTTTTTGGCAATAGGTAGCATAAGTAATGCATTCATGTAAGAATATGGTAAGTGGAAAACCAACCACTAAGTGTCGAGAAAAAATAAATTCAAATCAGAAAACGAAAAACAACTTGGAATGCTTTCCGCATAAATTGACATAGTAAAAACTTTACTACTACGTCATCAGAAAGTTGAGTTCAACAAATTTTTTGGTGATTTGAGATGTATCAAAAATTATACAGAGGGTACACTGTATTTACTGTCTTTTATCAGAAAAAAATGCCGGTAAAATTAAAGATGATCGTTAAGGGCATCCGTGCTTAGAGACAGATTTGCAGTTTTCCAATTTTCGTTCTCGTTGTTATAGTAACTTTTTGCTATTCGGAAATTCGATAAAAAACTTTTCATATGAAAGAATGCCACCTTTAAACTTACTTCCTATAATCAGATTGTATAGATCCCTAATTTTCACTTTGTAATCGTCTTTTAAAAAACACACTAAAAAAACGGGAGATTTCGGTTGAATGGTGTCAAAATTGAGGTAAAATATTTTTTTATTTTTATTATTAGAAACCGAAAAACGGTCCCGACCACCGAATTTCAATTAATTTTATTTGGTTTCATACGATTTCTACGTCAAAAAATTCGCGAAAAATTTACGATTTCCACAATTAAAAAAATTTTGGCACCATCGAAGAAATATTTTTTTTCAATGAGATGAATAAAATACAATTGAAAGTCGGTGTTCGGGACGACTTTAACAATTTGGCAAGTTTGAGTGTATAAAATCTCTTTAATTTTTGATTAATGAAGGCCTCACCGTTTTCTCCAAACCGTAGTTTCGTTGGCCAAAATTATGATTTCAGGTATGATAAGAGCGAAGAAACAAAACGAGGACATATTTGAAAAATTAAAGATGGCATTCCAATATTTTTAGCCGGTAAATTCAGTAAAAATAAGTTTGAAATTTGACACGAAATGAGCAAAATGACAAAATATTTCCAAATATTTTCGACCGAAAATCAAAAAATAATGCGATATAAAAATATGTGGTCACCAACTCGAAAGTTAAAGTGGTCATTTTGTAAGTTTTTTTCGTTGATTCGAACAAACAGTTAAAAAAAATCTAACAGAAAATAAGGAAAATTTTCATAATTTTCGGAAACTTTTCCAAAATATCTAAAATTTGACACAATTCAAAAGTTAAACTCGGAACTCAAAATTTTGTAAAGGTTGCAAAAGTTCCTAGATTGTAAAACATAACTTTGATGGTATATTTGAAGGGAATATATCTACAACAGTAAAAAGTTTTCATCGACGCCCAATCGATCTGTCTAATGACACCGAGACCTTAAGGGAGTGGGCATGCGCTGATTAAGCTGTTTTTTTAAGTTTTTATACAATGGTTTCTTGAATGTAATGGTAGAGGTGGTATGAAAAACCTTTCTAAACGGCAGAACAAGTCTAGAAGATAATTTAACACTGATTGTAGTCTGATACAATTCAACTAAACGCACGCACTCCCCTGAATAAGCTCCCCAAAAATACTAAAAGCTTACTCCTCCTAAATTTACATCAATTTTTTCTAATTTTTTGGAGTCAAGTTCCAGAGAAGCAATTTAATAATCTAAAGATCTTTTTTAATTTGCTTCTAACGGAAAAAAATGCCAAAAAATACCGAAAAAAAAAATTAACGAAATTGGTCCGATAAAAAAAAATTATCTGTAAAAAGCCAAATTTTCGAAAACTGGCTCTGGATTTATTGTTGATATTTGCCTCTCCGGGAACTTAACGATCAAAAAATTAGAAAAAATTGATGTAAATGTAGGAGGAGTAAGCTTTTAGTGTTCAAATATTGACAAATTTATAGTAACCTTTCACTATGCTCCAGACAAATCTGATAAAATTTCGAGAAAAAAACGCTCTTAGATTATTGTTAACCTAGTTTGAGCTTCATATAAAGTATGAACGAATTTATCTGAAAATTGGACGGGAGGGTCAAGCTTTTTGAAAAAGCCTCGAAATCTCGATTTCAGATTTCGTTTTTTAAAGTTTCTTTCACCGACAAAAGCTTAATTTCGAAAAAACGGTCTTGATTATTCTTTGTATTGATGGTCTGGAGCCTGACATAAACAAATAAATGAAAATAATGAAAACTGACGGAGAAGAAAGCTTTTTAGTGGTTTTTGGGTAAAGGTTTACTATACGTTTATGTGAGTGCGTAGGTTGGATTGTATCAGATTACTGAAATACTGAAAATTATTGCAAGAGTTGTTTTTTTACGTTGAAAAGTTTTTGGAATTCCATTTTTGCTAGTTTAGCCAAGAAACCGCATCTAAAACAGGCAAATCAGCGACAACCCTACTTAAACAATTAACTTGAACTATTTGAGTATTGATATCCCTAGAAGCATGAGAGCCACTTTTGGCTTGACTTTGAAGTCATATATGGGAAAAGTTTAAGTGTTAGGGACTTATTGTTGTGAAATCCATTGAGATAAAAGGATAAGAACTCAAATTTTAATTAATTAATTAAGACAATTCAAAATTTAATCACTTCATTTCCGCCTGTGAAAAAGTGAAGGTTATATCTCAAAACTGTTTTCTCCAACAGAAAACCCATGATATTTTCATAAATGAGATGCTAGTAAATAAAATTGAGTGAAAACCTTATGTCCTAAACCTGGTCTCCGATTCAAAATACCTTATCGGGTTCGTCTATGAAACGATAATTCTCACCTCTGAAATGGTTAAATAAGTGGTTAAACAAATGTTCGCGCCTTTATATTTCGCATTTCCGCCCCGCTTTCTCATTCATGAGCATTTTTTCTGTTTTCAACAAAAAGAAATAAAAAAAATTCTAACATTTAGTAGAAACATTTTATTTTTTTTAAAGATGGTCAAGAAAATGCCTAAAAGACTTGAGAAATTTAGAACCTGTTTTTTTTTCTAATAAATTATGCGATAAAGCTGATAAAGAAAAATTTCAATCAGAAGAAATCCAATAAAAACTAGGATAAAAATATTTTTTCGAAAGCACGCTCATCGAATAAAAAATTATTTTATTTTTCAAAAAATTAATCGCAAACTCTATGGGCGATTTGAAACTCAGAAACTTCAATTCGAGATATTTTGTCTTTTCCGGTCTTTTCAAAAAGAACCACTTTGGCTCTTGATCAGGGGTTTAAACTAATTAAGGGTAATTCATGAAATAAATAGACCCGGGTATAACTGAGATCCCTATATATACATGTATGTATTCCAATCCCCCAAATTGATTAACTTTGACGCCTCTAGGATAACTAATTGCCGGAAGAACTCACTAGACCACTTCTCTTTTGAGGCCAGTTTTAGTATTATATACAAATTGGTCGCGACAACTTTTTTGCGAACCAACCCTTCATAAATGCAGCTGAATTGGTATTCAAAATAAGAGTCACAAGGGCTCTGAATATTATTATTCTATCAAACTAACTAACAAAATACAATTGTCAATTTTTCTACGGAAAAAATGAGAAACAATTACTAACCGATCGTAAATAATGGCAATCCGATAGAATTATTGATATAAGAAATCGAGACAATATGTTTTACATTCAATCTCCACCGCAAGCCACCAACATTCTCATCATTCATACTTTTCAGCAAAATTGCTTCCCTCATATTTTTTTATAATTTTGTAAATAACGCGATTACCTGAGATCAAGGTCGATTTATGAACGATCCATTTTATTTGTGTATAATTAATAGGACTTAAATATATTAATTGAAAATACTTATTGATTTTTTTTGGTATAAACTAACTGATGATATATATAATATAAGTGCATATAATTTTAATAGAAATGCATCAATGTCTTTTTCAAGCCATGTTATCAATTAATGCAATATCATTACATATTAATAACCTAGAAAAATGTATAAAACTAGAAAAATTTTTCGAAGTATGTTAATTTGCCCTAGAAAACCCTACCCTTTGAACACAAAAAGGATCACAAAATTTTAAAATTTATGTGCAATGCTTCTCAGCAATCACTTAATACCGCTGTCACATACTTCACACGACTGCGGGCAATTAATTGTGCGCCACCTGAGGCCGATTCTTACGCTGCTAAAAACTGAAATATTTCGCTAATTAGTACAATCTGCTCTCTCCAAACAAAAAGTTTTCCTCATATTTAAACTCATTTATTTCCTCACTTTATGCATTAATGGAAAACCGAAACGTCAAAAAATACAATTTTTTTAATTGAAAGACTTTATATTGTTATAAAAGGTCCGTGGACTAAATCCTGTATCCTGTTAAGAAGGATGAACACAAAAAACGCGATAATGTACTAGCCTAGAAAATAACCGTCCCTGACAGGCCGTCAGGCGGCAATTAACTCTCACGCCATCGGGTAAATCCCTATTTTACACCACACTGATCTTCTATCTCGAGATTTGTGTCACTCGCCTCTGAACAGGGTATGCTGATAGCGGCGTATGCAATCAATGATACAATTTTTTTGTCTTTTCAAAATTTATAAGCTTTATTTTTGAACTATAACTCTTTGGTCTCTTTTTCTCCTATATTTTGCTAATAAAAAAATGCTTAGGGCGAAAGCCTACCACGATTATAAAAACGTTTTATGCAATCAAAAATCCATTTATCGCAAAAATACAAAATTTTTTATTAATTTTCACCCCGGCTTACACTTTTCATAGCATAACTAGGCATTTTAAAAAAGCCCGATAGACTATCGGCGATAGTCAATAACAGTTTCACTAATGCTTGAACAACAATTAGGGCTTGGGAAATTTACTAAGGGCTTTTTTTGTCTCGGTACCATTGATTATCGAATTAATTTCAACAAGGTTTGATAATATACTATATTATAATAGTTTAATGTTAATACCTTGGCAGTAGAAATCCTGGGTCTCTTCTGGAGAATCGATTGGGATATGACACCTTTTTTGAGCAGAAAACAATTCCCTTCGGAGAAATCGCCATCCGAGAATAGTGAACACGGCTCGCTTCAAAAAGAGTACATTTTTTTCTTAAACGTGGGAATAAATTGTATATTCAAAATAAAATACAACAATCAAACATAACGTATCCAAAGATTGTTTGAATTTTAAAATTTTAGTACATTAGAGTCCTGATTTAAGACTTACAATCTGAAATGTCTATCTCGAGCTTAGTCAATTGCGTGGGCGAATTAATTCCACATACTAGAGCATGTGATTGGTTCCTATGAGTCATAGGCTATGAGCCAATAAAACCATGTGTCTTCGACAATTAAGGAGCTAACCCTTGTAGCACAGAGCCACAATGTGGGTCAAGCATACCTAAAATCATCAAAAAAGGCAAAAAACGGGATCGTAGAATCTTTCTTTCAAACACATTATAAATTTTGGACCTTAGTTTATAAATTACTTTTGATTTATGAGATAAAATCAAAGCGGACAAACAATGACGTAGGCCAGCTACTTGTGCTCGTTTCCGACAAATGTAACTTGTGAAGACAATGTGACCGGTTATCACCGTGATATGGTATATCCTGCTTTCTCACTATATTTTCTAGATTAAAAATTAAAATTCTAGCATATACAGGGTGTAAGGTTTTTACTTCTTTTTTCCAAACTGGTTACACTGATTTCCGCCGTTTTGATTGTTGTCAGAAGAGTTTTCTCAGATTCAACCAATCAAAACGGCGGCAAATCAAGTGTAACCAGTTTGGAAAAAGAAGGGAAACACCTTACACCTGTAAATGTGGATGCACAAATATGTAACCTTTTAACTTCCTTATGCAGAAAAAATTGAAATGTCCAAACTGGCCTTAAGCTTTCTGTAAACAACATTCCAAAGTAGAGCCACCATTGTGGCTCTGGTGGCCTTGGCGGAACTTTTTTTTATGCTCCCAAGGGTTAATAGCGTAGGTTGAAATAATTTTTCTTTAATGATAACGCTGAAAAAGTCAACGGAGATTGAGTGAAATGTGTTCGGCCTGAATGCTGCAGTGTAACATTTGAGGCACTGTCGCAACATAAATATAAAGGCTAGCGAACGTTTGTAGCCATGATTATATTTTGAAATTTTTGTTTGAACTCATTATTCGGTCCTTCATTAGAATCAATGTAAATGCTCCATTTTTTCGACCGTGTAAACTTTTTGACAAAATTCATCGTATCGCTAAAACTCACCAGCTTCAGTTCCAACAAATTGAAGATTGTCCCATCCGAACATTCGCCACTCTCAAGTTCCAATCTAGTTTTTTTATGGAAGAACAAATTAACAATCTACAAAATTTCAAAACTTTTTGATTTTTTTAAAACACATTTTTTTTAATTTTACATTTATTTTTCGTATCGAAACATTTATAAAAATTTTACACACAAGATAAATCTGAAGGACAAAATTTTCAAATGTTACGCCTAATTTTGTCTCTTGATCCACTTTAGTTCCACAAATTGTAGAAATTGAATGAAAAAATAATGAAATATTTCTTATATAGTTCACGCCACAAATTTGGCTGAGGATCGTCAATTCGGCGAATCGAAACTCAATTTAGCCGTCATGACATAATACCGAATATTTGTTTCTACTGTATTTTCATGCTCACTTGATTTTGAATTACTCAAGTCAGATCGTTTAAAACACGAGCACATAATCTGCCCGTCGTTTATTGTTATCTAAATTCCGGTTTCTCTGCGCCTGTCTAAGGTAACGTCCCTTTCATTCGGCTCTAATAAGTATAGAGTCTATACGGTATCAAAGTCAAAATGAAAGAACCGATTTTTATTTTTTTAATGTTAAACCTATTTGGCTCATAATCTATGGGCGATAAGTGCTGCGTTTATTGAGAAAAATAGTCATCTTTCATAAAAACATCGTAATCTTTTATAAAATTTTTTGACTTATTTACAAATAACTCTACTATTTAATTATTTATTAATTAATTAAATATTTATCTAATCAGATTTGAACTGTGACGTAGTCAGATACTTGTGCGTCGATACTCATAAAAAATAACTTGTGAACCACCAGCAAGTATCACATATACTCTGCTTTCTAACTTATTTTCTAGAAATAAAAAAATTTAAAGTTCTAAAATTTGAAATGTCGGATTTACAAAAAAATATCCTTTCGAAGTAGGGACCCTACTGTAGGGTCCCCGAAATTATATGCCCTGAGGGGAATATCGATACCTTTCATGAGTGAGGGGGTTAATATAATTTAAAACTAACTTTTTGTCAAATAGGAAAAATGTCATATCGCATTCATTCGGCATGTTCAGGTAGACACCAGCATCCACCATGGATCCGCATTTTTATAAGGATCCAAGAGAACCAACATAAGAAGATGTTGTAAACCTGTAGTTGTTGTAGTTGTAGTAGGTGTAGGCTGCAAAAGTGGAGCTCACTATTCCTAGTTTAATTATTTTCATTGTAATTCTATTTATCTTAAAACTTTTGATTTAAGGGTTTTTTTCGCTCCTAATTTACTATTCGCGATGAAAATTAGCAAACAGAGCTGTAAGGTTACTATGAAGACACGCCAAGTTGTTGCCTTGAAAAAATGTGTCAACAGTTTTTCTTATAAAACACCCCTGACTACGTGACCTTTACGAGACCAATCTTTTCAAACAGAAAAAGCTATCTCCTCCTAGGTTTTCTTTCAAAACACCGAAATGTTTGTACCGCCTTTTTTATTTCTAGTGCTAGTGTTCTTAGAATATATAATATATATTATATATGCAAAAACCACCTTTTTGAACAGTATTCATCGAAAAATCTATCTCCTAGGTTAAATTTTCAAATTTGCTCAGATTTTTGGAAACAAAAGCTAGTCTTAAAAAAACAACAACTTATGAGGAGCAATTGTCAACTTTTTAGCCAGTAACATCATAAATTGAATTTTTAAAAAGTCACTTGAATTTCAAGTCTGAAAAACATTTCGAAAAAACTAAGGTTCGATTTGATTTTTCCAAGTTTTTCTTCAGAATTGACTTAAAAAATAAAGTTTGTTCAATTTTTGATCACTAAAACTTCGAAATATAAGTTTTCCAGTAGCAAATTTCTCTTTAGGGTTTTCCCTGGCGTAACGGTTTCCCAGTGGCGTTCTTTTTAGTTTACTTTAGCAAAAAATCGACCTTAGTTTTCCGAATTGTTTTCAAGACTTGAAATTCAGTGACCTTTAAAAATCCACATTTTAATATTTCTGGGCTAAAAGTTGACAATGCTCTCATAAGTTGTTGTTTTTTTAAGACTAGCTTTTTTTTCCAAATCTGAGCATTTTGAAAATTTAAACCTAGGGGAGATAGATTTTCGATGAATACGTCAAAAAAAGGTTTAATAATTTAAATGTAGGATCCCGCTTTAACTTTTCGGTGTCAGAAAAATTAAAAAAAAAATCTTTAGCCTTGTTTTATGCAGCAGTTTTTTTCAAAAGATACTTTTTGCTCTCTTTATTTTGGTACAAATGTTCTCTGAAAAAGAAATTCTTTTGGTAGTATATTTCTGATTGTTAAAATAATCAGTTGGTAATATTATGATGAACTAAGTTTGGTTGTCTTTTTATAACATCGTTAACTTTCGTAAGTGGCTAAATCAACAAAAACGAACACAAAAAGAAATTCTTGATATACGTGGAAGACTCAGGAGTCATCTCATCGATTAATCATCACAATTGCGGTTATAAAATTTTTTCAAGCAAAAATTGAGCTTTTAGAATTTCGGGGAGTTTTTGAGATACAGTTTGTGCACGGGCGAACTAAAATCTGAATAAATTGGAGAAAATGACCCACGTAGTCAAGCGTAAACAGCAATGTGAAATTACGCTTTTTGAAAAATATGCATTTTTCATCGGTTCTTTTAACTCTCAGTTCACCATGTTTTTAACCTTCAACAGAAACGCATCAAGTCGACCAAACTGAAATCAATTTTTTAATCGCCATTCCTTTATCAGACTTTGCTTAGAAAATGCGTTGGTAGATTTTTTCCAGTGTTATTTTATACTAGAAAAATCTACCAACGTCATTTCTAAGCAAGTGTGGTAAAAGAGATATAAAGGAAAGCTCACACCGTAATTTCTTACACGTATGTAAGATTTTTGCTCCAATTTCCATTTGGATAACTTGCTATCCGTCAATGACAAACGATCATTTTGGTAAATAACTACGTCCTTTTCCAGATTGAGCCAATCAAAACGGTGGAAATCAGATTGTCCCAAATTGAAAATAGGAGCAAAAATCTTACATATTAACTTGGTGTTTCTTAAAAAGATATGCTGCATATCATATGCAGCACGTATGATACATAAATTTTGTTGAGAGTGCCTAAGGATGTGGGCGACGATAATTGGGCTCTTTTTTTAGCAAATTTTCAAGTGAAGTTTCTGAGAAATCCTGGCTCAGAAATACTATTTTGTTTATTCCAAATACCTCCTTCAAAAGCCTACTCCTATTCATCTCTCATCACTTTTTATTGAATTTTGCAATTTAGAATGTCACGGTGGAAATCAAGTGTAACGCAGTTTTGGAAAAAAGAAGGGAAAAACCTTAACACCCTGTATATAATACCTCATCAACACCCAAATGGAAGCCTTTTTTCAAAATTTTGCCTTAGTGGTCAAAACAGCTTCTTTGGGAGCCTCACGCAAAAGCCTACTCCTCCTTGAAAATATATAAAAAATTTTTTAATTTTGTGCATTTCAATCACCGAAAAGGCTGAATTACGGTTCAAATCGACAGCCGTTTTCGATTTTCCTCCAAAGTCTCAGGAACGACTTGTGAATTTCCTAGTTTTGTGTTTGAAATTCAGAACCATAAATTTTCTAAAACTTACTTTATTTGAAAAAAATTCGAAAAAATCCTGAGTGTTAAAAAACTCAATGACAAATTTTCTACAAAATAGGGCACTCAAAAAGTTATTGAGAAATCTCAATTACCGTCACCCTTAATTTAAACTTTTAATTTCAACCACCCGAAAAACCACTTTTCTTTGAAAAAATCTCAAAACCAAAAAACATCTTATAAAGTGAAAAAACTTGGCAGAAAATTTATACAAATAGGTGTCTCAAAAAGTAATTCTAATACTTCTATTTATCGTCGCCCACATCTAACATCAATTTGCGCTGATAGCCTATCGCAAGAAATCTTGAGTTTCTATATTTTGTAGACCACAAGTGTGTTTATTGACCATCTTTGTGAATTTAAAAATAAATAAAGTATTTAGGACCGTTTCGGGTTATTCCATCATGGACTTTCATGAATCATGTCCATGATGGAATAAACCGATGGGATTTCCATCTCATGTAAAGAAATACAGTTAGAAAAACACATTTGAACTTTTGATAGTCTAAGAAAAAGTGAAACAAACTTGATGGGGCAAATTTACTTAACGTACTCGGACTGTAGTTTTTTTGCAGAGTGAATTTGATTTGTATTGAAATTTTGTATTTCAAAAAATAAGTTGGGTTTTATACAGTTTTGCTTGGTCACGAGTTGATTATAACCTAATTTTTGCATAAAAATGGTGGCCGGAATTAAGATCGTAGAATTAGTATGAAAAACTCATGAAATAGTATTTCGGGTTTAGGGGGTAGTGTGCCTAGATAGATGGCCGTTTTATTTACTAGAATAATTTGCCAAAAAAATAAGAATGGACTTGGTCCTCTGACTTCTGTCACATCTAGTTTGCTCACTAGGTGGCGCTAAAGTTTATATTTGAGACCATTTTTTGGTAACAGTTCCGCTTAACTACACATTCAATCAAGTGAGTATTCAAAAATGAGATGACAGAAGAGGTGTTCTAACTTTGTGAGATCTCATCTGGTACAGTAGATAACCCCGAAATCATTTTTGATCGTGTCAATATTAACTCACGTAGACGTGTTAGACATGAATTGTCCATCGATTACCCAGCATACTTTAATCGGCCCATATTAGCACAAGTTTCATTATCAACATTCATTTTTCAATAGCTTAAAATAATATTCAGCCATTTTGCATACAAATAAAAAACAAAATTATTTAACGATTAAAAGGCATTTAATGAGGATAAAGAAAACAAAAAGTTGCGAAAATACCTCTAGTTCCAGACGAAAGTGCATAATAAGATGAAAATTAGGGGTGGTAGTCGCAAATAACGCGAAAAACGTGGTTTCATAATTGATCGATTTAATAAAAAAAAAATATCTTTATTTTGAGTCAAAATGATAACATTGAATAAAAAACTGTTCGATTCAGTGTAACAACAATATCAATATTCATTAGGATCCGCGAACGGCGCTGGAAATTTTACAATCTGAAAATTTAAAAAGCCTCTCTGGATTTTTCAGGTTTTCAACTTCATTTTTTTTCAAAATAACCGAAAAAATAACGTTGTAGCTGTATGATCTTAATATCCCTGATTTATATAAGGGTTGCTCGTAATACGAAAAAACGCTTTTTTTTCGCTTCAAATTTGCAAAACTTTTTTCAAAACCTATCTCCTCTCTCATTTTCGCTATAATATTTGCAAAGTCACATATATCATGATCATCAACCGCTAGTGGTTAGCTGTATGATCTGTTCTGTAAAAAATCCTATTTTCAGTTTTTCTTGAGAGCGACCGGAATGAAATGTAAAAATTGAATATATGACGGAAATATGTTAATTAAACTATTTATTTTGTATCCTCAAAAAATATCTTCCAGGTTAGGTAGACTCTGAAAATACAGCCAATATTTCCAAATTATCTAAATACTGTTACTGCAAAGTTTCAGCAAAATTAAAGAGATTTTCTTTTCCTGGTCCTGATTTTGCGACTACCACCCCCTTTAACCTTAATTTATATTTGGCAATTACCTCATATAAAACTTCAAATGATTTTTCTATCGCTCTGTCTAAAAATAATTTATATGTTTTCTAGAAAATTCTCTAGTATAATGACTCTTTTTAAATTTGTTGTAATCTATTTCTTGTGATGAGACAGACGAGAGAAACACACGCCGTACGCATAACTTCTCACTGATTCTTATGTCATCAGTGTTCCGGCAGTTTTTGACTTCTAGAAATGCTCTATTTTCACCGGTTAGGGCCAATTTTACAAATAATACAAACATGAAATCTTGAAATTAAAAAAAACTCAATCGGTAATTTATTGATTAATGAATTATCAATTATTGATACTACAGAGATCAGAGATAAAAATGACTGAACGACCTCGTCGTGGCAAATGCTGTCGAATTGATGCAACAAGCATTGGCAGAGTTATCAAAGTAGTGAAATGCAAGACACTGAAGAACTTACTATTTTGAAAAAAAAACATAGTAGTGATATCCGGTATTTTGAAAAAGTTTGAATACAAACAAAATAACTTTGGAATGAACTTTTGGGCTTTTAAGACTTTTTCTTATACCCAAAGTCCGAATAAAATCAGGTTTTGACGAAATAATTCAAAAATAAGGTTTGAAAATAATGTCATAGATAAATCCTTATTCTCGAAAATAAGATACGTGACCGTGTTTGGAAAATATTATTATGTTCAAAATTGCTTAAAATTAGGTGTTTATTGGCCCAAAATTTTCGCGTATTTGATCACTATTTGTTACTTTCACCAAAAACTTATTTCCTAATTTGAAGGTCACGTGATCGTTTTGAACTTTGGTGTAATGGAAAAAGTCTAAACAAACTTCTAAAGACTTTTTTTTTTTTCAAAATGTGATTTAAGCAATTTTTTGAAAAAAAAACGAGTACTATTTTTGCCGACCTTATTTCTTGAATATACGGTCACGTGATCATTTCGGCATGATGTAATGGAAAAATGTCTTAGAATTTTTTTTTTCGATCACGATGAAAGGTTTAATTTTGTGATTTATAAAAAAATTTGCAAAAAAATAAGTACTGTAATACAGTAAAAATTTTCGAAAAAAAAAACGCACAAACGTCATTTTGTTTCAAAAATTATCGATCTTTATAACTGATCTTGTCACAATGATTAAGCGTCGTAAAATGCGATTAAATGGTGTGTGGCGACGCGTTGGCTAAAATCGAGTCTACGAGTTAATGAATTGCTAACTAGATTACCAATCACCAACGATTCCTCGTACTCAAATTTCTTATCACGGTAAAGTAACGCGATAGTCCACCTAGTGAGGTAACTAGAATTGAAAAACATCAGCTAAATTTATTTGTGCACATTACCGCCCTTAGGCATGTACACTTATTACTTTAAAGAATAACGCAATGAAATCATATTTTGTATTGTATTAGCTTCGTACATTTTTTATACAAAAATCCCTGTCGGGTCTTCGCGTAGCACATAGATCTTGTTTCGAACGTTTTTCGTTCTGAAATATTCAGAGGTGATTGTCGTTTTTTGATTACGTGGGTCGTTGGGTTAGAGACAGATTCAATGTTTTTTCTCAAACTTTTAGCTACTACTAATTATTTTGGAAATATTAAGTAGAACCTTTGAGCTACTTGTAGGCGGGTGTATAAAAGCCAACCACGATAGAGCAACAGCTGCTATAAAACTATCTCAGGGGAAAGATGATTTCAAAAAGCTTAATCAGGTAGGAATGCCTGCCCAAAAAGCCTAATCCATGTAGAATGCCTGCCAAAAGCTTAATCAGGTTAGAATGCTGCCCAAAAATGAGTAGTTTAAGGGGGGTTTCAGTCGATAGATTTTTTTTCATTGGGAGGCTAATGTTGAAACAGGTTTGGTGAAAAAATTGAAAACGACCGACGTTAAATATCAGTGATAAACCAGAATATGAGCTTTAACTGACACCATTTTTCTGGTTTGAAAAAAGGGGTTCCATCGTCAGAATTTCTGAGCGTGCTTGGATCGCGAATATCATTGGCCGACAACGGGGGGATCACTGGCAATAAAGACATTACAATTAATATTAGAGAAACAAATAATTCGTCCCCCCAGTGTCACAGTACAAAACGATGCAAAACTGTTTGTCAGGAAAAAAAATAGGGTTGGGGTGAGAATAGTAGGGTTCATAGGACACCTATCTTCCTTGCACAACCCTAGTTTTTTCCGACAAAAAGTTTTGCCATGCCCCAAGTGTACACATAGTTTTTTTAACTGTACACAAAATCAATCCTATCTGAAAGGGTTAGAATAGGTTAGGTAAACTGTGTCCGTGTACACGTTAAAACGACGCAAGCTGTTTCTTGGGAAAGGCTTGGGTTAGGGTTAAAAAATAGGGTTGTGTTTCCGCCGCAGGGAACAACGACCATATTTTTCAACAATATACCATAGACTTCTTCCGAGAAAATTGCCATGCCACAAGTGTACAAATAATCTCTTGTTTTATCAATTAAATCAGGTTACAGCCCCCGGCAGGGCCCGCGGGTGGCAATACTCTTCAAAATATGATTTATGAGAAATTTGGCAAAATAGATTAAAAACGGAAAATCCCCCGGCAGGGCCTGCCGGGAGCAATCTTTTCAAAAAATATCTTTCAATGNTCAGACAATCTGACAACCTTCAGATATTATGATTTTCAGAACTTCGAATTCTGAGATTAAGATTTTCAGAATTTCAAATTCTGAAATTCAGATTTTCAGAATTTGAAATTCTGATTTCGGAAATATGACTTATGAAATAAAAAGCTTGCAGTGACCAAGATTTGAACTCGGGTACTGGGGAATATTAAATTAATTTTATTATTTATTGAAGAAATGTTTATGATTTGAATTCGTTAATCCTAACCACTTGGCCACTACAGCTTGAAATAAAATTATTTTGAACTTGTTTAAATATCGGGGAAATATATACAAACAAAAATGGACCCGAAAAGTCTACCGTAATTTTTTTTATAAAAGAATTGTTTGTACAAACAATGCGCGTGACGTTACTTCATATTAAGTCAATACTATAATTTTGTTTTTTCGAAAATAAATTCTGTCATTTTAAATTTTCAGATTTATCAGGCAGAATAAATCATCTTTTTTTTTGATAAATAAATTAGCGGGAATTATGTACTGGAAAATTTTGTTTATTTCCGTCCATAATGTCGGTAATTTTTTTTCTAAAATTCGACAGCTTTTGATCATGCTATGAGAAAAAACGCGTTATTAAAATAAAAACTTATCATGGAGAAAAACACACGCTATGAAAAATAACATGCACTCGATAATTTTTATAGCGTGTGTTTTTGCATAGCATGAACTTTATTTTAGTAGTATGAGTTCTCTGAGATTAAAAAAACGACAGATTTTTTTCTGAGTCATATTTGAGTCATTATTTACTTAACACGCCTACGTCAATTTTGAACTTCAAAATTTATTCTTAATAAATTAGTTATTCAAATATTTGAAAAAAATGAGAAAATATTCGCTTGATTTTGAAAGTTTCACTCGTGATGGCTTGACGTTATTGAGAGTTTTTTACTAGAACCGGATTTATATCCGTGTCTGAAAACCGCCTTTTCTCGTTAGCAATACGGCGTTTCATAATTGAGACCAGACAAAAAGCTAAAATTGGCGGTGAAGAATGGCTATTTGAAAATACTGAAATCGAAAAGCAAAATTTTTATTAATAATGAAGAATTTATCAATGGTTTCGAAATTGATCCGATGGTATATATGAAGCATAGATTGATTGAAATTATAAAAATTAAATCTGACTGTAATTTTTTGGAAGCTTTCGAAATTTTAATTTTAGTTCAAAAAGTGGCAAAAAATATAATGACCAAACGTAACTACTATCGTACTTGTTGGTCATTGGTTGACACGTTTTTTGAATATTTAAATAATGAACTTTTTTTTGAGAATTTTTCTGAAATTTATCCAAACGGTTGGGCAGACTTGATTCTTTATCCGGAAAAATGGAGAAAATTATGTTAATTTGAAATTCATAATTACTAATTAAGCAAACAGTGAATAGTTTTAATTTTGTTTTATTGATTTTGACCTTGATATTTTTGATCGTGTCTATTTGTTTATTTGTTAATTATTGTTCAATTTCTCAAGTTTTCTAAGAAAAAATGCTCATTCAGAAAATAATCTTTCAATTAAATTTTGAACAAAAATGTCCCTACCAGACATAAGAGCACTAGAATCGTCTGCATTTTTAAGTGAAAGTGATAGTGATAGTAGAGAAATATTAAATGCTTCTCCTGCCGTTTTTTCATCTTTATCATCAGAGTCTGAGGAATCAGAAGATGTGGAGTTCATTTCTGACAATACAACTGATGACTATGTCCATGATAATTATCAGGAGGACAAAACCTGGTTAATAAATTGGCTTTGTCATTTTGAAAAAAGACTCATTTGGTGAATAATTTGTTCGCGCTCAATTTTCGAGTAGATCCAATGAAATTAGCACGAATAAAATATCAAAACCAAAAAAATTTCAATTTTTTCCAAACCTCGTTAAATCAAATAAACCGGATTTGAAGATTAAAAATTTAGAACAAAAGTCGTCTTTTTATATTTTGTTTGACATAGTTAATTTATTTAAAGATTCCGATATCAAAATTTTGTTTAACGAGCAAATATCTGACTTATTGGTGAAAATTTTAATCGATTGGATTTCTGGTTTACTTTTAGTGATAAAAATTTTGAAAATATTCGATATTTTTTGCGTGTTTTTTACAACGTCGATGATATAAAATGTCAACTTTAGTTTCTGGTTGNTCGTTAATCCTAACCACTTGGCCACTACAGCTTGAAATAAAATTATTTTGAACTTGTTTAAATATCGGGGAAATATATGCAAACAAAAATGGATCTGAAAAGTCTACTGTAATTTTTTGTTTTATAACAGAATTGTTTGTACAAACAATGCGCGTGACGTTACTTCATATTAAGTCAATAGTATAATTTTGTTTTTCGAAAATAAATTCTGTCATTTTAAATTTTGAGATTTGTCAGGCAGAATAAATCATCTTTTTTTTTGATAAATAAATTAGCGGGAATTATGTACTGGAAAATTTTGTTTTATTTCCGTCCATAATGTCGGTAATTTTTTTTTCTTAAATTCGACAGCTTTTGATCATGCTATGAGAAAAAACGCGTTATTAAAATAAAAACTTATCATGGAGAAAAACACACGCTATGAAAAATAACATGCACTCGATAATTTTTTATAGCGTGTGTTTTTGCATAGCATGACTTTATTTTAGAAGTATGAGTTCTCTGAGATTAAAAAAACGACAGATTTTTTTCTGAGTCATATTTGAGTCATTATTTACTTAACACGCCTACGTCAATTTTGAACTTCACAATTTATTCTTAATAAATTAGTTATTCAAATATTTGAAAAAAATGAGAAAATATTCGCTTGATTTTGAAAGTTTCACTCGTGATGGGCTTGACGTTATTGAGAGTTTTTTACTAGAACCGGAATTTATATCCGTGTCTGAAAACCGCCTTTTCTCGTTAGCAATACGGCGTTTCATAATTGAGACCAGACAAAAAGCTAAAATTGGCGGTGAAGAATGGCTATTTGAAAATACTGAAATCGAAAAGCAAAATTTTATTAATAAGGAAGAATTTATCAATGGTTTCGAAATTGATCCGATGGTATATATGAAGCATAGATTGATTGAAATTATAAAATTAAAATCTGACTGTAATTTTTTGGAAGCTTTCGAAATTTTAATTTTAGTTCAAAAAGTGGCAAAAAATATAATGACCAAACGTAACTACTATCGTACTTGTTGGTCATTGGTTGACACGTTTTTTGAATATTTAAATAATGAACTTTTTTTTGAGAATTTTTCTGAAATTTATCCAAACGGTTGGGCAGACTTGATTCTTTATCCGGAAAAAATGGAGCAAATTATGTTAATTTGAAATGTCATAATTACTAATTAAGCAAACAGTGAATAGTTTTAATTTTGTTTTATTGATTTTGACCTTGATATTTTTGATCGTGTCTATTTGTTTATTTGTTAATTATTGTTCAATTTCTCAAGTTTTCTAAGAAAAAATGCTCATTCAGAAAATAATCTTTCAATTAAATTTTGAACAAAAATGTCCCTACCAGACATAAGAGCACTAGAATCGTCTGCATTTTTAAGTGAAAGTGATAGTGATAGTAGAGAAATATTAAATGCTTCTCCTGCCGTTTTTTCATCTTTATCATCAGAGTCTGAGGAATCAGAAGATGTGGAGTTCATTTCTGACAATACAACTGATGACTATGTCCATGATAATTATCAGGAGGACAAAACCTGGTTTATAAATTGGCTTTGTCATTTTGAAAAAAGACTCAATTTGGTGAATAATTTGTTCGCGCTCAATTTTCGAGTAGATCCAATGAAATTAGCACGAATAAAATATCAAAACCAAAAAAATTTCAATTTTTTCCAAACCTCGTTAAATCAAATAAATCGGGATTTGAAGATTAAAAATTTAGAACAAAAGTCGTCTTTTTATATTTTGTTTGACATAGTTAATTTATTTAAAGATTCCGATATCAAAATTTTGTTTAACGAGCAAATATCTGACTTATTGGTGAAAATTTTAATCGATTGGATTTCTGGGTTTACTTTTAGTGATAAAAATTTTGAAAATATTCGATATTTTTTGCGTGGTTTTTACAACGTCGATGATATAAAAATGTCAACTTTAGTTTCTGGTTGGGTAAATTCAGAATTTTATAAAGCTGAAACAAAAAATATATTAATTTCAAAGCGTTGCTACATCGAATCTATATATTTTCGAAATCTAAGCACATTTTTTGATCTCGGAATACAAAAAAATGCAAACATTTTATCCTCTCTTATAGAAGTTGGACAATTTGATATAAATGGTCTGACTAATTTTTTAAAGTCAAATAGCATTCCTTATGCCGGTCCATTTAAAAAAACTGAATCAAACGGTGAACTAAAAGTGCAATTTTTTATTAGCAGTTGTAATCCCGCAGATTCTATTGTGAATTTAAATTTGCCTTTATACGGTATTTACGAATTAACTAAAAAAAGTTATCGTATGCGGCAAGACGAAGCTGCGCGGCGTATAAGTATCTTACAAACTGCACCTGACTGGTTGAATAATTTTCCACCTCTTTTCAATTTATCTATGGAATGTTTTAAAAATCAAATTGATGCCCTAGATATTTATTTTAACTTGTAAAATTCAATTAATTTTTTGCCTGAATAATTGTCAAAACTTTGATTTTCTTGATGATAAATTTATTTCTAAAATGTTGATTTGCAAAAAAAAATTATTCTTGTGTACTGTGATTACAATAAATTAATAAAAACTTATTCTTCGTCGCTAAAGTTTAGTCTTCTGCAGGATTTTTTGAGTGAGCGTCGACCTTTGTCAGATTTCTTTGGGGTTTTACAGGATTTCAGAAACCTTAAATAAAAGTTAAATAGAAAATATTTTGAAATTTCGGACCATTTTTAATTTTTTATGATCGTGAAAATAAAATTTAAAAAAAAAGTGAACTTATTATTTAGAACTTTCGATCCATTTATTAATTTTTTTGATCAAAAATGATGTGAAAATTAATTAGTAAAACAAAATATAATTACTCACCGGGTTAACAAATAGTTTTCGTGCTCAGCTTCTCTCTGTAAAAAATGTGTTTTGGCTAAGTCAAGCGGCAATTCGGTTTCAACAGTTGAATTATCTATGAGTGATTCGATAGATTCAACGTCTGTATCTACCGACCGCTCACTTTCTGTCTCAAGAAATTCATTGCGTTTTCGTTGGTAATTAATCCGCTGCTTGAAAAACTTTCGTTTTGGATTTTTCGGAGGTTCAGAATCAGTGTCCGAAATAGATATCACATTTCTCTGCCGCAATTTGGGTGAAATTTGGATTATCAAAGGTGGTTCTGGAGAACTTTCGAGAGAGATAATCCTTTTCTTGAAATTTCTTTTTTTGACAATTTTCTTAATTTTTTCTGGAGAATTCTTAATTATTTCTGGGCTACTTTCAGCAAAAATTATTCGTTTTTTCAAACATTTTTTTGGCGTTTTCTTGATAATTTTCGAAGAGTTTTCAGGTAATTCTGGGGTACTTTGGATTTCATCGGGCATACTTGTTGTAGAACTTGCTTTCTCGGACTTTTCAACTTTCTTCGAAGCAAAAGATTGATTCGCTGCCTCAAGTCTTAATTGTCGCCTTCTTCGGCTGTCACAAAACCGTTAGTTTCTTCGTCAGAATAAAAAAGCATTCATGAAAACTTCGTAAAAGTTGTCATCATATACGAGTCTATTACGATTATCGCACCACTCGGAAGGGCTTTTGGTGCGAATTTGGCCAAAATGATCGGCAAAAATTCTTAATTTAACGTTATTTAACCCCAGGGGTTGTTTATATATTTAAAAAAATCATGATATTATATGTAAGAATTGATTATAAAATTCATAAACCTTTTGCTTTTAATTACATCAAATGATCAGAAAATTTTTAATTTTGAAATCATAAAATTCATAATCTCATAATTACGAAAAAAGATACGAAAAACTTACTTATCTATCCGCAAAAGTTGAATGGGTTTTTTGCCTGTCAGAATATTTGGTTTGTTCTCGATAATCCGTTTGAAAAAAATTGCAAAATTTTCGTAATCATTAAAGCTGTATGGGTCAAACATTGAACATGTGTGTAAATCGACCATTGGACAAGATTTTCCAAAAACCGAACCGTCAGATTTAGTGATGATTCCCTCGCGATTTAGTCTATCGGGCCATGCGATTGCCTTAAAATTTTTAAATAAAAAAAATTCACTGGTTTCGCGTATGATAATTATATTGAGAAAAAAGTAAAGCTTGAATCTGAAATGTAGCTTTTGACTGTTACGGTCAGAATGTTTAGTCTATTTTTTCAAAAAAAATTCGAAAATTTTAATTGAATAAAGATATTCGTTATAATCACCTCATCTCGAGCGAATTCTATATCATCATCAAAATTGCTCACGGGATTATCCCAGAAATCTGCTGCGTCATTTGAGAGCCAAATGAATCTCGAATCCTGGTTTTTTTGTGACAAACGGAAAATATGTACGCGGCGGGCTTTTGAAAAACGAGTCACATTGTTTAAATCGGTAATACCATGGTATGTGCAATTTTGCACAAAAATAAGTTGCAATCTAGTCCAATCTGACGAAAATCTTGGTTCCATAGTTTTAGCGCTAGACCAAATTTCAATTATTGACTGCGTTTTGCCAGGATTGATGAACGGTACTTGAATTTTAGTTTTACCAGCTTTGGGGTAAGAGAAAAATTTGGGTTTCCCATTAATGAGGCCAGTAAGAGAGTATTTTTTTGAAGGTTCCAACTCTACCGTGCCCGGGTGAGTGGTCTCAAAACTATAATAGTTCATATTTCAATTTTTTTATCTCAATAGACAAAAACCGAAGAAAATATTTTTTTGGCTTCTATTACAAATCAGGTGCTATAAATAGATTTTCTTATTGGCGCTCGAGGTGTTTCGCTCGGGGGTCTCTAGGTTATTTTCTCAGACTCCTATCATAATTTATTTGACGTGCCAATAAATGTTTGAAATAAACAATTTGCAAAATATTTAAGAGAATAAATCTATTTACAGAGAAAAACGTTCATATTTACTAGGTATATTTTTATATGAATAAATAAATTAGCTGAGGGTAAATCAGATATTTTTTTAGATAAACAGTCAAAATAAAAATGATAAAATCAGTCGTTTTTATCATTTTGGTGTGCTTAATTCAGCCAATCGGTGGTCAATTTGATTGGAATTATCAGCCTGATATTATAGGATCCACAACGATAAAACCAACGACCAAAAACGTAAAACCTTTCATGACCCCGACAAAAATTCCAGATACCTCTAAAACTATTAGTTCTACTACCATTATCATAACCACTACTACCGAACCGGGCACGACTTCAGTTAGCGTTAATTCGCCTAGTTTTTCCACAAATAAAATTGTGACGGCAAAAGTAAAAGCAAATCCATTTTTACTAACTGAAATGCCTCTCAAAAGTGGTATCAGTGTGTTTTTGACGACTGTGATAGTTTTGATAATTTCTTTCATGTTTGGATTTTTAATTTATTTTGTATTTTTTTGCAAATCTTGTAAAATAATGGGGGCAAATCCGGATTTTTTGAACAGAACCGGCGAAACTTTTTTGTTGGGGTCTGTCGATAAGACAGAGGTTGAAGTCAAGAATGAAAATTTAGTGGATTTACCTCATGACGGGAGATATATAGCGACCAATCTTAATTATCCTGGTCCAAGTAACCCAGAAAACTTCACGAAGTCAAGTAATTATATTAAAAATTACGTTTCAAAGTTAGAAAAAAAATTAACTTTTTTTAGCCAAATCGAGTAAAATAAATTTAAGGTAATAATAAGAAAAATCTTGATGCTTGTTGTCGATCCAAAAAAGTACATCGAACGTCATCTAACCAAAAAAATGTATTATCAAAATTAGGTAAATATTTTTTTTGTTTTTGAATTTTTATCCGATATGTTAATTTATTTCTAAACTGTGTTTTAAGATACCATTGCAGAAGTTCATGAAATGCCGGAAACTAGTCCAATCACTGCTGAATCTTTGATCGGAAATCGTTCTCAAGAAACTTCTATTGACAGCACTGGCACCTTCGGTAATTACTTAATTTAAGGAAAAAAAAATTCTTGACATCAACCGTTTAGTCATTTTTTCAAAAAAATTGAGAATTCAAATCAAGATATGTATTTAATTTAAGCTCAAAATTTTTATTTATCGATAATTTAAAAGGACATTTTAGATATCCACGGGAAATACATTTCGAATCAACTTCGGTCAACACTTTACGTAACAGCTTCTATGCAAGAATCGACACTCAATTTGGATCAATCTCAGTCAAACATTCAAGAATATCACGGTAATTTAATCAGAAAAAATAAGATTATTGGTAAAATCTAATAGCTACAGAATACAATCGGTTTGAGTTTCAGGAATTTCATATTTTCCGATTTCAAGAAAAAAAAATACTTTACATTTTGAAAAAATGGATCGACAGTTTTATATGCCTATGTTTTTATTATAGAATCGTGCAAAACGAGTGAAAATCATTTTGAAAGAAATAAAATCACATATTTTTTTGAAATTTGGTTGATTTTTATTATGATAATGAATTTAAAGATTATATTTTTGCGTCACAAGACTATTTATTGATATTTTTTTCAAATTGATAAACGGTTTTTTGTTCAGTCATTTTTTCACTACAAAAAAAATTAAAAAAAAGTGGTCGAAAAATTAGTTAGCGGGATTAAAGTATAGAAAAAAAAATATGACGTAACAAACTGATTAATATTTGAATTTATTAGGAGCTATCAGCGCTACTGCTTCAAGTACTCCGATGGTGGGTCAGGTTGAAGTCTGTTCTCGCAACTCAGGTTAATAGTTTAATAATTTAATAACTCCATGAATTTATTAACTCATGAATTTTAAGATTTTTTGAAAATTTTTGCACTTACAATTTTTTTTTCGTTTTCATAAAAAAATTATACATGAGAGTATGTTTTGCTAACTACAAACTCAATTTTAAGTCGAAATTGATGTGAATTAAAAGTTTTTTGATCGGTAAAATAAAATTCAGCAAGAAAATTTCGAGGTTTTTATTTGACAAGTTTAATAATTAAAATTACTGAGTTTTTAATCAGTTACTTATCTATCGCTTCTTAAAAATTCAATTTAGCAAAACCTCGAAAAAACACAAATTATGAATCATCCAAATAATTATTTCATATGAAATCTATAAATTATATATGTATATTTCAGGTCTTGATATTTCTTCTATCCAGCCAGTTCAAATGAACCGACTTTCAGAATCGCCAAGTAAATATTATATAATGATAAATTTTTAGATTACTTGCTTTATAAAAATGAAAAAAAACTTTTTAATATTTTTTCAGCTACATCTGACAAATCTCCTAACGAAGCTGACAATACCGATGAACCTGCCAAAAAAGTTCTCAGACGTCGAAGCAATGTCAACTACAAAGACTTAACGGATTCAATCGGTTCTGATCAGGAAGAAATAAACGCACCAGAAAGCTTGGCTTTTTCGATTTTTGAAGATCCCTCAACTTGTAAGTTTTAAACTATACTTAAAGATAAATATTGAGAAATAATGAAAAATTACTAAGATAAATTATTTTCGAGTTTAAATACGTTGGTTTATAATATAAGGTGAATTATTTTATCAAATTTATCCTGCAATTTTGTTTTTGCACGAGTTTAATTTTTCTGTCAAAATAAGAAGTTTGAAATTTTTGAAATGATCGCTTTAATAATTTATGTATTTAGCTTCTGAAGAGGAAAAACCAAAAACCAAGAAAAGTAGCCAATTGCCCAGACAGTCAACACGTCAAGCGCTTAAGTCTTTGAAGCTCAAAAAAGACATGCCTGAATCCGATATGCAAACTTCTTCAGATGATTCCTAACGAAAATGCCTATTTTTGCTGCCTTTTTTCCTGCTTTTTTTTTGCTGCCTTTTTTTGCTGCCTTACTTTTCGTTTTTTCAATCATTCACGTTATTTTTTTGACATTTTTTTCGAGCGTCAGCGTATATTTATGTTTTTTTTCAAAATTACATTTTGACCTTTATCATTTATATTTTCCTAGTATTTTTTTCAGTATATATGAATATCATATAATGTAAGCTCAAACATTTCTATCCGATGGATATAATGTTTTCAAAATTTAATTTTGACTTCAAACCTTCGCATTTTTGCTGCGATTTTTTAGTCACATATAAAAGCTCAAAATAAAATTTTTATCTGAGTGTTTTAGAAGATAATTATTATTTCAAACAAAATTTATTTTGACTTGAGTCTTTTGTATTTTTTTTTGCAATTTTTTGATCATATGATTACCGGACCTCAGAGTACAAATCCTAAATATTTGAATGATACAACAACGCAAGATATTAGCGCCAATCAAAACCGTTGATTGTGGAATAGGCCGATTTCATCGGTCAGGTTGAGAAAGGATCAACCAATCAAATGTTAGTTTCGCATTTTCAAATATTTAGAATTTGTACTCTGAGGTCCGGTAATCCATTTAATAAGCTCAAAATGAGCTAAAATTTTTTATCCGACCCTACGGATATGTATTTTTCAAAAAATTTAATTTATGACCTCAATTCTTTTCATTTTTGTCATACCTAGAAGCTCAAATTCACCACTCTATTTCGAATTTTTCACGTATAAACTGCCATTGGTAAACATTTTTGTGCGATCATCGACGCGCCTACGTATATTATTTTTTTGACAATTTCAAATGATGCAAGGTCCCTATTTCTATCTGTTTATTTATTTTTTGTGCATTTTCTAATATATTATCCCAAAATCACATTGTTGTTTTATTTAATGCAGATTCAGGCCTAAAAGTTTTTTTTTAAACTTCATCACTATAAAAAGCGGAAATGGTCCAAGTTCTTTGATTCTCCTATATTGAACGACACCCTTAAAGCTTCATTAGATACGAGGCGAGCTATTTATACGCAATAGCCGTGTTTCAGGGGTAAAGATCTTTCTGACATTTTTTGTATCGATCTTTAAGTTCTAATTGTGTAGTGAGGCGAGTGTTTGTTTTTGCATCGCCAAAATTTCGGATTGATTTCGGCACAATTTTCCTTTTTCATAAAGTGACTAAATCATTAAGTATGATATGTAAATAAATCTTTTTAGTCTTACTTGGGTTATGAGAGCAATTGTAAATTTTTTATGGCGGCGATCAATTTTAAATGCACGAGCTACATCAGGAGAGTTAACCGCCTCATCAAATTGGTCATCTAATAACCATTGAATTTGGCTTAATATTTGCGAGAAATTTTGTACTTGGCAATCCCTCTAAATTAAAAAAAATAGAAAAAACAAAAACACTTAAAAATAATTACCATGATAATTAACCGAATATTTTCTAGTCTCGTATGCCAGTCAAGTTGATCAGAATTGCCGCCAATGCATCCAAAATAGTACAAATTTTCAATTTTTTTTGTGAAATGTTGATTTTTTAAAAGGTTGAAAGCGAAAGTCGATTTGCCGATACTAAATTTATTTTATAGTGCTTTTAAATTATTTTAGCTTGACTTACCCACTGCTACCAGAAATTATTATACTAGCAGGGTGATTGATTTTGCAGACTTTATTAATTCTCCGGCAATATGGCGCATTTTTTTATAGAATCAAAAATAAACTTTGCTGATTGTCGAGAATCTCTAGGTTCCTCGAGGTTAGTGACTTTGAAAAACGATTTTTTTGTCAAAACCATATTTCTTCGATATTGATTTTACTACTCTTGAAGTTTAATTTTTGTCCTTTTTCGATATTAGCAAAACATTCGGAGAACTTTTCTCTATTATATCAAATTCAGAATTTCGCCTGTTTATAAGATAATGCGTGAACTGTGATAATAAGAAAAACTATTTAATTCGACTATATTTCCATAATTTAATAATTTATATATTTGTTTTTTGCAATTTCATTATAATTTGTCTCAAGTTTTCGTTATGTAAATAATTAACAATAAATGAAGATTATGTTTTTTGGTAATATTAATATTTCAAGTTCAGTAAACAAATTGATAGCTAAAATAGAAAAAAAATAAATGGGTTTACAAGCCCTAGTTCCATTTTCAGTAATTAAAGAAATTTGTGGTGGAAATATTAAGAGGAACAAAAAAAAATTTACTGGCAAAGTTGGTTTAAAAAGAGAGCGTGATAATGCGTCCGATTCGAAAGAAAAAGTCGACAAAATTAGGCGAGTTTTACTATCCGCCAAACACAAAAAAGAAAATAAAAATTCCTCAAAAAAAGACGGAAAATCTTCGGACCAAAAAAGTTCTGAACAAATTGTCGAGAGTACTTCCAGCGTCGCCAATTCGGACTCAGAGTCCGATACCTCTACTTTCTCCAGTTCAATCAGTAGAAGTGAATCCTCAGAGTCCGACTCAGATACCACAAACTCCGCCGGAAGTTAATCAAGATTTAGAAGAGTTGTTTACAAATCCGAATCTTCCCTCTAGTTATAGTGGAGATTTAAAAAAATATATACTGCAAAAAGAGTCTATTTCGCGCCATAAAAAGAAAATAAACATTTTCAAACGTCGCCAAATTTTTGTTATTGGACCCTGGGTAGCAATTCAAGCGGATACTGTTTTTTATATAGATACTGGTCCCCAAAACAATGGCTATAAATATATACTCGGTAAAATATTAAGTTGTAGAAATTTAATTTTATAATAAATTTTAAAGTTGTTGTGGATTGTTTCAGTAGAAAAAATTGGGTTCGGCCAATGAAAACTGCTACAGCTGCTGAAACTGCAAAAAATTTAGATCAAATTATAAATTCTATGCCTATCAAACCAACACAATTTGCCTCAGGTTTTTTTTTGAAATAATTTTTATCAATTATAATTTTATTTTTAGACAAAGGGAATGAATTTAATGTTAAACACCCTGCCATTTTCGAATTACTGGTCGAAAAATTTGGTATGGTCATTTTTACTTTGAAAGATCCTCATGAAGCTTCTATGGCAGAGAGATTTATTCAGACCTTGAAAAGTAGGATAGAAAGATTTTTTACAGAAAATAAAACCAACAGATGGCTTGATATTTTGCAACAGATTTCTGACGCTTTGAATAATTCTGTTCATAATACAACAGGTAAAGTTAACATTTTTTTTCATTTTTTGTGTAATGAAAAGCTCTCCGCATACTTTGATATTTTATAAAAAAATTCTAGGATTCGAGCCAAATGCAGTCAATTTTGATAATCGAGATCAAATCTTTAAAAAACTGTACGGTGTGAGTACGCCTCCTAGTGAGTGTATGTATAAAGTCGGAGATATTGTTCGAATTCCTTTGAAGAAAAATATATTCACAAAAGGATACAAACCATCTTGGACCAAGGAATTATACAAAATTGTCAAAGTTCGAAAAACTGACAATCTTTGTTATTATAAAATAGAGACAATTCTAGGTGAAAAAATAGAAAAAGTTTTCTACAAACAAGAATTAAATTTGGTTATTAAGAAATGAAAAATATTTTTTTGAGTGATAAACTTAGTAATTATTCTGTTGACATTCATGCAAATGCTGTCCGCTGGGAATTGCCAAATGTGGAATTTCGCCCGAATAGTACTATAGCTTTAAAAAGTTTCTTAGTTTTATTAAAAAAACCCCAACAAAATTCTGGAATTTTCCAAATAACAACCAATTTAATCGATCGGAATACATTTAACTCTGAAGGTGTGTTTTTGGACAGTCTACCTGTTCGATCCAAACTTTATTACGATCCTCAAAATATTATTCATTGGACAGTCGATTATCAGAGACCACGTGTTTTTGTGTTTACTCTGTATGGGATAAATGTTTCGAATATTAATCACATTCGATTCATAATACAAATATCTGAACATGCGTCTGGGGCTTTGGTATGTTTTTAATATGATTTAAAATATTTTAAATATACTGTATTTTTAGTAAAACACGATTTATTCCAAAAGTTTTGCGTGGGCGTGGTCGCAAGAAAAAACGGTCAAAGAGAAAAAAAAGTTCAAAAAAACATGGACGCCGCAAGAAATGGCTCAAAATTTTTTTCAAATTTGTCCAGTTTATTTTTTTCATATCACCAAATTTGATTATTATAGCTAAAAATATTCTGAGCCAATACCTAGCGTCGAAAAACTAGTTAAATCTCTTGATAACTTTGGAGGTATATTTCGGTTTTCTCAGGTCAAAAAAATAAAAATACTGTCATATCCCGTAGGATTTATATTTTTTGTTCGTGAGCATTGGATCTCAGTTTTCATATCAAAAACTTCAGTGGAGATTATGGACAGCTCAGGATTTATTGGATTACGAAATTTAGATAATAAATTTCGTAGATTTCTCCGAGTTCAGTTGTTTAACAAAACTCTTAACATAACGCCTCAATTGCAAGCTGAAAGTTCGAGTGCCTGTGGACTTTATGCGATTTGTTTTTTATATTACAAAAATTTAACGGGTGGTTCCCTGTGCAATTTTTGTTCTTACTTCACTACTGACAAAAAAGTAAATTGTGCAATAATTAATCAAATTTATGACGAAATTTTATCTTTAGAATAAAAATTTCTCATTATTTGTTCAATTACGTATATTAATTAGTCATTCTGCAAACATACAAATTGTGTACAAAAAATAAATAATTCTTTATCACTAATCTGACAAATAAAAAAAAACAAGAGAATGTTTAGTTTTTCTAATAATTTCTTAAATGACGACAAAGGTGTTGAGGAAGCAAAAATTCTTAAAATGACGTCTGTGTTTAACAATAAAAATTTGGATTTTAATTGAATTATAATTTGTATAAAAAAAAGTTTATCTGTAAAATTGCGTGTTTAAAAATGCTAAATAAGAAAATAAAATTTATTGAATAAAATTAATAATCCTAATATCAGACGTTTTGGAATATCATTTAAATGGTGACAAACGGTTTTTAAAGCTGAGTGAAACTCAGCTAGCTTTGCAAGTTGAAATTCCTGATAATTACCTTTTTGATAATGACGCTATATCAAAAATGATCGAAAATGTTGAAATCACAATATCACACGAAACTGTATCAAGAAAATCTACTGCATATGATTATGCTTTGAGCAATTTTTTTTTCAACAAATTAGCGTTTGATGACTCATATTGCAGCGCTAGTATGGATACAAATGGAATTTGGGATCCACTGTAAGATTTTACAATTTATTTTTAGCGAATATAAAATATTTTAAGGAGTCTCGATGCTTCTGGTTTAAGTTTGAACAGAAAAAGTCTCAAAAGAGACATTTTTGCAGATAGTATTACGAAAGATTATCGTCACGACGATCAGATTTATTTGCAGCCTTGGAAGCGTTATTACTTTTCTATCCCAATTAATCACGGATTAGCGCGTGTAACTGAAGTTTTTCCTGCAAATGTAACGGTTATACTGCGTTTTCACCGAGCGCCATCAAATTTCAGTTTGCTCAAAATTAATGATAATATATCAATGAAACTGAAATCTAATCCAGAAACCGTATTGGAAATACCCTTTAATTATGAAGAAAGTGTAATTCCATTTATCAATCCGATATTGAATACATATTATGCTTATTCTCAAGAATTAGAACAGATTATGTCAAAACATAAACTATACAATTATGAAATTGATTTCATGGATTATGTAGTTCGGCGAACAGTCCTAGAAAGTGGGCTTTCCGATTACAGTATAAATATAACTAATAGCAAAATGCCAAAATTTATAATTTTTGCCTTTTCTACACTAGACAGGCTCAGTGGTAGTCAAAATTTGTCACTCACAAAATTTCAGCAGGAAAATATGTGCAAATTTGATCTTATCTTAGATCACGAATCTTTACCAGGATATCCCATGGCTGGTCACCAAAATTCCGCAATTGATTTTTATCAAAATTATTTAAAACAAACAAATAGGTAAATTGAAAATAGTAATAAGCCCGAATTGATTTAAAAATAATTAAGGTATTTAAATCCTTGGTCATCTGGGGTTACAAATTTCAAAGACTTTCTTGATAGTGGATTTTTGGTAGTCGCAAATTTGGAAAAAATGCGAATTGAACAGGGAATTTTGCAATTGAAAATAAACTTCAAACAAATATTAAACGAGAAATTGGTTTTGATTTGGATGCCTGTATTTGATCGAAAATTGATTTTTGACAAGAATTTGGACGTGACAATGGAATAATCACAAAAAGAAATTAAAATTTTCTGAAAAATAAAAGTTATTTTTGCAGTCGGATTTCAAATTCAGCCTTCAAATTGTCAAGTTCGAGGAAATGCGCCGCTTCAATGACTTCAAGTTGCATATCTTTGTCTATAAATAAATTTTAAATTTTTGATTTTTTTTTCTGATACAACTAATAAAAAATAAAAAAAAATAAAAATATACTTGTTAATTCAATTTGCAGATGTTCGTTGGTGTCTCGCGAATGTTTTGCATTCTGCATTTCCGTCTCAAATTGTTTGACCTGCAAATTTAACACTTCAATTGTGGTCCTTAATTTATTTACTTTCTGAATAAATAATTGTTAAAAAACGAATTTAGCTTTTACTTCAAATATTTAAAAGAAAAAGCTATATACTGACATTTCCTAGTTGGCGTATTTTTTTTCGGTTGTCGCGAGTTTTTCTTTTAACGCTCGCAGTTTGAACTTTTAGTCCTTTATTCTCTATTTTTGCCATGGTCGTCAAATTTGAAGGCGACTTTGCGCTATACAAAGCGATAGAATTTCGAAAAAAGTATGACTTGTACTTGCAAACTGAAGTAAGTTTCGGAAATCTTCGATCTCGAGCAACTCAGAGAAAACAAAAAACACGGATAAGTCGTGACGTCGATATCAGAAGTTATATAGAGGAGAGAGGCCAGATAACACTAGGTGCTTTCCCGGAAATCGAGCGTAAATATAAAATCCGTCTTGTTATTTGGACACAAAAAAATCGGAATGATCAATTAAGAAAGTCTCTCGAAAGTTCTATCAAATCGTCTAATTTTCCGACACTAAATTTGCTGAGCGTCGACTTCAATGTATTTTCAAGCAAAAACATTTCAAATTTGTCCGTAATACTTGACCTGGAAGACTTTTTGAGAACAAAAAAATTTGACCCGATCAATAGTGTAAGAATGAAAGAAAGTATGACTTTCGCGGAAAGTTTAGCATCAAAATTATATCCAAATGCTGTTTATGCAAATTTACTGAAAAAAATTGATTTGATACGGGCAAAATGGCCTTTTGAAGATTTCAAAATAAATCAGACAAAAAAATTTTATGAATCTTTTGGACTTGGTGTTCAAATATGGCAAAAAAATGGCATAAAAATTTGCCGAATTTTCGATTCACTCTATAAAAATAAATTGTGCATTTTGGTGGAGTCTTTTGATGAGAAATTAAAATTTGATGATAAAGTGGTGTATCTTTCAAATGTTGACGTGCTTAATTTTTACAGTTGTGACAAAAAATACTGTTTTTTTGGGTCTAACGATTACAGTCAATATACGGCTCATATGCAAAGATGTACAGAAAAAACGCGGATGATTTATAAACAAAAAGTTTATAGTCAACCGTGTGACTCCATCAAAAAATCACTAGTGAAAGAATTAATTCTACCGTCAATCGAATATGAAAATATGAACTACTGTGTTTATGACATTGAGACTTCGATGGATGTTGATAAATCGTCTGGAGTGGCAAACCTTTTGTACATCCACAAATTGCTAAGCATTGCCATCAAGTCAAACTTTTGTCATGAAAATGAATTTTTTTTAATAAGAAAAACCATGGAGCCTGAATGTCTGAAAGATTTAATCAAAAATTTTGTCAAAACTTTACACATTATCCGTGAAAATATGCTTTTGTCGATCCCAGGTTCAATAACTGAGGGTCTTAAAAAATATCAAGAAGAAAGGCAATTAGATGACTTTAAGCTTTGGTTGTTCAAAAAATGTTAATTTTTTTATGTTTTTTAACTTTAAAGTCAGCCTTTGTTTTATGTGGTTAAAATTTATAAAATTCAAATCATCAAACTCAAAATCAGCTAAATTTTTCTTTCAGAAATCTTTACAAAACAAATAACAAAATTATTTTTTTCGGTATGAACAATCCTATACAGAAAAAATCAGTTGCTGAAAAATCCATTATTCAAAAAAAAATAGACGTTCTTAGAGAACTAACTACCTTAAAAATTTATTCTTGGAATGGAGGTAATTATAAAATAAAAATTAAATAAAATGAACTTTTTTTTTTAGAAAAATACGATTTAAATGTTCTTTTGGCGCCACTGGTTGATTATTTTTCAATAAATCAGAAAGGCTTCAAGAAACTATTTGTTGTGAAACGGGGGAGCGGAATTATGGAAATGCGCTACCAAGGGTTAATTTTTAGGGATTTTTTAAATTATTCAAGGTTTGTTGGTCTTACTTTAATGAACAAAAATATTTTAAAAGTCTTTTAGTCCGATGTCTTTAGAAAAATTTGCTCAGAGTTGTGGAGTAACCGGAATTTCTAAAACAATTTATTGTTATGAAAAATGGTCAACTCCGATTGAAATCAAGCAGGCAAAAAGTTTTCCAGAATATAAAGATTTTCGATCGTCATTGTCAAAAGTTAAAGATTCGAAAAAAGTCGAAGAATTTTTAAAGTTGGTCAATTTTCGACTGAAAAGTAAAATATGGAAAACGATACAGTATGAGTTTTTAATTAAAGTCAAATTGTATCTAATATTTAATTTTAGTGAAATTTCAGCTTACTATAATATCAAACTGGAGCTTTTAGAAGCAAATGTGAAAATTGAAAATTTGACACTGGCTCTTTCTCCAGGGGCTGAGGAAATCTTAATTGATGAATTACATACATGTCCGAATAAATTTGAAATTTCAAAGCAATTTTTTCAGCAAAATTGTAGCACAATGCTGGATTTTTTGAAAGAATATAATCTCAACGGTATGGTTACAAAATAATTTAACAGTCCAGAACGCTAATATTAAAAAAATCAAATTATTCAAAATATTTACCTATGATGAAAAAGTTTTTTCAATATTTTGTAACCTTTTGCGAAGACTGTAGATTACTTATTTCAAGCATAGATAATTATGCTGATGGGTTTTTGAATCAATGGGGAGTGAACGTTCATAAATTTATGTCACTGCCTGGCATAGCTGAGTTTATGGCTTATAAATATTACAATAAAAATGCAGCCCCCATTTATTCTTTTGGGCAGAAATTTTCAAAATATAATAAGGAAATTCGAGACGAGGGCTTGATTGGTGGGATATGTGTTGTGTTTTGCAGAATGTTAATTGCTGGAATCGCACCAGCTATTGAAAATAAATACCCCGAATCAGCATTTAAAGGGAAAAATGGTGAAAATTATAAGTCAATCCGGTGTTTTGATGTTAACTCATTGTATCCGTTTGTGTTTCAAGGTGTTTTGCCGACGGGTCCTGGAATAGCCTATGAAAAAAAAGACGGTGGATTTCATATGATTTCTATGCATCAAAGTGGTAAACGGTCTTCTATGGAGTGCTTAACTTGGCTCGAGGTAAAATATATTTTTAACGTTTTTTCGAGAAAGAATATAATTTATCTGGGTCGAAAAGTAAATTGACAAATTAAGTCTCAGTTTTGCCAATTTTCTGTTACTTATTTTTACGTTTTAGTATGAAAATTCAAAAAATCCCCATACAACAAACATAAAACATGCTATGAATGGTGGTGAACAAGTTATTGCGGGTTATTCGGTAGACGGGTATATGGAAATTCCGACAAATGACGTCAATAAACCATATAAAATTGTTTTCGAATATATGGGTTGTTTTTATCATGCGTGCCCTAATCGTTGTCGAGAATCGATTCAAACGCAAAATGCAATTGAAGAAGATTATAAACGGCTTTATAATATTGAAAATTCAGTTGATAAGCTTGTTATTATGAGGAGTTGTGAATGGTATTCTCTGCGAAAAAATTTGAAAATTTCTTCAAAAATGAGCAGTTTTTTGGGATTCAGAAACGTAAAAGAAGCTCAAATTTTAGATGCTGTCAAAAATAATCAATTTTTTGGCATTATAAAACTTGATATCAAAACTCCTATGCATATTCAACAAAAATACGAACACCTCAATTTTCCGTTTATTTTTGCTAAAACTGAAGTGACTGAGGAAATGTTAAACCCTTCAACTCTGGAATCTGCTAAAATGCTTGGGCGTGAGTTTCCCCATAAATGTCTAACAATGCGGCACAATAAAAATCAAATTATTCTGGCAACACCAATGCTGAGATTTTATTTATCACTGGGAATGGAGGCCTCGAATATTGAATGGGCGTTAGAATACCTAGCTGATGAAAAACCATTTGCAAATTTTGTAAATGAAATGGTACAAGTCAGAATTGCTAGCGTAGGCAGGGGTCAGCACATCTGAAATTTTTTTTGGATCAGATTGGTCGCCTCAATTTGTTTTTTGGATTGGGATCGGATCGGTCGCCTCAAATTTTTTTTGGATCGGATCGGTCGCCTTTTTTGAAAAAAAATGAATCGGATCGGAAACCGATCCGATCCACCGATCCGATTCCGATCCCGATCCAATTGTGCCGACCCCTGAGCGTAGGAGTGAATGAGCCGCTAGGTGCGAGAGCTAAATTTACGCTTAATTCTAGCGCGGGACGGATGGGTATGAATGTGGAGCGGCATAGAAATACAAAATATGTTTACGAAAAAAATTTGTTTAGGTATAATCGATCCCCGCTATTGGAGAAAGAAACCAAATTAGTAACAGAATATGATATGAATATCATAGAAGTTATATCAAAAAAAAGAACTAATACTGACACAATACCAGTGCACATTTCACTTTTTATCTACCAGATGTCAAAGCTATGGCTTTATGAATTTATTTTGGTTTTATTTGAATTTTTGAAACCAAACAGCTTCACGCTTGCGTATATAGGTAGTTAAAAAAATAGAAATTTGTTTTTTATGCCATACTATCATCTATTTTTATTTATCCTAGATACGGATTCGGTGCTTTTGGGTTTGACTGGTTTGACCCTCGATAGTTTGGTTCTCGAAACTAAGCGTTCAGAGTGGGATGAAAAAATAGTTCCGAAATGGTTTGCTAAGGAAACGGCTATTGGTCAAAAAACACCCGGCTACTTTAAAGAAGAATTTTCTTCAACAAAAGGAAAATTTATTGGCCTAAGGTTTTTTTCAAATTATTATTGTGAATGCATAAAAAAAAGCATAAAAATTTTAGTCTTTTTGAGCGACAATTCTATTCAAAGCTATATTTTGTATTTATTGGTCCAAAAATAATTTTGTTATTTAGCTCCAAATGCTATTACATAAATAACGAATCGCAAATCAAACGATCTCATAAAGGCACTCCAAAATTTGTAGTTATAAGTGCCGAAGATTATGAAAGAGCGCTTTTTGACGATCAAGTTCTCCGAGTGCAATTTAATCGTATTGTTGTGGATCCGAGGTTGGGAACTGCAACCACAAAACTCACTAACAAGCGTGCAATCAACCCCTGTTATTTGAAAATGCACGTACTCTCTGATAATATTACAGTTCGTCCACATTGTGATGAAAATGGGCCTTTATAATCCTTTATAATCCTTTGTATTTTAATTGTTTTATTTTAATTTTAGATGTTTTTTTTCAAAAGTGAAATTAATGATTTGATCGAGCTGTTTCCTTATAAAAAAGCAACTCTAGAATCTGATTTCGAGAAGTTTGAATTAGAAACTATTGCTGGTTTTGATTCCTTAAAACAAAATGGGCATTATTATTTAGGTAAAGCTTGAATTTATATTCGAGGTTTAATATTGATTTCAGATACTCGATTACGTTTTTTTCCGCATAAAAACACACTAGGATCCGAAATTGTGGAGGCGCACACTGCTTACATAACTGTTTACTATGAAAAAGGAAATTTTTTGGAAGATGTTTTAGAAAAAATAATAGACACTGTCCATCCAAACTACAAAATATTAATTGGTAAAAATTCAATTTAAAAATGAAACATAGTTTAAGCTCAATTTAATTTAGATGCCTGGTTTTTAACTTCTTCTGGTAAGAAATCAGAAAATTTAAAAACTGAAGACTTGCGTCTAATTTACCCTAATGCTTCTGGAGCTATAAACGCACAGCAAATTATCGTAGACGAAGATGACGTCAATAATTTGCGTAAAGAAATGATTGAAGTAGGTCTCCGCGAAAAACTTGTCAAAAGTCACGAATTGAGCCGTCGCGTATTTGTTGATTCAAGTGTTGCGGTTCACAAAATAATCGCACTGCAATTTGTTGTTAAGAAACTACCATATCAGTGGTGAACTTCATACTGATGCTATTTGTGTATAAGCGATTTCTGAATAAATTATTAGATTTGAACCTTTCGAATTCAAAGTTTCAATATGCAGGAAAAAAGCATCAAAATTACTCTTTTATGTATCACCATATATTGTATATGTATATCTCAACATTAATGATTTGAAAAAACGTAAAAAATTTTAGGCCCGGAAAATTTTTTTTATTCTAGAATACTCAGATCGCAAAAATTTTGGCATACCCCCCCTCCCCCTTATTTTCAAGTCGCGCGATCATTTTAAAACTGAAGCAAAATTAAGAATGAACATTTGAAAGTTTTTGAAAATATAATTTTTTGAAAAAGTTATAGCGGCACCTTTGATAAATAATTAACAATTCAACATGACAAAAAATCCATCGTAACATATGTTAGACCTTTATGCGTTGAAGCTTTTCTTAAAAAACAAAAAAATTCAGATAAGCCAGTAATAGCGCAATTTGTAAAAACAGTTTTTTTTATTTTTACGAATGACCTGAACGTAAACGGAAAACTTCCTTTGCGTGAGAGTGACGACTACTAAGTTTCGAACCTATTGAGAAATTTCAAATTAATTTCAATATCATCTACGAGAGTTTTTGACTGCTGTGCAAAAATTAACAATCTCAAAAATCGTTTTCGTATTATGATTCACGAGTTTGTTACGAATCAAAAACAATTATTTTAATTAACTAATTTGTACAACAAGTGTTCTCGGATCAATAAATTTCTTCTCTTTTTTGCGTTTAAACATTCCAAACAAAAGTTATAGACCGTTGAAAAGCAGTTAGAAATTTTGGTCGTCACGTGATCAAAATATAGCGATTTCTCAAATATAGCGAAATAGCTCTTTTCATCATCAGATGGCGTCGAGTGTCAAAATTAATAATGTCATAGTTTTCCCCTCCAAAAGTCACTCTAGTAAGTATATTTGTAGATCATTATCTTGTTCCAGTACTGTTTTAACTGCATTAAACAAAAAATTGCATCCAAATAATGCATTTCCGGTCTGATGAAAAATTTCTAGAACCAAAATTCTTGAGATTGAAAATAAGGAGAACTATCGGGGGTCTGTTTCGATATTCCGCCGGCCAAAATGACACTTCCCCAAAATATTTTTGGTCTCTGTGTTCTTAAACACGCTCGTGTAGGTGGGGGTTAAGGAGGGTGGTTTGTTAGAAATTATATATTTTTGAATCGGCTCTCCTGAACAAACTGAGAATGGGAAAAGGTTAATTTTGCGATTGATTTCGAGAAACGAGTTCAGTGTGTCATTTTAAGAAAACCAAAAAAAAATTCGATCGCACAAATGAGCTCTGCAGGCACTAGAAAAGTGCCAAAATTAATTCTTAAAAAGTTATGTTTGGCTTCGTCTATAAACCGATTTACACGATTTTTTTTCAATAATCTTTGATTTTCATTATCTAAAGACTCTCAAGGGCGAATTTGAAATTTCCAGCTAAAACTCGAAATATGATTTTTTTGGTCATTTTCCAAAGAAAAGTGCTTCAATTTTTTCGAAATTAGGCTCAAAAGAAAGCCAGTGAAACACAGACGAGAAAGTTGGCTTACGTCAAGACGATATATTTGATTGAAGCACTTTTTTATTCGGAAATTTTTTCGAAAATGACCAAAAAAAATCAGGGGATAGTGTCGACTCGGCAGGCTGGAGTCAATTAAACTCATGAAATTAATTAGATGTTTTAAATTTTGTGCTTATTATCGTTAGCTGAACCAAAATAAATGTGCATCTACTACATGTAGTAAGAATAATTTTTGTCTATTTTAGGTAAGATTTGAGTCTGAACTTTAATTTTCGTGCAGCCTGAGTTTTCTTGTTCACGGTCATTTTTGACGGGATAAAAATTGTGAAAAATATTGTACCAACAAAACTCTAAGCAAAATTTCCAAGTCAAATTCTAAAAAACGGCCAAAAACAAATACTACGTTTATTTCCAAAAAAATTGAAATTGTTGTATTATTGACTTTTCGATTATTTAAAGTACGAAAAAAATGTGAGCGCATTTCATTTCCATTAAAATTGTAGCTTTTCTGAAATCCAAGCAGGCCTGAAAGTTTTATTCAGTATATAATATTTCAAATTTGCTTAAGAGGCGGTCGCTAGTAATCAGTCGTGAAAGTCGGTTCCTAACTAATTTTTTTTGACTCATCAAGTGGGGCGCACAGTGAAACTTCCACATTAAATCAGAGTTTAAAATTTAAAATAAAATTCTATCGTACATATGATAGAAATAATGAAATTTTATATTAACAAGAAAGTTTTTCGGAAATTTTTCAAAGTTTAAGTCATTTATTTAAACTTTTGCGCATGAATATTTATCAAGAATGTTAGCGCTCCTGTGCGCCACCCTAACAAAAACATTTCTCCAAACACATGCACAGAAAAGTTGATTTTATTTGAGTACAGATAATTTTAAGCATCGAATGTGTGATAAATAATTTTTGTGACCTTTTTCATGAAAAAAAAACTGAAATCTTTAAAAATGTTAATGAGACAAGATAAGGAGATTAATTGTTCTAATCGCAATAGTTTCTGATGAAAATGAAAACTGTTTTTTGCAAAAACTTGACATATTTTTTTGCAACTTCTATTTTTTCATGAAAATTATTTTTTTCTAATAGTTAAAATCCTCCTTACGGTCGAGACCCACTTTCATGGATTCGTAAAACCTCTCGAGGGTACTCCGATTTTGTATTTCTACGGATGGACTGTCCTCACTGAAAGCAGATTTACTTTTTAGTTGAAAATAACTTATAACGATTTTATAAATTGCAAAAATATGTCACTTATATTAAACAAATTCAAGTTATTCAAAAAACGGTTTCCAGTTCCGTCAAAACTAGGATGATTAAACAATAAATTAATATGTAAAAAATTCTAATTGAGAATCAAAAACATTTAAAAAACGGCAAAAAAATGACTATTTGAAAAACAAAAATGTCAGAAAAAATTAATATATCTCCAAAATAATTGCACCGAAGATAATATCTCAAAAATGAATTAACGGTAAGACTGGCTCTTCAACAAAAAAATTTTTATTTTTAAAAATTATGTCCATTGCTTTTCATATGAATAGCATAAAAAATATTTTAAGTATACCTTTGATTTATCTTTTTTGTCGTTGAAACCTTATTTCACATCCGCGGCCGAGCTCTACTTTTTACAGAAGAGTCGTATGGCCATGGCCTCCGATGACATTTATACCACTTCACTTAGTAGCTGGTGGCAAAACGGCACAACCGGACGTTATATTAGGTTTTAACTAGAAAAAGAACAATTTATACAAAAAACAAATTTTTTAAATATTCATAGTACTAATCTGGAGCTCGATTGTTTTTATGTGTTTGTTAAGAAGTGTTTTTATAGTGAAAAAAGAAGTGGTTTTCCTAGTGAAAATTAAAATAGTGTTAATTCTACAAGAAAATATTTTGAAGGTCAATCATTACTGATAAATTAGATTTCAGATAGATATTTGTTTCCAGTTCGTTCAGTTTATATTTATTATTTATTTGCTATTAAAATAGTTTTTTACAACATGTTTCGAATTTTATTCGTCTTCAGGTAATGAAAAAAGAACAGAAAAATAATTCAGGTCGAAAAAAGTGAAACAAAAAATAATTTGACAAAAAACGGGTGCTCAGATTGTTGTCAGTTCAGTTTATGCTCGCAACCATTTTTTTGGGTACGGATTATATAATAATTATTATTTTTCATAAAAAGGTCACAAAAAGATTCACATTTTTCCAAACATTTTTCTCTGATATATATTCAGAAAAAAGACTGACCAGTACGTTGTTATGCAATTATCAGCAGAAAAACTTATCGAAATATTTTCCCTGATAATCACCTACCATAACAACGTAGTGGTCAGTTTGTTTGTTATACAATTATCAGCTAGAAATACATTTCCAACGAACCTTAATAATTTAGTTTAATTTTCAATTATCATTTTAAAAGAGTTGAAATATAATAATTAACTTTACTTTAAAGGGGTTCTGGCTAAGAGTTTTGTTTAACTATTTCGATATATTTTTGACGAGGGATTAAATACTAGTTGTTTATTTAAGTAAATGGTCAGTAAAGCCCCTTTTGATGATTTTAAAAATATTTTGTACTTAAAAAGATAAATTTCTTGATTTTCGTAAATCAAAACACGATTTATAGCAACTGAGATAGATATTGTAGAAACTCTGAGTACGGATATGCGTTGATGCACATTGATGTCGGTTGCGAATGTGTAACTTTTAAATCAAGGGAGGCGATACATTTAATTGAGAAACCTA
>SCLH01000701.1:120892-139622 GCA_004367855.1 Oikopleura vanhoeffeni | reverse complement strand
ATTAAATTTGACCAAAATCAAGTCTTCTTGTTTTGCCATTTTCTGCTTACTTGATTTTTACGTTTTAGTATGAAAAATTCATAAAAATTCCCCATACAACAAACATAAACATGCTATTGAAATGGTGGTGAACAAGTTATTGCGGGTTATTCGGTAGACGGGTATATGGAAATTCCGACAAATGACGTCAATAAACCATATAAAATTGTTTCGAAGTATATGGGTTTTTATCATGCGTGCCCTAATCGTTGTCGAGAATCGATTCAAACGCAAAAATGCAATTGAAGAAGATTTAAACGGCTTCTATAATATTGAAAATTCAGTTGATAAGCTTGTTATTATGAGGAGTTGTGAATGGTATTCTCTGCGAAAAAATTTGAAAATTTCTTCAAAAATGAGCAGTTTTTTGGGATTCAGAACGTAAAAAGAGCTCAAATTTTAGATGCTGTCAAAAAATAATCAATTTTTTGGCATTATAAAAACTTGATATCAAAACTCCTATGCATATTCAACAAAAATACGAACACCTCAATTTTCCGTTTATTTTTGCTAAAACTGAAGTGACTGAGGAAATGTTAAACCCTTCAACTCTGGAATCTGCTAAAATGCTTGGGCGTGAGTTTCCCTAAATGTTCTACAATGCGGCACAATAAATCAAATTATTTGGCAACACCAATGCTGAGATTTTATTTATCACTGGGAATGAGGCCTCGAATATTGAATGGGCGTTAGAATACCTAGCTGATGAAAAACCATTTGCAAATTTTGTAAATGAAATGGTACAAGTCAGAATTGCTAGCGTAGGCAGGGGTCAGCACATCTGAATTTTTTTTGGATCGGATCGGTCGCCTCAATTTTGTTTTTTGGATTGGGATCGGATCGGTCGCCTCAAATTTTTTTTTGGATCGGATCGGTCGCCTTTTTTGAAAAAAATGAATCGGATCGGAAACCCGATCCGATCCACCGATCCGATTCCGATCCCGATCCAATTGTGCCGACCCCTGAGCGTAGGAGTGAATGAGCCGCTAGGTGCGAGAGCTAAATTTACGCTTAATTCTAGCGCGGGACGGATGGGTATGAATGTGGAGCGGCATAGAAATACAAAATATGTTTACGAAAAAAATTTGTTTAGGTATATCGATCCCCGCATTGGAGAAAGAAACCAAATTAGTAACAGAATATGATATGAATATCATAGAAGTTATATCAAAAAAAAGAAACTATACTGACACAATACCAGTGCACATTTCACTTTTATCTACCAGATGTCAAAAGCTATGGCTTTATGAATTATTTTGGTTTTATTTGATTTTTGAAACCAAAACAGCTTCACGCTTGCGTATATAGGTAATTAAAAAAAATAGAAATTTGTTTTTATTGTCATACTATCATCTATTTTTATTTATTCTAGATACGGATTCGGTGCTTTTGGGTTTGACTGGTTTGACCTCGATAGTTTGGTTCTCGAAACTAAGCGTTCAGAGTGGGATGAAAAAATAGTTCCGAAATGGTTTGCTAAGGAAACGGCTATTGGTCAAAAAACACCCGTAGCTTTAAAGAAGAATTTTCTTCACCAAAGGAAAATTTATCGGCCTAAGGTTTTTTTTTCAAATTATTATTGTGAAAGCATAAAAATTTCGTTTTCCTTGAGCGACAATTCTATTCAAAGCCATATTTTGTATTTATTGGTCCAAAAAAATATTTTGTTATTTACTCTAAATGCTATTACATAAATAACGAATCGCAAATCAAACGATCTCATAAAGGCACTCCAAAATTTTGTAGTTATAAGTGCCGAAGATTATGAAGAGCGCTTTTTGACGATCAAGTTCTCCGAGTGCAATTTAATCGTATTGTTGTGGATCCGAGGTTGGGAAACTGCAACCACAAAACTCACTAACAAGCGTGCAATCAACCCCTGTTATTTGAAAATGCACGTACTCTCTGATATATTACAGTTCGTCCACATTGTAAAAAATGGGCCTTTATAATCCTTTGTATTTTAATTGTTTTATTTTAATTTTAGATGTTTTTTTCAAAGTGAAATCAATGATTTGATCGAGCTGTTTCCTTATAAAAAAGCAACTCTAGAATCTGATTTCGAGAAGTTTGAGTTAGAAACTATTGCTGGTTTTGATTCCTTAAAACAAAATGGGCATTATTATTTAGGTAAAGCTTGAATATATATTCGAAGGTTTAATATTGATTTCAGATACTCGATTACGTTTTTTTCCGCATAAAAACACACTAGGATCGAAATTGTGGAGGCGCACACTGCTTACATAACTGTTACTATGAAAAAGGAAATTTTTTGGAAGATGTTTTTAGAAAAAATAATAGACACTGTCCATCCAACTACAAAATATTAATGGTAAAAATTCATTTAAAAATGAAACATGAGTTTAAGCTCAATTTAATTAGAATGCCTGGTTTTTAACTTCTTCTGGTAAGAAATCAGAAAATTTAAAAACTGAAGACTTGCGTCTAATTTACCCTAATGCTTCTGGAGCTATAAACGCACAGCAAATTATCGTAGACGAAGATGACGTCAAATAATTTGCGTAAGAAATGATTGAAGTAGGTCTCCGGCGAAAAAACTTGTCAAAAGTCACGAATTGAGCCGTCGACGTATTTGTTGATTCAAGTGTTGCGGTTCACAAAATAATCGCACTGCAATTTGTTGTAAGAAAACTACCATATCAGTGGTGAACTTCATACTGATGCTATTTGTGTATAAGCGATTTTCTGAATAAAATTATTAGATTTGAACCTTTCGAATTCAAAGTTTCAATATGCAGGAAAAAAGCATCAAAAATTACTCTTTTATGTATCACCATATTATTGTATATGTATCTCAACATTAATGATTTGAAAAAAACGTAAAAAATTTTAGGCCCGGAAATTTTTTTTATTCTAGAATACTCAGATCGCAAAATTTTGGCAACCCCCCCCCCTTATTTCAAGTCGCGCGATCATTTTAAAACTGAAGAAAAATTAGAATGAACATTTGAAAGTTTTTAATAATATAATTTTTTGAAAAAAGTTATAGCGGCACCTTTGATATAAATAATTAACAATTCAACATCAGACAAAAATCCATCGTAACATATGTTTAGACCTTTATGCGGTGAAGCTTTTCTTAAAAAACAAAAAAAAATTCAGATAAGCCAGTAATAGCGCAATTTGTAAAAACAGTTTTTTTTATTTTTACGAAATGACCTGAACGTAAACGGAAAACTTCCTTTGCGTGAGAGTGACGACTACTAGTTTCGAACCTATTGAGAAATTTCAAATTAATTTCAATATCATCTACGAGAGTTTTTGACTGCTGTGGCAAAAATTAACAATCTCAAAAATCGTTTTCGTATTATGATTCACAGTTTGTACGAATCAAAAACAAATTATTTTAATAACTAATTTGTACAACCAAGTGTTCTCGGATAATAAATTCTTCTCTTTTTTGCGTTTAAACATTCCAAAAAAAGTTATAGACCGTTGAAAAGCAGTTAGAAATTTTGGTCGTCACGTGATCAAAATATAGCGATTTCTCAAATATAGCGAAATAGCTCTTTTCATCATCAGATGGCGTCGAGTGTCAAAATTAATAATGTCATAGTTTTCCCCTCCAAAAGTCACTCTTAGTAAGTATATTTGTAGATCATTATCTTGTTCCAGTACTGTTTTAACTGCATTAAACAAAAATTGCATCCAAATAATGCATTTCCGGTCTGATGAAAATTTCTAGAACCAAAATTCTTGAGATTGAAAATAAGGAGAACTATCGGGGTCTGTTTTCGATATTCCGCCGGCCAAAATGACACTTCCCAAAATATTTTGGTCTCTGTGTTCTTAAACACGCTCGTGTAGGTTGGGGGTTAAGGAGGTGGTTTGTTAGAAAATTATATATTTTTGAATCGGCTCTCCTGAACAAACTGAGAATGGGAAAAGGCTTAATTTTGCCGATTGATTTCGGAGAAAACGAGTTCAGTGTGTCATTTTAAGAAAACCAAAAAAAAATTTCGATCGCACAAATGAGCTCTGCAGGCACTAGAAAAGTGCCAAATTAATTCTTAAAAAGTTATGTTTGGCTTCGTCTATAAACCGATTTACACGATTTTTTTTCAATAATCTTTGATTTTCATTATCTAAAGACTCTCAAGGGCGAATTTGAAATTTCCAGCTAAAACTCGAAATATGATTTTTTGGTCATTTTCCAAAGAAAGTGCTTCAATTTTTTCGAAATTAGGCTCAAAAAGAAAGCCAGTGAAACACAGACGAGAAAGTTGGCTACGTCAGAACGATATATTTGATTGAAGCACTTTTTTATTCGGAAATTTTTCGAAAATGACCAAAAAAAAAATCAGGGATAGTGTCGACTCGGCAGGCTGGAGTCAATTAAACTATGAAATTAATTAGATGTTTTAAATTTTGTGCTTATTATCGTTAGCTGAACCAAAATAAATGTGCATCTACTACATGTAGTAAGATAATTTTTGTCTATTTAGGTAAGATTTGAGTCTGAACTTTAATTTTCGAATTCGTAAAATTTTCAAAAAAAGAATCAAAGCATTATGAAAATTTTCCACAATTTCATCCAGATTTTTTTTCTGAAATCTGTGAATAAATAAAGGCAGAATGGCTTCAAAATTCTGACATTTGCTTGGGGGATATCGACCTGTCTCAATTCTTTTTTCCAGCTGTGTGCGCTTTACGAGAGTATCTTTTAGTTATAATCGCACAATTTCCGCAAGCCGATTTTTTGCAAGCACCAGAACATCGATTGGGGAGCTTGAAAAAAGCTACCTCAGTTGTCGGTAAAGACCGCCTCTAGAAAAAAACTTTATGAATCCAAAAACTAAATACGTCAATAAGCAATATCAAAATAAATTGAATTGTAATTTTATGCGACAGTGCAGCCTGAGTTTTCTTGTTCACGGTTTTTTGACGGGATAAAATATGTGAAAAATTATTGTAACAAACTCTAAGCAAAATTTCCAAGTCAAATTCTAAAAAACGGCCAAAAACAAAATACTACGTTTATTTCCAAAAAAATTGAAATTGTTGTATTATTGACTTTTCGATTATTTAAAGTACGAAAAAATGTGAGCGCATTTCATTTTCCATTAAAATTGTACTTTTCTGAAATCCAAGCAGGCCTGAAAGTTTTATTCAGTATATATTTTCAAATTTGCTTAAGAGGCGTCGCTAGTAATCAGTCGTGAAAGTCGGTTCCTAACTAATTTTTTTTGACTCATCAAGTGGGCGCACAGTGAAACTTCCACATTAAATCAGAGTTTAAAATTTAAAATAAAATTCTATCGTACATATGATAGAAATAATGAAATTTTATATTAACAAGAAAGTTTTTCGGAAATTTTTCAAAGTTTAAGTCATTTATTTAAACTTTTGCGCATGAATATTTATCAAGAATGTTAGCGCTCCTGTGCGCCACCCTAACAAAAACATTTCTCCAAACACATGCACAGAAAAGTTGAATTTATTTGAGTACAGATAATTTTAAGCATCGAATGTGTGATAAATAATTTTTGTGACCTTTTTCAATGAAAAAAAACTGAAATCTTTAAAAATGTTAATGAGACAAGATAAGGAGATTAATTGTTCTAATCGCAATAGTTTCTGATGAAAATGAAAACTGTTTTTTGCAAAAACTTGACATATTTTTTTTTGCAACTTCTATTTTTTCATGAAAATTATTTTTTCTAAATAGTTAAAATCCTCCTTACGGTCGAGACCCACTTTCATGGATTCGTAAAACTCTCGAGGGTACTCCGATTTTGTATTTCTACGGATGGGACTGTCCTCACTGAAAGCAGATTTTACTTTTTAGTTGAAAATAACTTATAACGATTTTTATAATTGCAAAAAATATGTCACTTATATTAAACAAAAATTTCAAGTTATTTCAAAAAACGGTTTCCAGTTCCGTCAGAAACTAGGATGATTAAAACAATAATATTAATGTAAAAAAGTCTAATTGAGAATCAAAAACATTTAAAAAACGGCAAAAAATGACTATGTAGAAACAAAAATGTCAGAAAAAATGAATATATATCCATAATAATTGCACCGAAGATAATATCTCAAAAAATGAATTAACGGTAAGACTGGCTCTTCAAACAAAATTTATTTTTTAAAATTATGTCATTGCTTTTCATATGAATAGCATAAAAAAATATTTTAAGTATACCTTTGATTTATCTTTTTGTCGTTGAAACCTTATTTCACATCCGCGACCGAGCTCTACTTTTTACAGAAGAGTCGTATGGCCTCCGATGACATTTTATACCACTTCACTAGTAGCTGGTGGCAAACGGCACAACCGGGACGTTAGTTAGGTTTTAACTAGAAAAAGAACAAATTTATACAAAAAACAAATTTTTTAATATTCATAGTACTAAATCTGGAGCTCGATTGTTTTCTATGTGTTTGTTAAGAAGTGTTTTTAAATAGTGAAAAAGAAGTGGTTTCCTAGTGAAAAATTAAAATAGTGTTAATTCTACAAGAAAATATTTTGAAGGTCAATCATTACTGATAAAATTAGATTTCAGATAGATATTTTTTTCCAGTTCGTTCAGTTTATATTTATTATTTATTTGCTATTAAAATAGTTTTTTACAACATGTTTCGAATTTTATTCGTCTTCAGGTAATGAAAAAAGAACAGAAAAATAATTCAGGTCGAAAAAAGTGAAACAAAAAATAATTTGACAAAAAAACGGGTGCTCAGATTGTTGTCAGTTCAGTTTATGCTCGCAACCATTTTTTTGGGTACGGATTATATAATAATTATTATTTTTTCATAAAAAGGTCACAAAAAGATTCACATTTTTCCAAACATTTTTCCTCGATAATATTACCAGAACAAAGACTGACAGTTACGTTGTTATGCAATTATCAGCAGGAAAAACTTATCGAAATATTTTTCCCTGATAATCCTACCATAACAACGTAGTGGTCAGTTTGTTGTTATACAATTATCAGCTAGAAATACATTTCCAACAGACACCTTAATAATTTAGTTAATTTTCAATTATCATTTTAAAAGGTTGAAATATAATAATTAACTTTACTTTAAAGGGGTTCTGGCTAAGAGTTTTGTTTAACTATTTCGATATATTTTTGACGAGGGATTAAATACTAGTTGTTTATTTAAGTAAATGGTCAGTAAAGCCCCTTTTGATGATTTTAAAAATATTTTGTACTTAAAAAGATAAATTTCTTGATTTTCGTAAATCAAAACACGATTTATAGCAACTGAGATAGATATTTGTAGAAAACTCTGAGTACGGATATGCGTTGATGCACATTGATGTCGGTTGCGAATGTGTAACTTTTAAATCAAGGAGGCGATACATTTTGATTGAGAACCTCTAGTTAGGGGGAGATACATTAACGAAAAAATAATTCCGTCAGTTTTGTTAGCACGTTTCTGATCGGACGAGCACGCCCATTTCGACTAAAATGCGACGACCATCCCTTAAGGAGGTAGTCGTCGCAAATATATTCTTATTTTAAGTTGAGACTATACTGAATCAGCCAAAAAAAATGACAGTGAGCTTGCTCTAAGATTTCAACCTATCTCCTTAAATAAACATGGAATCAACGCAATTTTTCGGCTATGGCTTCAGTACAAAAATATCTAAAATCAGTTCCGCGGTTCTGGTGAAAAATACAGTAGATAACCCTCTAATTAAAATATGTAACGCTAATATCATACGGGATGTATCTGCAAGAATTCCACATTACTGCTGAATTTATGCTCTCCAATATAATATGTAATTGAGGTTTCAAAATTATAGAATTGTACATCTGCTTCTTAAATTATTTCATTGTGTATCGCGGAAAAAATTTATTACAAAATTTCTCGTCTCAAAATTCGACATTTTTTTCCAAAAATTTAAATCGGAGCACGCTTATTGGATCAGAGCTAAAATTTCAGATCAAGTTCATTGTCATTTTTTTTGGTCGATTTAGTATAGTCTTAACTTAAAAAAGAAATTTATTTGCGACGAATACCCCCTTAAGCGACCTTCCCAATTCAGTCTTTTGTGTGAAAATTCATAAAATTATATGGCTTATGATTAAAAATTGTTCAAAATAAACTATGTGATTTAAACGATAAAAACATATGAGATATTAAACTTTAAGCGAAGCGTGATTCGTTGTCCAATCAGCGCGAAGAGTGACAAGATAAATGAAAACTCGACAACATTAATTTTGTATAGGTCCTTATTTAATATAAAACGTTCCGGAGCAGATTCGACTATACGGTAATAAAATAAAACTTATTTTTCTATGGATTAGCCTCACATGTTTTGAAGATACTTGAGATTATTTTGCAACAAAAGAAGTACTGTGACTCCAAACAAAACACACAAATAAATTTTGGCGAAAAAATTGATCGTTCAATCGGTCGACGATGATCCTATTATTTATAATTTATACCGTATAAGGGTCTGAAAACCGTTTGCAGTCGATACGGTTGTGTACCTTCATACGACGGGTGATAGTTAATATCCCTTATTCACACTTTTGTTAATATCCCGGTCCTACTACTTAAAAACACACTACGTTTCCTAATCAGGCCCGGGATATTAACAAAAGTGTGAATAGGGGGTATAGTTGCTAACTCGAACCAAAATCCCCTTTTGATACTTGACAAAATTGAAGTGATGTTAAGCATTTCTTCTCAGATTGGCTTGCAAATAATTGTTTAATTTCGTCAGTTTCCGCAATTCTTGTAGAATTGCCATGACCACTTTTGAATACGATCTTTTTTGATAAGAGGCTGAAAGGTTATATTACAAGGAGAACATGTGGAACAAAGAAATATGTTGTTTGTTCAAATCGACAAATTCAGCGGTATGGGAACAGAAATATTTTTTTGTTGAAAAAACGAGTAGGTGTTAAAAACGGTGTCGTTTGTCGAACAATTTTTTTTAATTTTATAAGGTGTTTTACGATCGGTTCGAATGAAGTCAATCACCGAAATATTTCGCCGATATTTGCAAATTCGGTGATATTTACACATTTGGCAATATTCGCACAGAAATTTTATTTCCTGGAACCACGTGGCCAAAATTTTCGCTTGCTTCAATGATATTTTTCTTCGTTATCAAATTATCTGTAATTTGATGGTAATTTCAAGTCATTACGACAGATAAAGCAGTTACCCAATATCGCCGAAAAAAAACCTACGAAATTCAACAATGTTTAGTTAAGTTCCTGTTAGTGCCCATATCGCCGAATTTGTCAATATAGACCAAATTGCGTGGGCGTTTGAGATTTTTATAAGGAATTACTTTAAGTACGTTTGATTGCGTTGGTGGAGTACGTAATTATACACATTTTGGTACTTTACTTCGATGAACCTGATGTAAAACTCTTTTGACGTCATTAAGAACACCGATGCGTTTTTTTTATTTTCAAACCAAAATTGTATCGGTGTCCCCAATGGGAATCCCCATATCTAAAATTATACCTGCTGGCCTTGTAAAACTTTGAAGTCATAGACTTAAGGGGTCGGTGCATTTTGGCAGATTTGCACTTTTTCAATTTTTTTTTGTCTGCATGGGAAACTTTTTGCCACCTCATTAATTTTCGATAAAAAGTATTCAAACGTAAGCTGCCACTTTTGAGCTCACTTTTGTATAATCTGTTTTTTTTTAGATCGATTATTTTTTACTTTATAAATCGTCTTTAAAATAAAACACTCTAAAAACGCGCCTTTTGTACTTTAAGGTATCTAAATTACATAAAATTTATTTTTTCTTGTTTATTAATTAGAAACTTCGAAAAATTGTCTGATCACCGTCGAAAATTTTATAATTTAATTTCATATGATTTCTACGTCAAATCGAAAATTAAAATTTCCTAAAAAAGACGAAAAAAAAGAAATTTTAGCACATCGAAAGAAATATTTTTTTACGCTGTAAATTTATTAAATTTGCGCGGTGAACGAGTCGGCTTACCAATTAGGCAAGTCTCGGTGTAATATTTTTTTTTTAATTTTTTGATGAAAGAGGGTTAAAGTACATTTCGCGCAAACCGTATTTTCATTCAAAAGTATGATTCAGAGTATAAACAAGAGAGAAGACAACAACGAGACATATTTGATTGAAAGTAAAAGTAGGCATTCTCAATATTTTCAGCTTGATGATTTCAGAAAAAGTTAAATTTACGAATTGAGGAAAATTTCAAATATTTCCAAATAGTTTCGACCGAAAATCCAAAAAAATGTGGTATGAATTTTTCAAATATCATATAAAAAAATAGTTGGTCAACTACGCGAAAAGTTAAAGTGGTCATTTTGAAGAGTTTTTTCGTTGATTTGAAACCAAATACTGTAAAAAAATTTGATGGAAAAATAAGGCATTTTTTTATAATGCTCGGAACTTTTTTCAAAAAAATTTCTCATAATTTGTGGAATTTGAAAAGTTTAATTCGAGCTCAAAATTTTCTTCAAAAGCAATAACTTGAAAATTCTTTAGTTACAAGTTACAAGTTGCCTGGAGTATGAAACATTACTTTGGTGGTATATTGAGAAAAATAGATAAACCCAGTGAAAAGTTTTCATCAAGAGCCCATATCCGTATCTGCCAAAATGCACCGACCCCCTTAAATAATCGTGTGATTTGTATTGATAATTAAAAATAGGGCATAGCCGAAAATACTCAATACAGCAGGGTGCCGCGTATAGGTGAATGTTTTTTGCTCCAAACCATCACCTATACGCGTACTTTCACCCATACGCGAGACGTCTGAGAAGATACGCTCTGATTGGTTAATAAAAACAAGATCTAGAAGTGGTTATTTAGTTAATAGGTAGACAGAGTAAGAACTTTGTCGCTTTTGGGGTTAGATCAACCAGACTGGAAATTAAATTGTGTCATTTGTACACCACTACAAAGAAATGTTGTGGACTGTGGTTGTCATGCACTTATTATCCCAGAGAATATTTCCAGAAGATGTTTCAACTTTGATTTTCAAACAAAATAAAAAAATAGTTATCGTGAAAAAATGGCTCATGCAAGAATTGATGAGAAATTATTTGAACAAAAATTGTTTTCAGATTTTTAAAACAAATAAACTGTAGTAGATTAATAAAATAAAACGCTAAAACTAAAATTAATTGAATAGTTTTTAATTTATAAAAATTCACAAATATGCCTTTATTTTGATTTTCGAAAACGTCTATCTTTTAGCCTGAGAAGTTTTGAAAAAAAACCCTATCTTTTGTCTTTTACCTATACGCGTACTTCAGGAAAAAAAGTTTTTATTTTCAGATGGATGGGTGATTGCGGAGGCCTACGTAGGTTTTTGCGTGGGTTTCACCTATACGCGGTATCCTGCTGTATCACCGAAATTTTGTGATATTTTTATTACAAATTACTTTGAATGCGTCATCAATGCCGTCACTTAACTCGTAGACTCGACTTAATTAAAAATGTTCTAGACTTTAAGTTAAATAATAAAGAAAAAACGGAAAATGGTCACTACTTGCCGGAAATCGAGTCTACGAGTTAAAGATTGGATTTCCCAAATCAACTTTTTTTGAACTTTGGTTTGATTGCGTTTGTTAAAATACGTAATTCTATGCATTTTTGTGATTTAGTTTGTTTAAAACTATTGTTGAACTCCTTTAAAAATTAAAAACATTTTCGACTTATATATGACGTCATTTCGAACGCTCTCGTGTTTTCTCATTTTTTGAATAAAATATTCTATTCCCGGTATGGTCGAAATGTCTCATATTGTCGAAACTTTTTTTAGAAAAAACTTTGGCGATATTGTTCTTCCCTGTTTTCCCCCAAAAAAAATAGAGTTTCCCTACAATTTTTTTTAAATCGAACAAAAATAAGTTTCACCTTTTTTCGGTCGTCGCTTCGTACATGTATAAGTTATACAGTATAACCCAGTTCTCCAATAAATTTCGCAAATAATTTCCCATCATGTTCTTTAAAAGTCTAATGTGTTCAAGTTTTAATCTTGAGAATAGAAATTCTTTGCGAAAAAATAATTATCGCGAATTCTAGAGAATTTCAAAAGGTACCGCGCAGTGTTGTTATCGAGTTTCCTACATTTCAAACGATAAACTAAGGCTTAAAGCGTGTTCTTAAAACTTCTGGGCTTTAAAAAGTTGGGAAGGCATTTATTTTGTGGAAATGGTATTAGCAACTATAAGGCTCAGATAACCACAGGAGGTGCAAAGAATCGATTTCATGATTTGGTGGTGTGAACAACACCGCGGTAGTTTTCATTTGTTGGAAATGTTATCATTAGAAATTAATGAAGGCACGCATCAGATAAGATTTTTTGGAAGATTCTTTTTTACTTATTTTGAAAAAAAAATACGAAGAATTTTGCTGACTGTTGATTGGCCAAAAAATAAAGTTGCTCAAACATTACTTGTTAAACAGGAAATGAAACCGCAGGGCTTAATTTGCCCAAAAAACATACTTTAAAATTTTTTTCAAAAAATTAGAAAATAGGTATAGGCTATACGGTATAGGGTATAGGCCTATACGGTATAGGGTACTCAGAACGGTAAAAATTAGTTTTGCTATTTGATTTTATATTGTAAAAACAAAAATCCGATTTACGATTGTCTGTTTATTAAAAAAATTATCTGAATATTTGCACAATGTTTTTTTGAGGTTTTTATATTAATAAGTCAGCCAGTTGGCTAGATTCCCATGGTCAATATTTACCTTGGTAGCGGTCCAAGAGTGGGGGAAAAATTCTGAATTTTCAGAATAATTTGTTCTGATTTTTTTCAGAATAATAATATCTGATTATTATCAGAATATTATCACCGCCAAATATCAACCACGTGGTTAACCAAATGATGGTTAACCACGCGGTCAATATTTACTTTGCCGCGGATCCAAGAGTTACTCTTTTTTGAGATTTTGCGCCTTGTGTACTATCTATTGAGAGGATATTTTTAATTGACCAGTTTTTTTTTTAAATTTCAAATTTTGAAAAATTTTTGGTCAATTTACAAAAAAAATTTCGAAAATAATTTTGGTCAATTTCAAATTTTTTTTTGAAATTGTATTTCGAATTTTTTTGAATCAAATTATGCCTTGATAAATATTATATGTATTTATTCAGGTGCATTTATTTGATCTGTTTATTTGTACTTCGATTACTTTCGGCATATTTGTTTAGGAACGGGTCCAAGATTNATTCCAATACCAAAATAATTTGTGAACACCACTGTGAGCTTGTATCACCTGATATGCTGTACCTTGCTCTTATCAGTAAATTTTCTAGAACTAAAAATCAAAATTCTAGAATATCAAATGTCGGATGCAAAAATATATCGTTTGAACTTCCTTATGCAAAAAAAAATGAAACTCTAACTACCTTGGGCTTTCTGTAATAGGCGGTTGAACAGTCACCTATATATAGGTGTCGGTGCCTTGGCGGAACTTTTTTTTCTGTGCTCACACGGGTTAAGTAGGTCATAAAGGACTACAGTAGACATAAATTATCTTGATCTAATTTAATTCATTCGATCATTTCGACTCACAGGTCAAATCTAATTATAATCAGGGTCATATTTCTATAAACTCTTGTCATTTTGGAGTCATATTCAGTTGTTATACGCTATGAGTTATGTGGAGGTCCGTTTTTACCCGTTGGCAGTTTTGGCAATAATTTTGGACAATTTTGAAAGTTGACTATTATAATTGTTTTCAGTGTCATTTTCATGATTGTTATTCGTTTTAGTCAAAAAAACTGTACAAGTAAAATTGAGGGTCCATTTTTTAAAATTTCGCTTAAATTTCAAGAAAATTTTATTAAGGGTTTGGGTGTCGTAATTGTTTGAGCCGTTTATAAAATTAATTAATGATACATTAATATTGATTATGACTAAAGTTGACCCAAGGAATCTTATGGTGGCAATTTTTTTCAAACCAATCTAGAACAAAATCGAAAAATTCAACATTTGAATATTTTTTTGCTTGTTGGTGCAAAATTTCGATTAGCTGCAAGCCAATTTTTTGAAAAGTAAAATCTTAGCTTTAACTCCCGTAGTGGCCGACAATCTCTGGACCCGTTGTGTCTTTNAAGATAATAAATAAAAACAAATTTCACATTTTTTTTCTTTCATAAATCACTCCGAAAAAATGTACCAATCTGCCACATCGCTGCTACCCCCTTAAAGTTTTTTCGGCAATTTTTCGTAAAATCTACCAAAAACCTGGAAACTAAATATTGGTATATGTATAAGTATCACTGACTACGCTTTTGAACAATGGCCCGTTTTCAGTAGCAAGCTGGCTGGCCAACCACAACGCGCGCTTTACGAGAGTCTCAATGATAGCAAAAAGAGAAAGTACGAGAAAAAAAATGGACATACTGTTTATAAAAAAATTTCGACTCAGTCAAATTTAAGAAACTATGCAAATTTATTGAACAGGATAATATTACGATAATATTCTTACCCTCTGTAAACTTGGCACTTTTAAAAACCCATCTGATGATTTAAATTGATGTGTATTTTCACGTCGACTTCGATAAATTGATGATTGCCGGGAAGACAATTGTGATGTAAAAGACAGAATTAAAATTCGAAAATATCAGCTGATGTTATGCGAGTTTTTTGGTCTTGTTAAATTTTGTAAAAACATAGTGAAAAATTTCAAAAGTGTTCTTTCTTAACTCATATATGATATATCTCTTCAGGGCACTTTGCTGAAATTTTCGGGTCTTTACAAAACGCTGGTCAATTTGTAGGGGTGGCAGTAGTGCGATGCCGCGGGCTTATTTTAGGACTGAAATTTTGTGCTGTTTGGTTGAGTTTGAAGGAATGGTTCGAGCGAGACAGCGAGTGTACAGCCTGAGTTTTAAGTTGCGTGGAGAACGAAAGTAATTCGTCTTACTAATACACTATTGGGATTTTTTGCAAATTGAAAAAGATATAGAATTTGGAACGAGATCCAACGATGCTTTTCTTCTAAAAATCAGATGAATAATTATATTCTAGCCTGGTGTCATATTAATGTCCGAATTCAAATCATGCTAAATCTGTGAGATCTTCAAGACAGATCGACTCAATTAATAAAAAAATAATAGAAATCTAAAAAATCTAAATCCCCTAATTTAGTTAGTTAGGGGCCCTAAATAATTTAAGAATTGAAAAAAGTAAATTTTGAACTTTTATCGAAGCTGTGTTAGATGTTGCTTGGGATGAACTTTTTGAGGAGACAAAAATTGAATTTTTTCTTCGAAAGTCAACTCTAGTAGGACGCCGAGCACGACGACTGACCCGAAATGATGGGGTTTCCCCTTGTTGGCTGATATCCGTCCAAACTGTTTTAGCAATTGATGCAGGATTGACACTTAAGTGAAGAATTTATCGAGCCGGTCGAAAAAAATTGAAATTTTTAATTTTCCCACAAAATAAACATTTTGAAAAATGAACACAATGTGACCGAATTTCGGGTCTATAAACCGGGTTATATTTCGGGTTATCCCTTTATCACCTTTTGATCTAAGGAGTGGTGGGAGTGAGGGACAACAATCGTAAACACTTCCTAAAGACCCCCTTCTAGTCCACTCATGAGGCCCGCTTTCTCTTCTTTTCAGCCCACCAATCTCTTAGATTTAATCAAAAGGGCTCCATTAAAGGGATAAGTGCTGGTGATTGACCAAAAATACGAAAACATTAATGTCAATGAACAATGCCCTCAATGAATTTGAACGAAATAATTTGAACCGACGCTCTTTAGCTCCAATTGATGATAACTACAAAAGTTCTCATTGGCTCATAGGTAATTATTCAAATGCTTTAAATGCGGAACAGTTTGCCCACACATTTGAGCTATCGCTCGAGATAATACAGAATATAATTAGTGAATTGTAGATGAATTAGAAAGATTCTATTGTAGAGACCATAAAAAAGCCGGCAACCATGAAATTTAAAGAATTCATAATTTTTTCTTAAAGAGCGTCTTTCTTAATTTGATATACTTTTAGCTTAATTGGTCAAATTCCGACAGTTTTTTTTTAATTTTCTAGTTGTCTCTTCAAACAGCACCAACTTATATTTCTTCACAAATCTGAGGCTACAAAAACAGTTAATTATATCATGCTAAAAATTGTTACCTAAAGCAATTTTATTCCGTGGTATTTTAAATATCCGAAAGTAGATGAAAATAAAGTAATTTTTTATTTTCGTTTCATGAAAGATCCGATAAAAATAACATGGACTACCTGAAAGTGGAGTCTGGTCGATGTATCGAGTGCCTTCTTGATTTTCTGAAGCCAAAACGAAAAACTTATTTCGACCTCATAATTTTTTTTAAACTCGTATCCAAATTTAAGTACAGTAAGTGACGGCAAAATGCAATACACGAGCTTCTAGCTAATGATGTCTTTCAAATAGGCTAACAAGTGTTGCATATCCTGTTCAGAGGGAGTGAACACAAATCTCGGGAGAGCGATATCAGTGTGATTTTAAGCGATGGGTGAGAGTAGACGCCGCCTGTCGACCAATCAGTGACGGTTAGTTCCCAGTCTAGTACATTCTAGCGTTTTTTGTGTTCACTCTTTCTGAACAGGATATTGTCATCACTGTTGCCTATTAACGTCCCCCACTGTATATATATATTATTTCAACTGAATCAACATGATTGATAAAAAAACAAGAGTTCTAAAATAATGACAGTTGAATCCAATTTAAAGCCCTACAACTTGAACAATTTCATGATTTTGAGGTCTTTTATTTCCATATAACTCTGGATCGTCAACAAAATAAATATAAAGCTTTTTCCAACATTCATTTGATTTTTTAAATTTCCATGATAAGAAATATAGAACGACGTATCCTAAACTTCGTGGTTAGTTTTTGCAATAGGTAGCATAAGTAATGCATTCTATGTAAGAAATATGGTAGTGGAAAACAAACCACTAAGTGTCGAGAAAAAATAAATTCAAAATCAGAAAACGAAAACAACTTGATGGCTTTCCGCATAAATTGACCATAGTAAAAACTTTATACTACCGTCATCAGAAAGTTGAGTTCAACAAATTTTTTGGTGATTTGAGATGTATCAAAAATTATACAGAGGGTACACTGTATTTACTGTCTTTTATCAGAAAAAAAGGCCGGTCAAATTAAAGATGATCGTTAAGGGCATCCGTGCTTAGAGACAGATTTGCAGTTTTTCAATTTTCGTTCTCTTGATAGTAAACTTTTTGCTACTTCGGAATATTCGAATAAAAACTTGTTCATATGAAAGATGCCACCTTTAAACTTACTTCTTATAATCAGATTTTTAATAGATCCCTAATTTTCACTTTGTAAATCGTCTTTTAAAAACACACTAAAAAAACGGGAGATTTCGGTTGAAGGTGTCAAAATTGAGGTAAAATATTTTTTTATTTTTATTAATTAGAAACCGAAAAACGGTCCCAACCACCGAATTCAATTAATTTTATTTGGTTTCATACGATTTCTACGTCAAAATCGAAAATTTAAGATTTCCAAAAAATTAAAAAAAAATTTTGGCACATCGAAAGAAATATTTTTTTTCATGAGATGAATAAAATAAATTGAAGTCGGTGTTCGGGACGACTTAACAATTTGGCAAGTTTGAGTGTAATAAAATCTCTTAATTTTTGATTAATGAAGGACTCAACCGTTTTCTCCCAAACCGTAGTTTCGTTGCAAAAATTATGATTTAGAGTATGAATAAGAGCGAAGAAACAAAACGAGGACATATTTTGAAAAATTAAAGATGGCATTCCCAATATTTTTAGCCGGTAAATTCAGAAAAATAAGTTTGAAATTTGACAAGAAATGAGCAAAATGACAAAATATTTCCAAATATTTTCGACCGAAAATCAAAAAATAATGAGCATATAAAAAATATGTGGTCACCAACTCGAAAGTTAAAGTGGTCATTTTGTAGAGTTTTTTTCGTTGATTCGAAACAAAAAGTCTAAAAAAAATCTAACAGAAAATAAGGAAAATTTTTCATAATTTTCGGAACTTTTTCCAAAAATATCTCAAAATTTGACCAATTCGAAAAGTTAAACTCGAACTCAAAATTTTGTAAGTTGCAAAAGTTGCCTAGATTGTAAAACATAACTTTGATGGTATATTGAAGGGAATATATATACACAGTAAAAAGTTTTTCATCGAGCGCCCAAATCCGGATCTGTCTAATGACACCGAGACCCTTAAGGGAGTGGGCATCGCTGATTAAGCTGTTTTTTTAAGTTTTTATACATGGTTTCTTGATGAACTGGTAGAGGTGGTATTGAAAAACTTTCTAAACGTGCAGAACAAGTCTAGAAGATAATTTTAACACTGATTGTAGTCTGATACAATTCAACCTACGCCCACGCACTCACCCTGAATAAGCCTCCCCAAAAATACTAAAAAGCTTACTCCTCCTACAATTTACATCAATTTTTTCTAATTTTTTGAGTCAAGTTCCAGAGAAGCAATATCAACAATAATCTAAAGCTCTTTTTTCAAAATTTTGCTTCTAACGGAAAAAAATGCAAAAATACCGAAAAAAAAATTCCAACGAAATTGGTCGAAAAAAAAATTATCTGTAAAAAGCAAAATTTCGAAAAAAGGGCTCTGGATTATTGTTGATATTGCCTCTCCGGAACTTAACTCAAAAAATTAGAAAAAATTGATGTAAATTGTAGGAGGAGTAAGCTTTTTAGTGTTCAAATATTGA
>SCLH01000701.1:97003-118971 GCA_004367855.1 Oikopleura vanhoeffeni | reverse complement strand
CATTTTATTTGTGTATAATTAATAGGAAATTAATATATTAATTTAAAATAATTATTGATTTTTTTGTATAACTAACTGATGATATATATGATATAAGTTGCATATAATTTTATAGAAATGCATCAATGTTCTTTTCAAGCCATGTTATCAATTAATCAATATCAATTACATATGTATAAAAGGTCCGTGGACTAAAATCCTGTATCCTGTTAAGAAGGAGTGAACACAAAAAACGCGATAATGTACTAGACTAGAAAATAACCGTCCCTGACAGGCCGACAGGCGGCAATTACTCTCACCCATCTGTAAAAATCCCTATTTTACACCACACTGATATCTCTATCTCGAGATTTGTGTTCACTCCCTCTGAACAGGGTATGCTGCATACGGCGTATGCAATCAATGATACAATTTTTTTGTCTTTCAAATTTATAAGTTTTTATTTTTGAACTATACATTTTTGGTCTCTTTTTCTCCTATATTTTGCTATAAAAAAATGCTTAGGCGAAAGCCTACCACGATTATAAAAACGTTTGCAATGAAAAATCATTCATCGCAAAAATACAAATTTTTGATTAATTTTCAACCGGCTTCACACTTTTCATAGCATAACTAGGCATTTTAAAAAAGCCCGATAGACTATCGGCGATAGTCATAACAGTTTTCACTAATGCTGAACAAAAATTAGGGCTTGGGAAATTTACTAAGGGCTTTTTGTCTCGGTACCATTGATTATAGATTAATTTTCAACAAGTTTGATAATATACTAGTATATTATAATAGTTAATGTTAATACCTTGGAGGTAGAAATCTGGGTCTCTTTCTGGAGAATCGATTGGGATATGACGACATTTTTGAGCAGAAAAAATTCCTTCGGAGAAATCGCCATCCGAAGAATAGTGAACACGGCTCGCTTCAAAAAGAGTACATTTTTCTTAAACGTGGGAATAATTGTATATTAAAAATAAAATACAACAATCAAACATAACGTATCCGAAAGATTGTTTGAATTTTTAAAATTTTAGTACATTAGAAGTCCTGATTTAAGACTTACAATGCCTGAAATGTAATCATCTCGAGCTATAGCTCAAATGCGTGGGCGAATTATTCCACATATAGAGCATGTGATTGACGACATTAAAGTCCTAAGAGTCATAGGCATGAGACAATAAATCATGTGCACACAATGAAGGAAAATAAAACGCCTTGAGCATAGGCCACAATGTGGGTCAAGCATACTAAAATCATTCAAAAAGGCAAAGAAAACGGGATGAGAATCTTTCTTTCAAACATTATATTATCGGTTCCCAATAAATAAATGGAGAATTTTTTTCGAATGTTTGTGTAATAGCTACACAGACAGCTACGTTGTGATTTATTAGGATTTTTCGCCTATCCGTTTCACTCTCGCACAATTATTCGGACTAATACAAGATTAAGCCAATTGTTAGGAAATGTTTTGTGCATGCATATCATTAAAAAAAACACGCACACAAAGGAACAGATTTTTTTTCGAAGTGAAAATTTCTAAATTTTCAATTCAGTACCCAGAAAATTTAATTATTATAAAAGTGAATTAACAAAAAATATGTCACAGGTTGTAACCTTCAATTACTCATGTTTACCTTGAGAAGAAATAGAATAGAAGTGTATAATTCGCTTTATATGCAGCAAATAAGACATTTTATACAAAATCATGATTTTGACTTATTTTATAAATTCTTTTGATTTATGGAATGATAAATCAACACGCGAAAAACAATGGTAGGATATACTTGTGCATTCGTTCGAGGAAAAGTAACTATGTGTAAGACAAAGTGACAACACACAGTGATCACGCACGACTACCACACCTTTCGCTATTCTCATATTTCTAGATCAAAATTAAATCTAGAATATAAATGGTCGGAGCACAAAAGTACGTTAACTTCTATTGCAAAAAATGAAATTTCCAATGCCTTAAAGCTTTCGTAAGAACAAAATTCAAGAGTAGAGCCAAATTGTGGCTTCTGGTGCTGGCGACTTTTTCTATGTCCCAAGGGTAATAGGAAGGTTGAAAAATTTTTATTAATAAGAGACGTCACAGAGTGGAGATGAAATGGTTCGCTGATCTGCAGTGTAAACAGAAGAAACTGTAGGTGGACGCGATTTAGCAAATTCCTCAATACAACAAAACGGGAAATCTGAGAGACAAATAAAATTATTTTTGGCAAAGAATTTTTGAAAATTTGAAAATTTTTCCGTCTTGTTTCTGATTGTTCGAAATCGACAATGATATATAGCTCTTATATGAACAATATGGAACATCACAGACAAACTCACGATAAGCTCATAATTGAAATTGTGAAATTCGTCACCAACACATGTTTGACCACTGAAAGCAGAAAAATCCCAAAATTTTAGAATAAAAAGAATAAAACAAATTATGGTACTTAACTGGACTATTCATAGAAGAAACGAAAAAAACAGTTTGAAAGCAACTAATAAAAATTTTCGAATTTGGGTCCTGACCGAAACAATCTTCAGAATCGTGATTTTTTGACTTTGACTTACAAAATGAAGTAAATTAAATCTAGAGCTCAATTTGTTCCGTATTTAAATTTCGCTTAATTTAAAAAGTCGTTAACGTAAAAAAATAAAATTTGTTCATTAGAGTCAAACAAAACACAGAATCAGCTACCCGAAAAAAGATGAAATGAGTCAAAAATTTCGTAATAAGTGCGCCCACACACGACAACACACCCACTCACAAAAGGCTCTGACGAGTTTTGTACATGATTCTAATTTGTGAAATTTTTGTATATCGCATAACAGCACATCATCACAATAATGTAAAATGCTGCCAAAATTGTTTCGACGGGTTTTACAAATCTTTTTTGACAAATTCAATCGTAATGCGCTAAAACCTCGACCAGGCATTAGTTCAAAAAATTGAAGATTGTCCATACGAAATTCCGCTGCACTCACACACAACAGTTCATCTAAGTTTTTTATGGAAAGAACAAATTAACAACAAATTTCAAAACTTTTGATTTTTTTAAAACACAATTTTAAACTTTACATTCTTTTCGTATCGAAATCATTATAAAAATTTGATCAAGATAAACTGAAGGACAAAAATTTCAAAATGTTTACGCCTACAGTTTATTGTCTTTGATACACTTTTAGTTTACATAATCTGAAATAGATAATGATAAAATACAAATTGAGAAATTGATGAAAAAAATAACTGAAATTCCATCACACAAAATTAGGCTGAGATCAGTATCTCGGCGAATCGAATCAATTAACCGTCATGACTATAAACCAAATGGATATCTACTGATAGCTCACATATGATTTGAATACTCAGTCAGATCGTAAAACAGGAGCACATAAAATGCCCGATCGTTATTGTTATCTAAATCCGCTCGGTTTCTCTGCGCCTTTAAGCTAACGCCCTTCATTCGGCTCTATAGTATAATATAGAGTACTATAGGTATAAGTCAAAAGAAAGAACCGATATTATTTTTAATGTTAAACCTATTTGGCTCATAGACTAGGCGATATGCTGCTTTATTGGGAAAAATAGTCATTTTCATAAAAAATCGTAATCTTCATCAAAATTTGACTTATTAAAATAAATCTACATAATTATTATAATTAATTAATAAATATTATCTAATTCAGATTGAACTGTGACTAGGTCAAACTTGTCGTGATACTAATAAAAAATGTAACTGTGAACCGACAATCACCTATAACTGCTTTTCTTAACATATTTTTCTAAGAAATAAAAATTTAAATTATAATCTGAAAGTCGGAGCAAAAAAAATATTCCTTCGAAAGGGACTGCCTACGAGGGGTCCGAAATTAATATGCCTAGGGGAAATATCGTACTGTTCTATGAGTGAGGGGGAGATAAATTTAAAACTAATTTTATGTCAAAGTAAGGAATAAAGTGTCATATCTGCATTCATGCGGCATGTTCTAGGGTCGTACCACCAGCATCCCATGATCCACATTATAAGGATTTCCAAGAGACCCAACATAAGAAGGATTGTTGTAAAAACCCTGTAGTTGTTGTACTTTAGTAGGTGTATGCTGCAGAAATGGATGCTTCACTTAATTCCTAGATTAATATTCATTGTAATCTATTGATTTAAACGTGATTAAGGGTTTTTCGCTCCTAATTTACGTTCCATGAAAATAGCAAACAGAGCTGTAGGTTAGCTATAGGACAGCCAAGTTTATCTTGAAAAAATGTGTCAACAGTTTTTCTTATAAATAACTCCCGAATACGGTAACCTTTACGAGAGCCATCTTCAAAACAAAAGCTTCTCCTCTAGGTTTCTTTCAAAAACAACGAAAGTTTATACGCATTTATTTTCTAAGTGCTCAGTGTCTTCAGAATATAAAGAAAACCACATTTTTTGAACAGTATCATCGAAAAATCTATCTCACATAGTTAATTCAAATTTGCTCAGATTTTTGAAAAAAACTAGTCTAAAAGCAACAACTTATGAGGATCAATGTCAACTTACCAAAAATATAAATAATTTAAAAGTCACTGAATTCACTTGGGAAACAATTTTCGAACACTAAGGTGATTGTAAAGTAAACAAAAAAACGCCACTGGAAACCGTTACGGCCAGGCTGAAACCCTAAGAGAAAAGTCTTATGAAACTTAATTCGAAAGTTGTTAGTGGACAATGAACAAACCTTAATTTTGAAGTCAATCTGAAGAAAAACTTGAAAAAAAAATGAATGCAAGAACTTCGAAACAATTGTGGTGTTATTTTTTGGGTAGGTTTTCTGCTTTCGAAACATAAACGTGACATAAAACTGCATAAGGGGTGTACAACGACGAATATTTTTGCGCTCCATTTAGGCCAATTAGAAGTGACTTAAAAAATTTTTCAAACGTAATATAATTTAGAACAATTTTGAAATTCATTGATGTAATTTTCAAAGCTCACATAAAGTCTTAGAAAGTACTGTTTTTCGGAGTTTGAAAATGAGCGAGTCGATTAAAAAAATAGAGAAAACAAAAATATATTGAAAAAAATACTATCACTTTGTTTTATAAAAATTGACTCAAAAAAAGAATTAAAAAACTGTATAAGCAACATCGCCACAATTGTGAAATTCATAGTAGTGGGTAGTTCAAAGCTCTATGTTAACTAGAAAGACATTTTTCGGTGTTGAAACATCAAAGGCGATTAAAAAAGAAGAAAAAATAATTTTATTTGAAAAATCTTTAAGAAATCACTTTTGGTATTAGATTTCGAGTACTAAAGTTAGATTGTTCCAAAGAACGAATTAAAGGTTGAAAACATGTACAAAGTGGTAAAGGAAACACCAAAATACTAACACATCTAAGAGTTAACATTGAATCAATTGTACAAAAAAAGATAAACAAGCTTTCGTAAAACATAATCATACAAAGATATATATAAAAATATATTTTGCTCTAATAGAAAAAAAGGATTTACATCTATTCGATAAGAGCAAATTATAACTGTTTTTAGTTTTGAAGTTTTTGAAAGAATAAAACGAGTTTGATTGTTGTTTGTTCAATTAACCTACAGGCGAAAAATGTATCAAAGCACTAAAAACAAGATTTAGATATAAATATTTGCTTTGATCACAACTTGCAAAATCGGCATTTCAGTTGTATAGGACAATTGTAAACTGTGCTAGTATCAGCTGCGGTCGATAGAGATTTGGACAAAAAACTTTTTATAATGTCGCGGAAACAAGCTTGGATTACAGTTTGATTATAACGAAAGTTATTTGTCCTGAGAAAATATCCACCGACGCAAATAAATTTTCGCAGCTTTTGAAACAACTGCATGGGAACTCAATTCTTTTATACTACAAATACAAACGCATGGCAGAAAATTTATTACATTTGAATCCATTGTAACTGAGTAAAAAAACTAATAAAAATCATTTTAAAAAAAAATTGAAACATTTTGTTTTTTTCGAATTTATGCTGAACTCAAACTTTGAGCGCTCTAGAAAAAATAGAGACGGTTAAACATCTGTAGTTTAAAGATGTTCTATAAATGTTAATTCCATCTGATAAACAGGAAAATAAAAATATATACAAACATGGGCGAATGTTTGTGCAAGACGTGCAAATTTCGAATTTTATCGAAATTTAGAATTTTAAATATGTTTGTGATTCTTCAGGATAAAATAACATCATAAATAAGTGTGAACTTTTTGAGAATTAAAAATTGTCTTACAAATTATTAGTTAGTCGGGATGATTTGAATTTTTGAAAAACTCCTTTTTAAAATCATAATAAGAGTGAGTCATAAAATTCGGAGATTAATAGTAATTCAACCAGAAAGCTGGATTAACGGTGGTTTTTTGATATAGTTACAAGCTGTGGGCGGTATTAGTTTGTCTCGCTAGCGCGCCCTCGAAAACACCTTAACGTCGGTACCCCTTAAATGTAGAATCCCCGCTTAACTTCGGTGCAGATAAAATCAAAACAATAATTCTTACCTGTTTTTATTTGCAGAGTTTTTTCAAGATACTTTTTTGCCTTTTATTTGGTAAAGTCTATGAAATCTTGGAATGATTCTGAATGTTAAAATAATCATGTAAATATGGATGACCTAAAGTTGTGGTTCTTTATAACAACGTATAACTTCGGAAAAGTGGATAAATCAACAAAACGAACACAAAGAAATTCATGATATACGTGAAGATCTCAGAGTCACCATCGATTAACAATCACAATTGCGTTATATAAATTTCAAGCAATTGACTTAAGAAATCGGGGATTTTGTGAGATACAGTCGTGCACGGCGAACTAAAAATAATAAAAGGAGAAATGAACCACGTATCAAGCGTTACAAAGCAGTGAATTCTTTTGAAGAAAAATGCATTTTATTTTCATCGGTTCTTAACTCCAGTTAACTGTTTTAACCTCAAACGGAACGCAACATCGCGACCCAACTAGAAATCAATTTACATATCCCTTATAACTGCTTAAAAATGACGTGTAATTTTCCAGTGTTATTATATAAAAAAATCTACCAAACGTCATTTTCTAAGCAAAGGTGTGTACAAGAGATTAGCGAAACCACTAGAATTTACTTACAGTAAGTAAGAATTTTGCTCTAATTGTCAATTTGGAAACTGCTATCGGTCAAGAAAACGATCAAATTTGGTAAATACTACGTCTTCCAGATTGACAATCAAGCGGGAACAGATTTGTCGAAATTGAAAAATAAGCAAAAAATTCTTAAACATACTGTATTGGGGTTCTTAAAAAAGATATGCTGCATCATATCAGCAACGATAACATAAATTTTGTGAGAGTTGGCCTTAAAAGGAGTGGCGACATATTGGGTTTTACAAATTTTCAGTGAAGTCTGAGAAACATGGCTCAGAATAATTATTTATTCCAAATACTCCAAAAAGCCTACCTACATCTCTCACACTTTTAGATATTGCAATTTGAAGTATAATAAAACCATCACAATGGAAGCTTTTTTCAACATTTGCTCAGTCGTCAAAAGCTGTAATTGGGAGCCTCACGCAAAAACCTCCTGAAGAAATATATAGAAATTTAATTTTCGCTTCAAACAAGAAAGCGAGATTAAGGTCAATCGAGCGTTTCGTTTCCCAAAGTCTCAGGAACGACATGATGATTACTAGTTTGTTGAAATTCTGAAATAAAATTTAAAACTTACTTATTCGAAAAAATTCAGAAAAATCCTGATGTTAAAACTCGATGAAATTTTCTACAAATAGGGCTAAACAAAAGAGTATCCGAGAAATGTCAATATAGTCAACACCTTAATTTAACTTTTAATTTCACCCCCGAAAAACGACTTTCTGGAAAAATCTCAAACAAAAAAATCTTATAAATGAATAAAACTGGCAGAAAATATTATATCAAATAGGTGTATCAAAAAGTATTACTAATAACCTGATACGCGTGACCGATTGTCGCCACACCTTAACATAATTGCTGATAGCCTATGCGCAAGAAATTGAATCATATTTTGTAGACACAAGTGTAGTTATTGACCTCGTTGTGAATTTAAAAAAATAAGTGTATTAGGAACGCCGGTATTTCGGATTTATTCCATCAGAATATGATCAGAAGTCATGGCTGATAGAAAACGATGGGATGAATCCATCTTCATGTAAAGAAACAGTAGAAAAAACAACATTTGAACTGAAGTTAAAAAAACGTGGAAACAGAACTGAGTGGGAAATTTACTTACGTACCGGACTGTAGTTATTTGAGATGATTTGATTGTACAGGGGTGCGGGTATATTAGAAATTGTCGCCAAAACCCGGCTAACAGCCGTAATCGATATAGCGTAATTCGACTATAGCGTACTTTGAAAATGTGCTCTGATTGTCAATTTGTACAACTACTAGAGATAAAAATGCGTAAATATTGGCAATGAAAGTTTTTAGTGATTTAAGGGTAATTCATATATTCAGACTAAAGTCTAGGGTACTTTATTTTATAAAAAAAATGAATAAAGTTAATCTTTAAAAAAAATCAAAGAAGGTTTCAATAGAAAGAAAAGACCATGCTAAAAACACATTTATAAGTCGAAGAGACATTAAAGCTCATGAAGCCGCAAAGAAACTCTAACGAAAAAATCCTGAAGCTACCTTGGTGGATATCACTCAAGCATTTCTGAAACTCAGCGGATATATCAACTCGACGCTGCAAAATAAATTTAAAAAGAAAAAAAATATATGTGCTTCTAAGAAATAATAACGCGAATAAAACTTTCAATACTATATAATTATAAGCTACTCTAAAAGTCTGACATTATCAAACGGTGAAAAAATATCAAATAAGTTCTTTAACGTAATTAAACCTAGAGCTTAGTATAATTAGCGTGTCACAATGTAACTACGAACCGTTAAGTGAACTATTGTGAACTTTCCCAGGAACGATTTGAAAAAAAGCCTATTTGTGTCCTAAACGATAGCTCGCACGCCAGGAACGAATATAATTTTTTTCAAAGCGTAGGTTTTTGCGGACGCGGCTTAACGTGGTTTATCTCAGGTTCTAACTATACGCGTCAACTAGTACGCCGCACCGCTGTAATTAATGTGGTATTCAGAAAATAAGTGGTTTAATACAGTTTGATTTGAAATTTGATTCATAACCTAATGTTGCATAAAAGCATGTGCCGAATAATCGTAAATATTAGTATAAAAAACATCCAAATAGTATTGGTTAAGGGGTAGTGTGCTAATAGATTCGGCGTTTTATTACAATTAATTGCCAAAAAATAAAATGGACTTGTCCTCTGACTCTGTCACTCTAGTTTGCTCACAGTGCGCTAAAGTTATATTTGAGACATTTTTTGGTAAAGTTTAGTTATACACATTCAATCAATGAGTATTAAAGAGATACAGGAAGAGGTGTTCTAACTTTTGAGATCTCAATTGGTACAAGTCATAACGAAAATCATTTTGATCGATGTCAATATAATGTAGATTTGACATGATCTGTACCAAACTCGATTTTAGCCAGCGTCGCCATACTTTAAACGGCATATTAGCAAGTATACACATCATTTCAATAGCTAAAAAAAACAGCCATTTGCTAATAGACTATAATACAAAGAAAAAAAAAATAAATTTTAAACGAATTAAAGCTAATGAGGAAAAACAAACAGTTCGAAAATAACCTTAGTTACAGAGAGAGTGCAATAATAAGATGAAATTAAGGAGTGTAGTGCAAATACGCGAAAAACGGTTTCATATGACTTACGATAATTAAAAAAAAGATACAATGAAGAATGATAAATGAATAAAAANTATGCTCCCAAGGGTTAATAGCGTAGGTTGAAATAATTTTTCTTTAATGATAAAGCTGAAAACGTCAACGGAGATTGAGTGAAATGTGTTCGCCTGATCTGCAGTGTACATTTGAGGCACTGTACAACAATAAATATAAAGGCTACGAACGTTTTGTACCATGATTAATATTTTGAAATTTTTGTTTGAAATCATTATTCCGGTCCTTCATTAGAATCAAATGTAAATGCTCCACATTTTTCGACCGTGTTACAACTTTTTTGACAAAATTCAATCGTATTCGCTAAAACCTCACCAGCTTCAGTTCCAACAAATTGAAGATTGTCCCATCCGAACCATTCGCCACTCTCACAGTTCCAATCTAGTTTTTTTATGGAAAGAACAAATTAACACAAAATTTCAAAACTTTTGATTTTTTTAAAACACATTTTTTTAATTTACATTTATTTTTCGTATCGAAATCATTTATAAAAATTTTACAAGATAAATCTGAAGGACAAAAATTTCAAAATGTTTACGCCTACATTTTTTGTCTCTTGATACACTTTTAGTTCCATAATCTGAAATACAAATGATAAAATACAAATTGTAGAAATTGATGAAAAAAAATAACTGAATATTTTCTATATATGTTCACAAAATTTGGCTGAGGATCAGTCATCTCGGCGAATCGAATCAATTTAGCCGTCATGACATAATACCAATATTGTTATCTACTGTATTTTCATGCTCACTTGATTTTGAATTTACTCAAGTCAGATCGTTAAAACACGAGCACATAAAATGCCCGTCGTTTATTGTTATCTAAATTCCGGTTTCTCTGCGCCTGTCTAAGGTAACGTCCTTTCATTCGGGCTCTATAGTATATAGTCTATACGGTATAAAGTCAAAATGAAAGAACCGATTTTATTTTTTAATGTTAAACCTATTTGGCTCATGGACTATGGGCGATAGTGCTGCGTTTATTGGGAAAAATAGTCATCTTTCATAAAAAAATCGTAATCTTTTCATCAAAATTTTTGACTTATTTACAAATAACTCTACTATTAATTATTATATTAATTAATTAAATATTTATCTTATCAGATTGAACTGTGACGTAGGTCAGATACTTGTGCGTCGATACTCATAAAAAATAACTTGTGAACTAGGGTGTCCGCAGTCGAGCAAAATTTTGAGATCAGACATTTTCAAAAACTGTATTTTACGTAAAATTTTACAGGGATGACGAAAATGAGCTTTATTTTGAATAAAAAAATTACCAAAGCTGAATTCTGATTGGTTCAAATTTAAACCAATCAGGATCCCGGAAAATTTTCATCAGTTCAACTGACTTTTTATTGGTGATTCCGAAAATATATATTATGTATGTCATTGTCATCAAGTTTTGTGTTTTTTTTATCCTTGAAATTTTTAAAATCGCTGAAAAATGCCAAATTTTGGCTTAATTAGTCTCTAGCGCCTGGAATATATGTTGGGCCGTGAGATATTATTTNTATACTCTGCTTTTCTAACTATATTTTCTAGAAATAAAAATTTAAATTCTAAAATTTGAAATGTCGGATGCAAAAAAATATTCTTTCGAAGTAGGGACCCTACTGTAGGGTCCCCGAAATTATATGCCTGAGGGGAATATCGATACTTTCATGAGTGAGGGGGTTAATATAATTTAAAACTAACTTTTTGTCAAATAAGGAAAAATGTCATATCTGCATTCATCGGCATGTTCAGGTCGACAACAGCATCCACATGATCCACATTTATAAGGATTCCAAGAGGAACCAACATAAGAAGATGTTGTAAACCCTGTAGTTGTTGTAGTTGTAGTAGGTGTAGCTGCAAAAGTGGAGCTCACTATTCCTAGTTTAATTATTTTCATTGTAACTTCTATTTATCTTAAAACTTTGATTTAAGGGTTTTTTCGCTCCTAATTTTACGTATTCCCGATGAAAATTAGCAAACAGAGCTGTAAGGTTACTATGAGGACAAGCCAAGTTGTTGCTTGAAAAAATGTGTCAACAGTTTTTGTTATAAATACACCCCTGAATACGTGACCTTTACGAGACCATCTTTTCAAAACAGAAAAGCTATCTCCTCCTAGGTTTTCTTTCAAAAACACCAAAATGTTTATACCGCATTTTTATTTCTAAGTGCTAGTGTTCTTAGAATATATATGCAAAAACCACCTTTTTTGAACAGTATTCATCGAAAAATCTATCTCCCCTAGGTTAAACATAGTTAATTCAAATTTGCTCAGATTTTTGAAAAAGCTAGTTCTAAAAAGGCAACATCTGTAGAGGATCAATGTCAACTTAGCAAAAATATAAATTGGAATTTTAAAAGTCACTAATTTCAAGTTTGGAAACAATTTTCGAACACTAAGTGATTTTTGTAAAGTAACAAAAAAACGCCATGGAAACCGTTACCCAGGCGAAACCCTAAGAGAATGCTTACTGACTTATATTCGAAAGTTGTTAGTACAATGTGAACACCTTATTTTTGAAGTCATCTGAGAAAAACTTGAAAAATTAAAATGAATGCAGAACTTTCGAAACAATTGTGGTGTTATTTTGGGTATTTGCTTTCGAAACTAACGTTTGACTATAAACTGCTATAAGGGGTCGACAGACGATATTATTTGCGTAACATTTAGGCAATTTTAGAAGTGACTTAAAAAATGTTTTCAAACTTAAATATATTTAGACACAATTGAAATTCATGATGTATTTCAAGCTCACCATAAACTAAAGTACTTTTTTCGGAGTTTGAAAATGACGAGTCGATTAAAAATAGAAAAACAAAATTATTGAAAAAAATACTAAACTTGTTTTATAAAATGACTCAAAAAAAGATTAAAACTGTATACAACATTCAGTCAATTGTGAATTCATTAGTGGTGTTTCAAGCTCTATGTTAACCTAGAAAGTATCTTTTTCGGTGTTTGATCAAGGCGATTAAAAGAAGAAAATAATTTATTTGAAAAATACTTTACGAAATCACTTTTGTAGTATTAGTTTCGAGTACTAAAGTTTACTGTTGTTCCAAGAACGATTAAAGGTGTGAACAACTTGTACATACAGTGTATAAGAAACATCTAACATTAGAGTTAACTTGAACAATGTTCAAAAAGATAAACTATTCTCGTCATAAACTTCATACAATTAATCAAAAATATATTAATAGAAAAAAAGGATTTTACTCTAGTTTCGATAAGGCAAATATAACTGATTTTAGTTTGAATTTTGAAAGAATAAAACGAGTGATTGTTTGTTTGTTCAATAACCTACATGGCGAAAAATTGCTATCAAACACTACAAAACAGATTTAGATATAAATATTTGCTTTGATACAACTTGCAAATCGGCATTTCAGTTGTATTAGGACAATTGTAAACTGGTCTAGTATTAGCTGCGGTCGATAGAGATTTTGGACAAAAAACTATTGATTATATTCGGAAAAAGCTTGAGATTATAGTTTGTTATCGAATGTATTTGTCCTGAGAAAATTCCAGCTCACGCAAATATAATTTTCGCAGCTTTGAAACACTGCTTATGGGAACTCTTTTTTATTTACTACAAATACAAACGCATGGCAGAAATTATTTATTACATTTTGAATCGCATTGTAACTGAGTAAAGAGAACGTAATAAAGATCATTTTCAAAAAATAATTGAAACTTTTGTTTTTTTTAGTATTTATGCTGAACTCAAACTTTGAGCGCTCTAGAAATGAATAGAGACGGTTCAAAATCTGCTAGTTTACAGATGTTTCCTAAAATGTTATTCATCTATACGGATTAAATAAATATGATATACAAACGGATGGGCGAATGTTTTGGCATAGAGTGCCAATTTCGAATTTTTCGAAATTTGAGATATTTTAAATATTTTGTGATTCTTCAGGATAAAAAACACTAAATAAGTGTGAACTTTTTGAGAAATTAATAATTTTTACCAATTATGTTAGTCGGGATTGATTTGAATTTTTGACTTCCTTTTTAAATATATATAAGAGTATCATAAATTCGGATTAATAGTACAGTTACCGAAAGCTAGGTTACTGGTGGTTTTTTTTATTGTTACAAGCTGTGGGCGGTATTAGTTTGTCTCCAGCTGCGCCCTCAAACACCTTATACCGTCGGTACCCCTTAAATGAGATCCCCGCTTTACTTTCGGTGCAGAAAAATCAAAACAAAATTCTACTGTCTTGTATGCAGTTTTTCAAGATACTTTTTTGCCTTTTATGGTACAGTCTATGAAATCTTTGGAATATTTCTGATGTTAAAATAATCAGTTGGTAAATATGATGAACCTAAGTTGTGGTTCTTTATATACACTGTATACTTCGTGAAAAGTGGCATAATCACACAAAACGAACACACAAAACATTCTATGATATACGTGGAAGATTCAGAGTCCCATCGATTAACAATACACAATTTCGTTATAATTAATTTCAAGCAATTGACCTTTTAGAATGGGGATTTTGTGAGATACAGTTGTGCACGGGCAACTAATAATAATAAAGGGAAATGAACCACGTATCAGCGTTAAAGCATGTGAATTCTTTGAAGAATAAATGATTTTTTTTCATCGTTCTTAACTCATGTCAACATGTTTTTTAACCTTCAAACGGAAACGCCATACTCGCGACCAACTAGAAATCATATTTATCATATCCCTTTATCAACTTTGCTTTACGAAAATGAGTTGGTAGATTTTCCGTTGTTATTGATATGAAATCTACCAAACGTCATATTTCTAAGCAAAGGTGTGTACAAGATTAGGAAACCCTAGATTTATTACGAGTAAGTAGAATTTTGTCTCAATTTCATTTGGATAACTGCATCCGTCAAAAACGATCAATTTTGTAAATACTACGTCTTTCCAGATTGACAATCAAGCGGACACAGATTTGTCAAATTGAAAATGAAGCAAAAATTTAACATACTGTTTGGTGGTTCTTAAACAGATATGCTGCATCATTCAGAAGATGAAATAAATTTTGTGAGATTGGCTTAAAGGTGGGCGACGATATTGGTTTTACAAATTTCAAGTGAAGTTTTCTGAGAAACATGGCTCAGAATAATTTTTTATTCCAAATACTCATCAAAAGCCTACCTACTATCTTCTACATCTTTTATTGATATTGCAATTTGAAGTATAATATAACTCATCACCAATGGGGAGCTTTTTCAACATTTGCTCGAGTGGTCAAAACTTATTTGGGGCCTCACCGCAAAGCACTCTCCTTGAAATATATGAGAAATTTAATTTGCTTCAAACACAGAAAGCTGAGATTAAGGTCAAATCGAGGCGTTTTCTTTTTTCCTCCAAAAGCTACAGGAACGACTTGATGATTTCTAGTTTTGTTGAAATTCTGAAATAATTTTAAAACTTACTTTATTGCGAAAAAATCAGAAAAATCCTGTGTTAAAAACCGATGACAATTTTCTACAAAGAGGGCAAATCAAAAATATCTCGAATATTCATTTATATGTCAACACTTAATTTAACTTTTAATTCACCCCCGAAAACGACTTCTCTACGAAAAATCTCAACAAAAAATCTTTAGATGAAAAACTTGGCAGAAAATTCTATATCAAATAGGTGTATCAAAATATTACTTAACTCTGATTTCGTCGAGTACCGATTGTCGCCACTACCTTAACATAATTGCCTGATTAGCTATGCGCAGAAATCTTAATTCATTTTTGTAGACCACAGTGTAGTCTAGTGACATCTTTTGTGATTTAAATAAATATGTTATTAGGACGCCGTTTTCCGGTTATTCCATGAGTTAATCATGATCATTGAAGTCCATGTGTGTAAACGCTGGGATTATCCATCTCTGTAAGAACTACATAGAAAAACAACATTTTGAACTGAAGTCTAAAACGTGGACAACAACTGATGTGCGGCAAATTTACTTACCGTCCGGACTGTATTTATTTGAGATGAATTTAATTGTAAAGCAGGGGTGCGTGGTATATTAGAAGTTGCGCCAAACCCGAGTAACGCGTAATCGACTATAGGTCAATTCGACTATAGCGTACTTTGAATGTCTCTGATTGCAATTGTACAACTCTAGAATAAATGCTGTTAAATTATGGCAAGAAAGATTTTTTAGTGATTTAAGGGTTTTTCATATATTCGACTAATTCTAGGGTACTTTATTTTATAAAAAAATGAATAAGTTAATACTTTAAAAATTCAAGAGGTTTCAAGAAAAAAAGACCATGCTAAAAACATCTTTATAAGCGAAAGAGAATTTAAAGCTCTTGAAGCCGCAAAGAAACTCTAACGAAATCCTGACGCTACCTTGGTGGATATCATCAAGCATTTTTGTAATCACGATATTCAATCGCGCTTGCAGAAATAAATAAAGAAAAAAATATATGTGCTTCTAAGAAATTAATAACGCCGAATAAACTTCAGGATATATTATTATTATAGCTACTCTAAAGTACCTGACATTATCAAACGTTTGATAAATATACATAATCAAGTTCTAACGGTATATTAAACCTAGACCATTATATAATAGCGTGTTCACATATGAACTTACGACCGTTAAGTGACTTATTGTGAACTTTGCCAGAACGTTTGAAAAAACCTTTTGTGTCCTATACGTAGCCGACGCCCAGGAACGAATATAATTTTTTTCAAAGCGTAGGTTTTTGCGACGCCTTAACTGGTTATCTCAGTTCCAACTATAGCGTCAACTAGTACGCCGCACCCGCTGTATTTAAATTTGGTATTCAGATAATAAGTGGTTTACTACAGTTTTTGTAGTTGATTATAACCATTTGTTGCAATAAAAGATGGTGCCTGAATTATGTAGAATATTAGTATGAAAAAACATCCATAATAGTATTTGGTTAAGGGGTAGGTGCCTAATAGATTCGGCGATTTTATTTACTAGATTAATTAGCACAAAAAATAGAAATGACTTGTCCTCTGATCGTCCACTCTAGTTTGCTCACAGGTGCCTAAAGTTATATTATGAGACATTTTTTGGTAAAGTTTCCAGCTTAACGACATTCAATCAAGTGAGTATTTCAATGAGTACCAGAGAGGTGTTCTAACTTTGGATCTCATTGGTACAGTAGTCATAACCGAAATCATTTTGTCGATGTTCAATATTAACTGTAGACTTTGACATGATTCTGTCCGACTCGATTTTAGCACGCGTCGCCATACTTTTACGGCTATTGCAAGTTATATACTTATTTCTTGCTTTAAATAACGCCATTTGTATGAGTATATTACAAAGAAAAAAAAATAAATTTTAAACGAATTAAAGCATTTATGAGGAAACAAACAGTTGCGAAATACCTTAGTTACAGGAGGTGCAATATAAGATGAATTAAGGATGTGTCGCAAATACGCGAAACGGTTTCAATATGACTACGCGTAATAAAAAAATAGATACTTTTAATGAGTAATGATACATTGAATAAAAANACCTTTTTTGAACAGTATTCATCGAAAAATCTATCTCCCCTAGGTTAAATTTTCAAATTTGCTCAGATTTTTGGAAAAAAAGCTAGTCTTAAAAAAGCAACAACTTATGAGGAGCAATTGTCAACTTTTAGCCCAGAAATATAAATGTGAATTTTTAAAGGTCACTTGAATTTCAAGTCTTGAAAAACAATTTCGAAAAACTAAGGTCGATTTTTTGTAAAGTAAACTAAAAAGAACGCCACTGGGAAACCGTTACGCCAGGGAAACCCTAAAGAGAAAATTTGCTTACTGGAAACTTATATTTCGAAGTTTTAGTGATCAAATTGAACAAACTTTATTTTTTAAGTCAATTCTGAAGAAAAACTTTGAAAAAATCAAAATGAATGCAGAACTTTCGAAAAACAATTGTGTTGTTATTTTGGGTAGTTTTCTGCTTTCGAAACATAAACGATTGACATAATAACTGCATTAAATGTAGGAATCCCCGCTTTAACTTTTCGGTGCCAGAAAAATTAAAAAAAAAATTCTTAGCCTTGTTTTATGCACAGTTTTTTTCAAGATACTTTTTTGCTCTTTATTTTGGTACAATGTTCTCTGAAAATTCTTTGGTAATATTTCTGATTGTTAAAATAATCAGTTGGTAATATTATGATGAACTAAAGTTGTGGGTTGTCTTTTATAACATCGTTAACTTTCGTAAAGTGGCTAAATCAACAAAACGAACACAAAGAAATTCTTGATATACGTGGAAGATCTCAGGAGTCATCTCATCGATTAACAATCACAATTGCGGTTATAAAATTTTTTCAAGCAAATTGACCTTTAGAAATTTCGGGGAGTTTTTGAGATACAGTTGTGCACGGGCGAACTAAAATATGAAATAAAATTGGAGAAAATGAACCACGTAGTCAAGCGTTAAAAGCATGTGAATTACGCTTTTTGAGAAAATATGCATTTTTTCATCGGTTCTTTTAACTCTCAGTTCAACATGTTTTTAACCTTCAACAGAAACGCATCATCGTCGACCAAACTAGAAATCAATTTTTTATCCAATATCCCTTTATCAGACTTTGCTTAGAAAATGACGTTGGTAGATTTTTCCAGTGTTATTTATACTAGAAAAATCTACCAACGTCATTTTCTAAGCAAAGTGTGGTAAAGAGATATAGAGGAAAGCTCACTACCGTAATTTACTTACAGTATGTAAGATTTTTGCTCCTAATTTTCCAATTTGGATAACTTGCTATCCGTCAATGAAAACGATCAATTTTGGTAAATAACTACGTCTTTTCCAGATTGAACCAATCAAAACGGTGGAAATCTAGATTTGTCAATTGGAAAAATAGGAGCAAAAATCTGTTACATTATCTGGTACTTTGTGTGTGTCTTAAAAAAGATATGTCTGCCAATATCAGTATGCAGCACGTTAATGATACAATAAAGTTTTGTTGGAGAGTTGGCTTAAAGTGATGTGGTCGACCGAGAGATGGTGTCTTTTTTACAAATTGTTTCAAGTGAAAGTTTCTGAAGAAATCCTGGCTTCAGAAATAATTTTATTTTTTTTTATTCCTAAATATTCTCCTCAAAAAGCCTGACTCCATTCATCTACTGAATCACTTTTTATTGATAATTTGGTCAATTTAGAATGTACGGTGGAAAATCCAAGTGTAAACCAGTTTTGGAAAAAAGAAGGGGAAAAACTCTTACATGGCACCGGCTGTATAAATAAATTTACTCATGTTGCACCAAATGGAAGCCTTTTTCTCAAAAATTTTTGCCTGCTAGTGCGTGCAAGACAGCCTTATTGTGGAGCTCACGGCAAAGAGCCTACTTTCCTCTTTGAAATATATATTAGAAATGTTTTTTAAAGTTTTGATGACCTTCAAAATTCACACGAAAAGGCTGGAATTTAAGGTTCAAATCGAAGCCGTTTTTTCGATTTTTTCGGCGCAAAAGTCTCAGGAACGACTTATGTGAATTTCCTAGTTTTTTTGTTGAAATTCGAACCATAAAATTTTCTAAAACTTACTTTATTGAAAAAAAATTCGTAGAAAAATCCTGATGTTTAAAAAATCTCAATGACAAATTTTCTACAAATAGGGCAATCAAAAAAGTTATCTGAGAAATCTCAATTATCGTCAACCCTTAATTATAATCTTTTAATTTAACCCCCGAAAAACTTTTACTTTATCTTTTGAAAGGAAAGTCTCAAAACCAAAAAATCTAGAATGTGAATAAAAACTTTGGCGAGAAAAGTTGCTAAAGTAGCAAAATATGGTGTTATCAAAAAAGTAATTCTAATAACTGTCTCTATTATGGCGTTAGCGCCTTCACATTGTCCTTAACATAATTGCGCTGATAGCCTATGCGCAAGAAATCTTGAAGTTCTATATTTTGTAGACCACAAGTTGTAGTTTATTGACCAATCTTTGTGAATTTAAAATAAATAAAGTATTTAGGACGCGTTTCGGTTTATTCCATCATGGAATTTCCATGAATCATGGTCCATGATGGAATAAACCGATGGGGAATTTCCATCTTCATGTAAAGAAATACAGTTAGAAAAACAACATTTGAACTTTTGAAGTCTAGAAAAAACGTGGAAACAAACTTGAGTGGCGGCAAATTTACTTACCGGTACTCGGACTGTAGTTATTTTTGCAGAGTGAATTTGATTGTATTAAATTTGTATTTCAGAAAATAAGTTGGGTTTTATACAGTTTTGATTGGTCACGAGTTGATTATAACCTAATTTTTGCATAAAAATGGTGGCCGGAATTAGATCGTAGAATTTAGTATGAAAAACATCCATGAAATAGTATTTCGGGTTTAAGGGGGTAGTGTGCCTAAATAGATTCGGCCGATTTTATTTACTAGATTAATTTAGCCAAAAAAATAAGAATGGACTTGGTCTCTGACTTCTGTCACATCTAGTTTGCTCACTAGGTGGCGCTAAAGTTTATATTTGAGACATTTTTTGGTAACAGTTTCCGCTTAACTACACATTCAATCAAGTGAGTATTTCAAATGAGATGACCAGAAGAGGTGTTCTAACTTTTGAGATCTCATCTGGTACAGTAGATAACCCGAAAATCATTTTTGATCGATGTTCAATATTAACTCGTAGACTTTAGACATGAATCTGTACCCAGACGCAGTACTTTTTTAATAATAGGCCATAAATTAGCGAATAAGTTTTATTATCTACTATGTCATTTTTCAATGATTAGCTTAATAGTATATTATTCAGGTGTGCGAATTTGCTATATTTCAAATTGAAAAAACAAAATAAAATTTTAAACGATTTAAAGCATTTAATGAAGGATAATGAAATACAAAAAGTATGCGAAATAATTTACGGCTCTAAGTTACGAGACGTAAAGTGCAATTTAAATTATAGATGAAATTTAAGGGGGATGGTTAGTGCGCAAATAACAGGAAATTAAACGTGGGTTCATGAATTGACTTTACGATTTATTATGTGAATAAATAAATAATTATCTTTATTTTTGAGCTCAAATGAGTAACATTTGAATAAAAAACTGATGGCGTATTCAGTGTAATTCTAATTCAGAATTATCAAATATTCTATGGGATTCCGCCGGAAAGCGGGCTGGAAATTTATACCAATCTGAAAAGTTTTAAAAAGCTGCTCTGGAATTCTCTCAAGTTTACCTTCAAGATTTTTTTTCTGCAATTAATATTACCTTGAAAATTATACGTTTTGTAAGCTGGTAGTGATTCTGATATCCTTGAATTTATATAAGGTGTTTGCTTCGTTAATTTACTGAAAATTAACAGCTTTGTTTTTCGCTTTCAAAGTTTATGCACTTTTTCAAAGCCTTAGTCTGCCTCTCTCAATTTTCGCTATAATATTTATTGCAAAATCATTATTATTGTATTTTTCGTTATCAAACGCTAGTGGTTAGGTCTGTGTATGATCTGTTATGTTAAAAAATTATTTCTCAGTTTTTCTTTGAGAGCGACCGGAATGAAATGTTGAAGAATGTGAAATATATGAGGAATATGTTAAATTAATGATAGCTATTTATTTGGTAGTCCGCTCAAAAAATATATTCCCGGTCCAGGTTAGGTAGGACCTCTGTANTTAACTACACATTCAATCAAGTGAGTATTTCAAATGAGATGACCAGAAGAGGTGTTCTAACTTTTGAGATCTCATCTGGTACAGTAGATAACCCGAAAATCATTTTTGATCGATGTTCAATATTAACTCGTAGACTTTAGACATGAATCTGTACCCAGACTCGATTTTAGCCAACGCGTCGCCATACTTTTAAATCGGCCATATTAGCAAAGTTTCATTATCAACATTCATTTTTCAATAGCTTAAAATAATATTCAGCCAATTTGCTATACAAATGAAAAAACAAAATAAAATTTTAAACGAATTTAAAGGCATTTAATGAGGATAAGAAAACAAAAAGTTGCGAAAATTACCTCTAGTTACAGACGAAAGTGCAATAATAAGATGAAATTAAGGGGGTGGTAGTCGCAAATAACGCGAAAAACGTGGTTTCATAATTGACTTTACGAGTTAATTAAAAAAAAGAATATCTTTATTTTGAGTCAAATGATAACATTGAATAAAAAACTGTCGATTCAGTGTAACAATCAATATCAATAATCATAGGATCCGCCGGAAACGGCGCTGGAAATTTTACAATCTGAAAATTTAA
>SCLH01000701.1:35726-64770 GCA_004367855.1 Oikopleura vanhoeffeni | reverse complement strand
GCGTAGGTGGGATTGTATCAGATTACTGTTAAATTCAAAATTACCGCGAAGGTTGGTTCTGTTAGTAACAAATGTTTTTGGAATATCACCTTTGCTAGTTTGACGGGAAATGACCTTGGAAGAGGCTCAAATTTGCGACACCCACTCCCTTAAGGGGTGTGGGACTCTGATTTTACAAGGCCTTGGAGACATTAAAAATGCTCCAAATTGATCGGGGATTGTCACAAAGGGTACTGTCAAACAAATCAGCAAGAAATGTTTGCATTTTTTCGAAATATTTTTTAAAATTGAACTTAAAAAATAACATTTGCTTCAATTAAACCACTCAAACTTCAGAATATCATCTTGACGTAAGCCAACTTTCTGATCAGTGTTTCACTAGCTTTCTTTTGAGCCTACTTTCGAAAAAATCGAAGCTAATTTTTTTTTGGAAATTTTTTCACCTTAAAAATTCATTTCGAATTTTAGCCGGAAAATATGCAAAAAAGCTCGTCCAATCTCTTACAAATGTTTTGAAGAATACTTTGCAGAAATGTGAGCTATTTTTTCCATATGTATCCTCAAAGGAGATAGATTTTAAGGGTATCCCTGCTCCTAATTTGACATATTCTCGATAAAATATTAGCGAAAACACGGCTTCAAGGATATTATTCAGATGATTCCAGTTCCAGAAATAGCCTTCATCTTGCGAAAACATGTGTTCAAAACTTTTTTGCATGAATACCACACTCCCGACACATTAGCGAAACAGGGAGACCTAAGCCAAACGGAAATTCTATCTCCTCTGAGGTTCTATTTTGAAATAAACCTAAATTTTAATATAACCTGGTATAATTAGTATACAAAACTTTTGTGTGAAGCGTTTTTGTCGATAAGTACTTTATTTTTTTGGAATATGCGATAGACCATTGTTTTTTTTTTAGATTTTCCATCGGAAATTCTATCTTTGAGGTTAGATTTTCAAATTACCCAAATTTTTGGCAAAGGAAGCTCAGAACAAATTAAAACTTCTGTGGAGCCGTTTTTTTTTGATTTCGACCCCTAACTCAAAATATGAATTTTTCAAGGTCACGTGAAAAAAATTCCGGGAAAAAAATGCCTTCGATTTTTTCAAAAAGTAAGCTCAAAGGGAAGCTTGGGTAACCTGAAGAGAAAGTTGGCTCTACGTCAACCCGATATTTTGAAGTTTTAGTGGTCAAATTACACAAACGTTATTTTTGAACTTAATTTTGAGAAAATTACTTAAAAAAAAGGCAAAATTTTCGAAAATTTTTTGTTTTGTCATTTGGGTTTTTTATGCGTTCAAAACATAAACAATTTTTTTGGTGCATTTTTATGACATAATAAACTGCAGAAAATGTAGGAGCAGGGATACCTAAGGTGTCCCACCAATCGATTTTTCGGCCAAAATTCGAGCTATAGTTAGAATTAAATTTTGCATGTATACTATTTTGTGCCAAATTTTATAGCGGTATTTTGATATAAAGATTTTTTTTTGGGAAAATATATATTTTGTTTCGAAAAAAAATGAGGTAATTTATCACGAAAAATTGGTAAAATAGGGTTTTTTTAGACCTAGCAAATTCGCTACAAGCAACTAAAAAAATTGATTTATTTTTTTTTATGAAAGTTCAGCAGGAGCTGCCTTTGGCAATGATTGTTCAGAAACATTGGCTAGGGTTGGCACTCGAAATAAAAAAATTTTTTGAAATTTTTTTTTGTTGAATAATTTCCAGTATTTCGAAAAATTTTACACTGGAAAAAAATTTTTTTGCTGTCGTTCTTAGCCAAAATTTAAAATTTTCGAAAAAAATTTTTTTTGAAATTTTTTTTCAAAAAATTTTTCGAAAATATTTTTTTTAAATTTTTAAATTTGACCCGGAAACGCCAGCAAAAAAAAATTTTTTTTTTGACTTTTTTACAGTGTAAATTTTTCGAATACTTGGCAAAAATATTCAAAAAAAATACGCAGTACAAAAAATTGAAACTGTACAAAAGTGTTAATACCAAAAATCAGCAAATTAACGTGTATTTTTTTTTTATTTTGAGACAATAGACCGAAAAATAAAATTTCTCAATACATATTTTATATTTTAAGTTAGTTATAAGTGGGCGGTACAAAAAAAATATTTTTTAAAAAAATTCTCGATATCTCCCCGCTGAATGAAATAAGAGGGTAAAAAGGACGAATATCGGAGTTTTGGACCGGTACCGTACATCGTTTATTACGGATTTTAAAAGACAAGGGAAATCACTTTTCCGCGCTAATTTTTGAAATTCCATTTGAACATTTGGTTTCGCAAAATTTCTAAAACTATACGATTTTATTGTCAAAACAAGCATAAACTTACAATTTTGTTTTTCGGCCAAGTCAGATAAAAGAACAGGAAAAATTTTTTCCAAAAATAATCCAAACATTCTTTGCCGCCCTAAAACAAGGACTACCCTTCCTCAGTTTTTTTTGTTCGATAGCTTATAACATAAAAATCCTATCGAAGATAAACTTTTTATTGAATTTTTTCAAGATATGTTTTTCTACAACTGGAAAAAAAAATTTGCTTGAAAATTTTTTTGCAGGACGTTTCCCCCCCCCCCCCCCCCCCCCCCCCCCCCCCCCCCCCCCCCCCCCCCCCCCCCCCCCCCCCCCCCCCCCCCCCCCTGACAATTTAAAAAAATTGAAAAAAAAATTTTTCGAATTTTTTTTTCGAAAAAATTTTTTTTTTCGAAAATTTTTTTTTAAATTGTCTGAAACGTCTGCAAAAAATTTTCAGCAAATTTTTTTTTCCAGTTGGTAGAAAAATACTCTGAAAAAATTTCAAAAAATTTGCTTAAAAAGTGTTGTAATATGACACCATTCTATCTGAGATTGTATGTATCAAAAAACTTGTGATAACTAAGTTCAACAAGGCGTTAACTGGTGATAATAAAAAAAATTTCCCGGATCAAACGGGCATCCCTTTTTTTTCTCATTTTTTTTTAGTTTTTTTTCTCGAAAAAATCGAGTTTGGGGGGGCCAAAAAATCATAATTTACCAAAATTTTTTATTTTTTTGTACAAAAAAGCTGTGTTAATTTCATCAATAAGTGGCGGTGACCCAAAAACAAACCGATTCGGCATTTGTTTTTAATAATTAAATACTGAAAAAACAAAAAATCGCTATATTTTTGATCACGTGACGACCAAATTTTTTTCATACATTTTTTCCCTTTTATCATTATATTATTAACCTCCAGGAAGTTCAGAACAATCCACCCGATTATTCTATAAGTCGATATTAATGGTGGACACCTTAGGGATACCTTAACCCACATACTCATTATTGGTAATATATTACCACTTCGAATTTTAAAAAAAGTCGTACCTTTATAGCTGTATCATCCAATTTAAACGTGTTTATATGCATCAACTTGGGTTTTTCACTATGCCTTCTTTCTTTTTTGGTGCTTAAGTCTTCGCTTTGCCTCTCTTACTTTTTGAAATATAGCTCAACTTTGTCGAGGCACCCTTTTTCAATCTCAAAAATTGAACATGAAGTTTTTCACATGAAAATTTGCCCAAAATTGAATTATAAAGGCTTTCACCAGTATGAAATTTTCAATAATTTTATGTGTTAAAAAATTATATTATTTTATCCATCCAATCAAAAAGTCATGCGACGCTATTTGCCTTACTTGGCGCCGATCAGTCACCTCCCGCCGGTTTCATAGATGCCGCAGATTGTTGCGGTAAAATTTCTTTGGTAGCCAATAGTAAGGCGGTTTTTTATATTGATATGTGAAACTAATATCCTCCCAGTTTTCCTTCAAATGATGGTTTCACGCCAAAAAAAATAATTTTTCAATGCTCTCTGATAAAAAATTGACCTTGAAATGAGAAAAATTATATTTTTCATAATTGGTCTGATACACAATTGTTAGAGCTTTAAAATGAATTTATTATATTTGCGTTAACGTGTCCTGAGATGATCATATGATTTTTTGAAAATTTTATTTTTTCACTTTTTTGGAGATCTGAGTGCATGGGTTAAAGTGTGATATTGTCAAAAAACGTCGGTTATTTGCCGTTCTAGAATTTAACCGCATACTACCGTTGCGTGTTCTGTGAAAATTAGAGCTAAATTGAATATCGTCTGGTAGGAGATAGATTTCGCAGTTTTGAAAGTTTCATCTTGTAACGATACTGTAACTATTGGTGTAATCGCCAAAAACAATTTTTGATGTATTTTTTCGTCAGATTAAGGATAGATCTACAAATCAGCATTTTCGGTATTTATCATAAGCTCTTAGTGTTTTGTATATTGCACCGAGAATATGTCAAATCAGAGTCCCACACCCCATGTACTCAGATCTCCGAAAAAGTGAAAATTTTCAATAAATCATATGTTCATCTCAGGACTCGTTAAATATAATAAATTCATTTTAAAGCTCCAACAATTATGTGTCAGACCAAATATAATTTTTCGCATTTCAATGTCATTTTGTTTTACCAGAGAGCATTGATAAAATATTTTGTTGGCGTCAAACCATAATTTGAAGAAAAACTGGGAGGATATTAGTTTCACATATCAATATAAAAAATACCGCCTTAGAATTTGCTACCGAAGAAGTCCTACCTTAACAATCTGCGGTGACTATGAAACCGACGGGAGCTGAGTGAACAGCGCCAAGTAAGACAAATAGCGTCGAGTGACGTTTTGATTGGATGGACAAAATCTTTTAATTTTTTTACGCATAAAATGATTAAAAATTTCATTCTGATAAAAGGTTTTAAAATTCAATTTTGAACAATTTTTCAAGTCAAAAACTTCATGTCAATTTTTGAGATTGAAAAGGGTGCCTCGACAAAGTTGTCATATTTCAAAAGGATAATACAGCTAAAAAATACGATTTTCTTAGAGTCGAAGTGGTAATATAACCAAAATGAGTATGTGGGTCAAACCGGAATATGAGTAGAATAAAAAACCAAAAATAGAAGAAAGTTCTAGAAACAAACATTTTCAAGAACAGAACAGATTTTTTCCTGTTACGAAATGATCTTTCCAAGGTTATTTGTTTTCGAAACAACATAGGGGGAACGAATGTATCTTTAATTTTGCCAAACTAAAATGTGGGTCGTATGTAAAATGACCCCTAATTTATCATTTCAGACCCAACAACTTTTGAAAGAAAAAATAGATCAAGAAACTAAGGATAAAGGCCCATTGGTCCTCAAAGATCCATCTACAGATTATCATCCGGCTGGAGATAATAGTGCAAAACAATTAACTGTAAAACTCACCTCTTCGGTTAGGGAGTTAACTTCGGCAAATGCTTCGTCTACTTTTGGCAGTTTTGGGGAAGCTGCGAAAAATGGGGAAGCTGAAAAGAATGGAAATCATGAAAAAGTACCAGAGGATCGTTTGAAAAATAATGATTAGTTAACCCTCACATGCGCAAGATGTTTCATTACTCACCTGCACATCTGTGTTTTGTCACACATTTCGCAAAAATATATAATTTTCTTGCAATTATTGGTGAATTCGAGAATATGACTTATGTGATGAACGTGGAAATTGATCTCGACCAAAAATGTACAGGGTGTAATGTTTTTCCATTCTTTTTTCCAAATACTCCCACGAAATTGCATACTAATAAACTACTAGTAATAACTTTCTGGGTTATATTCTGTGTGAGGCGTCTGTTTCCAGTGTAACAATTGCAATTCCGTTTTTACCATAAGGTCTAGTTTACCTCATATCATTGAGATAATTCGGAACTGGTACATACGATTTTTCTGAAATTTTAAGCCATAATATAACGTTTCAAGCTACGTGGCACTGCAGAGCCGTTTTTTTTAATTTTTGGCAGTATAAGAAGTCAAATGACCCAAATTTTCAAAAATTTTCGTATCAACCAGTTCCGAACTATCTAACCGGAAAATGTGAGTTATCTAGAAATGAACAGACCTAAGTTTTGAAAATATTGTTTTAGGCCCGCGACTATTAATTTGGGTATGTTTTATTTTTGTAACATGACCCCATGAATGAATTTTTCAAACTATTAAAAGATAACCAGTAACCCCTTTGGTAAGCTTGCAGGAAATGCAACAACTGGATTTGGATTCGGATCAATAAAAAGAGAAAACGACAATTCAGGGAAAGTTCATGAAATACGACATCAATATTTTTTTATAATTAGATTTTGAAAAAAAATAATTTTTATAAAAATTTGAAAAGAATTTCATCCAAAATTTTTTCATACTTTTTTTGAAAATCAAAGTTTGAAAAATCCCGTTCCAAAGAAAATTTTTCAACAAAAAATCATCCATTACTATAAATTTACAAGCATTAGGACAAATTTATAGTTGAGATTGTTCTGTTACATACGATCTTTTTGATATGTTGCAAATTTATATTACTGCCCAAAATTAAAAAAAAATCGTACAGGTTGAATTTTATTTTTTGTCGGTGTTTCACGCATCACTTATTATTACACTATAAATTGAGTGATGCGTGAAACACCGACAAAAAATAAAATTCAACCTGTATGAACCAGTTTCGAACTATATTTTTTAAATGTAAGGTTACTAAAAAAGCACACCTTTTTCGAGACGTCTAGTAACATTAAAATTTACAGAACTCAAAATAAGACGATACAGTAGCAACCTCTAACCCGTTCAAGCGACTGGCAGATACTACCGAATCGAATTGGTCTGGTTTAAAAAAAGAGAAAACTGAAATCAAAACGGAACCCGTCGAAGAAAAACCTGACAATCCAGAAAAAACAGACGAGAAAAAACCAGAAATTTTAACTGGAGAAGAAGAAGAGAAAAATGTCTTACAAATTACGTCAAAACTTTTCCAGGTAAATACTAAATTTTGGGTCAGCATGCAACTTTTAACATAATATGACACTGCAGAGTCGGTTTTTTAGATTTCCGGTTTTTACCGCACATTCATCAAAAATTATCGTTTTTTCGACAAAAAACATCAAAACGAAATTTAGAACAAAAAAGTAAATTCGATAATTTGTTTCGGTGAAAATTTGTAGAGAATATGGACAAAACGAATACTTTTTGAAAAAAGGCCAATTTCAAAATTTATTTTACTTTTTATTTATTCTGATTTTTTTTTCATTTGAAAAACACTGTAAGAAATGCAAAATTTGATTGCGAACAAGAGTATCAGCATTTTTTTAAAACATTAATGTAATAAATTCTTCGTTATTTTCAAAAAATTGAAATTTTTGATTTTTTGGCCTCTTACTATTTTAGCCTTCTACTGCCAACTCAAAATTACCGAACAAAAATCGATAAAGCGGCTCTGCAGTAACACGCATCTTGAAAAGTTGTATTTTGGCACATATTTCGAAATGATCGTATATAAAAGCTTGGCTTCTCTAGGCCACTACTTTCGTGGTCACGTTTGACTAATGAGCGCATCGGATATCACGAACATGACCAATAAGAGCTTCGAAAATAAGTTCGAACGCGAAAGTAGAGGCCTAGGAATCCCCTTTTTAGATATACCAGTACCGATCTCACCGAAATAAAATACCTTTCTAAAACAACAACTCAAGGCTTTATTTCAATAATCGCTACCTTTCATTTTAAACAAAATTTTGATTTTATTTCACATGTAACGGTGTATTTCAAGTTCGAACCAGAAACTCAGACTTATTCCGAGCGTGGCCGTGGAATTTTGAGGATGAACGATAGAGGCGAAGGAATACGTAAGAAAATAAACAAACTCTTTGGACTCAAACTTCGAGTAATCCCAAAAATAACATAATTTTAGATTTTGGTTCGAGACTCGTATTTAGAACAACAGGAACACAGAGGGTTGCTCTCAATACAAAACTTTGGTCCGGAATGAGTGTGGAACAAGTATCTCAAAAGGTAAATAAAACATTGACCGAAACTGTTAAAAGTAAAACAACAAAGATACCGCCGGTTAAACAGGGTACTTCAAAAATATGGAGTAAACATTTTTTCCCTCTTTTTGCAACAAAAATTGTGTAGGCAAAAACTCTGATTTCCACCTAAGCACTTTAAGGGGGTTGTATAGGCTGGAAAGGCCTTTTCAAGGGCTCATAACTTTGTATTCCTTCATAACAATCTTATAAAAATTGCAAGAATGATAGTTCTAGTTATCTATAAGTAATCTCTAGAATAAATTTTTTTCATAGCATGTTCAACTAACCGGTAAATTAAGTTAACCGCAAGCAAATGTTTTTTTTTAAAGTCGTTTTTTTCACCTTATTTCAAAAGAATTAGATTTTTTCAAAGAACATGTATATTTGAAAAACAAAAAAACTGGCAGTTTTTTTTTTCGATTTTTACCCTAAAAGTAATTCAAAAATTACGAAAAGTGCCGTTTTTAGCCATTTTTGCCACTAAAAGTCGTTTTTTTCATTGTATTTACGAATCCATTTTATACCAACTGAATATTTTCGAGGCAATTTAGAAAAAACTGGTAGTTTCTGAATTTTTAATTTCAGGTCTTAACTCCCAGGATCACATTTTGAAAATTATTTTTTGAGCTCAAGGTTATGGACGATGACTCATCGTATCAAGTTTTAATTAGCACCACACGAATTTTAGGTATAATGTTTCTGGAAACGGCATTATAAACTATGGACCATAGTCTATGGTCAAATTATTGAACGTTCTAGCGCGAGAGCACAAAACATTTCTGCATTTTAGACACTTTTCGATAATTTTTTTCAAATTTTGTTTCAACAGAATTTCTCAAGAATTTTCACGATTTCTATATGACTAAACAAGCCACGCTGAGATCAAAAATCTAGCAATTAAGTTTATCGGACTTATGGTTCAAAAGATATGGACCTGCCTATAATACCCCCTTTAATTTAAAAAAAATAGGCATCTTACAAAAGGTTGACCAAAAATGTATACTTTAAAAATCTGGCACAATTGTAGCAGAAAAAAAATTCCGAAATTTTAATTGACCCTCTTACACTTGAAAATTAAGTAGTGTCGGGTTTTTTAGAGTACCGAAAAACGTGGTAGCAATTGGTATTTTTTGCTGTTTTTCGCTTTACCGGAGAAAAAAATAATGCGTAAAATAATCGTATGAATCATTTTCGAGAACGTTCGAACCGATTGTCACCACCTTTTTGGTTGTTCTAAAAAAACCCCGCACTATTACTGCAAATAATTTCGTAAGGATATTATTATAAAAAAACACAACATTTATTTTCTACATTTCACTTCGTAATAATAACATTTTATTTTGAAGAGTGTCCGAATTTCAGCGCAGGATCAATCTACTCAAATGGATAAAGATAATGCTCCAGGTGTTGGCATCTTCCTTCTCCAATCGAATGTCGCTGATTCAAAAGAATTATTCAAAGCCATTGATTCAAGGATTTTGCAAGTAAGTTTTTACAATGATTTTAAAAACATTTTCGGACAGAATTTGAAACTTGAATTTCCGTGCGGTTTTTATTTTGTTAAATTTCTGACAAACTCTTTGGGAGAATGTATGCTATCCCGATACTGAAATTTTAGTTTCGACCGTTTTTTTAAACCGATTTCGTCATTTAAAAAACATTACACTGCATATATTTTGAGCTATTTTGTTATCCATCGAAAATCACATGTCAAATTTTGAAATACGAAACAAATGAGCTCCAATTATAAAATGACTCCAAGGGGGTCGTGTATTTTTTAATTTTAAATTTGGATTTTTTTACCAATTTTTTTTACGATGAAATTTGTATTGTACACTCCCTGTACCCTTATCCTAACTTATGAAGGCCAATAAATTTTATGGCTATAATATATCAATTACGATCCCTGAGTCCAAAAATAAACTTTCCTATTTTTAAATGGAAAAAAAATTTGGACTCGTATTCAATATTGGGTCTTGGTCACTTTTTAAATTTGTTCAATCGGATGAGCCACCTTTGAGAACATTCGACGCAACTCCTCGTCACTCCCTCGGTGGCTCCGCTGAAAAAAAGACGCCATAGTATTTTAAAAAGAATTTTTGATTTTAAAATTGCAGAATATAAATTTTGTTCATTTTTTTAAATTATATTTTTGGTACCCACTATTTTTTTGTCCGTTTCATATTTTTTTTAGCTCGAAAATTTTCGAGATCATAAAAATGGTTAAAAAAACCTCAAAATATACATGTGATTATTTTTTTATTAGCTAATAAAAAAATTTAGATGAAGCAAAACGCAAGCGAGCGTGGCGAAGAAACCTCGATTGGTGCAAATGGGAAAAGTTGATAAATTGGCGCTGCAAATTAACTTCCACACTGTTAGGGGGGTGCGTTGCCCATTTTGTATGCCACACTTTCAAACCTAGAAAAAATATATATAAAATTAATTCATGCTGACAATGTGGGAGTTAAAACAAAAAAATTTAGCTGCATTAACTTGTTTTCTCATAACTGAAATTGCCTTTTTAATCAACTTTTTTTTGTGATGGAAAAAGTGCTTTATTGTGCTCTGGGAGTTAGAAACTGTGCGATAAACTTATTTTACAAACAAAACCAAAATGATCTTTCTTTAGAATCTTTCTTTAGATCTTTCTACTTTAAAGTAGTTTTTTTAAAGGGGCCACACCTTCTCATGACGATTACGAGAAAACCATAGTCGATATCGAGAAACGTTTTTTTGCATTCAACTACCAACTAAAAAAGCTCAATGTAGACATTTTTCTTATTTATCGGACTACCGGTTCACCAGTAACCGGAGATCTATTATATAGGCATTTTCAGTATAAAATTTGAGAAAAAAATCTAAAATCGTTTCTTTCTCAGAATTATCAAAATATAGTTCAAGCAGTAAATGTGTAGACAATCGTGATATAAGAATGAACAAAAAAAAATGTAATTTCTGCTGATTTAAGAAAACAAATTTGGCCATCGAGTTCGAACCTACCAACAAATTACATCGGTTATATCCGGTGAACCGGAAGTACACTTAATAAATTCTCCATTGAGCTTTTTAGTGGCAGTTGAATACAATAAACGTTTCTCGATATCGCCTAGGTCCCGAATCGTCGTGAGAAGGGTGGCCCTTAAAAACAACTACCCTAAGTCTTGAGTCGACATCGTTTAACTTGAGACTTTTTCGACATATATAACCTTTTTATCTGCAGTACCGTGTGAGTTTCAAGTGGTGTCGAGACAAAAGGTGATTCCTTTCACTTTATCCGATCTAGTCGCTTGAGAGCACTAATAGGCTTTATCATGCAAATTGAAAAAGATTGAGTAGTTCGAACAGGATCTAATGGTGCTAGTATTGAAAATTACATTATAGCCTAATGGTATTTTTAAAGAATCACTTTTTGTCTCGAAGCCACTTGAAACTCAGTCGGTAAATAATATGTTTGGTCATGATTTCATTTTTCGGGAGGCGTCGAGAAAAACCCATCAGCGACAGTTTTGATTCTCAGGACCGTGTGTGATTGGTTTTTTTGGTCTTACCTCGAAAAACGAAATCACGATCAAAAATATAACATACCGTACTTTAGTACTCATTTGAAAAACGTTCAATCCAACTTATTATTTCAAAAAGGAAAGTTGATCATTTTTTACGAATAGGTTATTTTTTTTAGATCTATTGGATAAATGGGACTATTTTTTACAACTTTTAGAAAAATTCAAGAAATATATAAAGTTTTTTACTTCAAGCCAACTTCAGAGCAGAATTTGTATATGAGAAATGTTTACGGGTTGAATTTTCGAGAAGCATCGAGAATTCTTTATGTTTTATTTTTCATGAAAAGGAAACAATCTCTATAACTTTGATGCAAATAAAATAAATATCGCACATATAGGGTGCACACCGATTCTTTTTCAAAGTTTAAACCCTTGTGACGGGATACCAAAAAAGTTATCCGCCAAGGCACCAGAGCCACAATTGTGGCTCTACTTTGAACGTTGTTTACAGAAACTTAAGGCAGTTGGAATTTCAATTTTTTCTGCATTTATGGAAGTTGCTCCTCATAAATCAACTTCCCGTAATACTGGGACCAAACATTCGAAAAAAAAATATTTTTTTGAAACCGAATCAAAATTCTTTATAATGTGTTTGAAATATTTTACGATCCCGTTTTTTGCCTTTTTTGGATGATTTTAAGTATGCTTGACCCACAATTGTGGCTCTGTGCTCACAAGGGTTAAGCCATCGATTAAAAAACTGTAGCGCTAAAAAAAATTTCGGATTTTGTGCGATAATTCCCGGAACGCAAAATAAGTTTCATCCAAGGTTATAGTTTAATCTGTAGGGTTCCCAGTGCGCGCCATACACATATATATTAGTCCTCATTTTCCAGTAAATTTTCATAAGCATTGGTAGGGAAATTTTATAGCCATTTGTTAAATTGGTTATTTCTTTAAAAGTATAATATCACATCATTTACACAATCTTCATATGTTTTCGGAAAGTACAACGTATTTAAAATGTACGAAAGCGCTTTGGCTATTACATATAGAAAATTACGTTCAAAAATGACTAAAATACGGCTAATAATTTATAAATTATGCATTTTACATTTGATTTTTTCAGTTGAATTTAAAAAGTCGCTTTTTGCGCCAACTACTTCAGAGATATATGATCTTGATAAACTAGCCAAGATAGGGTCAAACGGTTTTTTCTTGTAAAACTTTGGTAAACAGAAAATATGGAATTTTTCGATATTTACTTTTTTCCGAAGTTTAACTTGAAAAAAACAGTTTGACGCTATCTTGACTAGTTTCCAAGAAACAGATATCCATAAAGTGTGTGGCGCTAAAAAACGACCTTAAAGTGAAAAAATGCATAGTTAATTGTTTTTTGTATTTTAATTTTACAAAGCCAACTCATTTTTAAAAACTCTTGTTGGTTCAATTTAATAGCTACGAATACAGTAATTCGGCAATGTTCGTTTCTTGAGTTTGCTAATTTTTATCAACTGTATAAAACTAGAAATAATGTTTTTTAAAGTTCCCACATCAGCAAACAATTTAACTCCATGGCCAAAAACGCCAAATCCACCCAGCGGTCGAAGAATGTTGTCAGGCGGTGGTGATCCGCGTTTTTTGTTTATCTCGATTCGGATGCGATGTATAATTTTTTTTATGTTTTCTGGGCAATATTTTTTAAGACTCATTTTTTGCAAAAATATTTTTAAAATGTGCACCAACCGTCGAAAATATATATAGAATTAACACAAAAATTGAATTTCATTTATGAGCAGGAAGTACAACAATTAATTATCAAAGGTCTCGATAGAATCATTCTGCGATTTTTTTGCAATTACCTTTTCTCTGTTTTTTTTAAATGGTGAAGGTATCTTTAGCATGGCTTTTATTTTGATTTATAATTGGATAAAAAACGCAAATTATTAATGCAATTTTATGAAAAAATCCCGTGCTAAAGATAGCGCCGCCTTTTCAAATACGTCCACAATTTTTGCAGAACGCCGATTTCCAATTTTCGATACAAATTATTTCAGGGCATTAAAAAAAATAACTTAAAATTTAATCGGTCAATTACTGGACATTCGTTAAAGTTCAATTTTGTTTATCTGTAATTCTTGAGTCCATCCTTTGGCTGCTGTCTGCAAAAACTAGTCAGGTTGGGGCCTCAAAAAGCTACCTAACTATTTTTAACTTAAAATTTTATAACAAATGTTATCATGATTTTCTATCATTACAATTTAAAAGCCCAAACAAGTTTTTTTAATTGGAATAAGTGTTTCGTGTAAACTTTTTAGAAAAAATTTTAATCGTTAACGACTAAAGTCTTCGTCTATTAAATATAAGTTTTTGTTCTTCGAGATTTTTCAAAATAATTAAAATTACAAGTAATCGTAATTTATTTTAAGTCGATATTTCGCCTATCAGCATCTTTAGGATTACTGTATAATAAATACAGTATGTGTTTTTTTAGTCCCGAAATGGCAACTTGCTGTGAATGAAATTCCCGCCAACAATGGCAAATAGGCGCATTTTATTTGTAAACCCTCGGTATCGTCGATAGCTCGGATTTCAAAATATAATACACCTACTTACCATTTTATTGGCGGAAATTTCTTTCACATAATAATATAAAAAAATATTAAAATAATTTTATCTGAATATATTTAGTGATGTTTCTTATTAAATAATTCTTAAATAGATCAGTATATTTTTGAATATATCAGATAAAATTATTTAAATATTTTTATATACCGGTACTGTATTTATTATAGTCCTGGAGATTCAGATAGGCGAATAATCGACTTATCATAAATTACAATTATTTTTAATTATTTTGAAATATAGCCCCGCATCATGAACTACGTAATTGGCTAACTGGAAAAAATGTCTATGAGACAATATTTTGAACTCATATTTCTTACCACATGAACAGGTCAACTAATTTTTACCACCATAAATATGTCATTTTGTATACAAAATTATTAATTATTCACTTTAGATTGTGCAATTAAAATTTTATTTTTCAGATAATTCCAATAAATATTCTTGTGGGGAAAATTTTGTTAAATGACCAGAATGGTGACGGAGTGGGCCAACCAGGTATAATAATTTAAACTTTAATTGTTATAATTACATGTACTCATGCTGGGCTAATCGTGGTTTCAACTTGATAATATGAAAGACTACACGTTAAACTATAGAATTTATGAAGTATATTATATACTGTATATACCACCTGAGTTTCAAATAGCGTTGAAACCAAAAGTGTAACGTTATACTAAATCCTATAAAGCCGCTTTCTGAAGGCTTAACATTGATAATTAAAATAGGTAGAGAATTTCAAATGGGATCCAATGATACTATTCTCTAGAAAATCGGATGACTAATTATATTTTAGCCTAATGCATTTTTTAACGTTCGACTTTTGGTTTCAACACCACTTAAAACTCACGCGGTATTTGCTTAAAATGGGAATTAATTTAGTGTTTTGATCACCGTTAAATTATGTCTTCAACAAGATTTAATTATGAAGGAGTTGGGCGCCACCCATAGATGGCGGTGCGTAAACGCCATCTACGAGTGGACGAGAGTAATAAATTATTAGTATCACACTTTCTATGTTATGAATATATTACAGTATAGAGCTTTTAATAGGATGCGAGCGGGCAAAAATTTTTTTTGCGATTTTTCTTCAAATTAATTATAGGAAATTTTAGCGTTTTTCTAGTATAAAAAAATTCATTTAAAATTTTAATTTTTATAATTTGAAAAAATGGCTAAATTTTGAGCTCGCTCGCGTCGTATTAAAAGCTCTCTACTGTATGATTTATTTACTATTTCAGAAATCACTTCAATTTTGACGAATTTTCGATATATTCTCTCATTTTTTTCTGACATTTACAAATTATGAAAGTCAAGTTTTCCAAAAAGACGAAGTTTGAAAACATATAAAACATTTTCGACCATTTTTTAAATATAGTAGAAATCTTTTAATTGGACGCGAACTTTTAGTCACGGTGTTTTTTGCACTTATTTCTCGTACATGAAAACTCTCTTATGGGAAACCCACTAAAGTTTAAAAGGCACACTGGTAGCCAGGGCCTGGCTAGAAGTTTGAGCCCGTTCGCGTCCTATTAAAAGCTCTCTACTTTAGTATTTACAATTATAAATTTGCATAAAAAAACGCAAAAAACATTTTACAAGTACTTAAAAATGATCCAAATGTTTTTTATGTGTTCAAAATCGTATTTCTGAAGAGAACTCGAATTTCAGAGTTTATAAATGTCAAGAAATAAGTTAGAGACGGTACAGAAAACCCGTCAAAATAAAAGTTAGTTAATTATTACTAATAATATCTATTCTAGTCGTTTTAGAAATAAAATAAATTCCATTGAAAAATTAATATCCATTTTTTAATCAAATTTGATTTAATTTTTTAGTTTGGTCAAACCCGATTCCCAAACGAAGACCCGATTCAAAAACTGCTTCAATTACGGAAGGGGGTTTATCACAGAGAAGATGATATTTTCTGTCGTGAATTCTTGCAAATGTTTGCACGAGTTAACCCTGATCTTAATGGATTTATTCAATATTTACAAAATGGCTTTCCTGATGCAACATGCTTTCAAATTATAAGACCAAAAATACAGATTGAAAAATCACAAAGGTAAATTTTACTCGAATCGAATGCAGGAGAAATTTGAACAACATTTTAAGATACCTTACAGCTGTATCAGAAACTTTTTAACTGGTACATACGATCTTTTTGAAATTTTCGGCCATAATATAACTTTTCAAGCCAGTTGGTACTGCAGAGCCGTTTTTTCAATTTCCGATTTTTACGGGGATTTTTCGACGCTTTTTTGGCGAAATTTGATAATTTTTGGTCTGGTAATAACTGGAAATCGAAATAACCGGTTTTGAAGTTTCGCGTGGTTTAAAAGTTAAATAATGACTCAAAGTTTCAAAAAGATATTATGTTCCAGACCAATGCTGATTTGAGCCTCTGATTGCTAAAAGGCCTTTTTTAGCTCACTCCACCCTTTGTCGGTTTCAATCTTTTAACGAAAAGAGATAATTCCATACGGATTTTTGCATCCGCCAGACAAAGAAAAATCTAGAGATTATGTTTTGAATACAAATAGCAAAAACATTACTTGGTCAAAATTCTACTTGCAGCCAAAAATTGGGTTCGAAGCATGTGTTGTTATTTCAGAACCGATTTTAAAAATGTTGACCGGTATTACAAAACATTCGATGAGAAATGAAAAATATTTAGCCTCTCAGTTTTTCAATCGCTGTTGAATGCAAAAAAACGTTCATGATAAAGATACAGCCGCCCAATTCTTTCAGTGCCTAGGTCTGTTTTTCGTATACGGTATATGATATATGATTCGGAACTAAAACATGCGATCTATTGGAGAATTTGGTCCACAATAAAACTCTTCAAGCTACGTGTCACTGCAGAGCCGGTTTTTTCTATTTTTAATGGAATTTTTCGAAAATGTCCGGTAAAACACGGTTATCGGAAAACCGTCTTTGCAGTGTCACTTAGTTTAGACAGTTAAATTATGACTCAAAATGTCGTATGAAAGATCGTATGTTCCCGATACGAACTATCAAACCAAGAAATGTGAGGTATCTAAAAAACAGAACCTACCATTATAATTATTAGAATGTATTTTTTTAATTTAGTCAACTTTCAAATTATCTGGCTGTTGGAACAGAATATCTTTTATCTCGTCTTTACTCGTTCTCCAATTCCGTGTGTAATCAAGTGTCAGAATTGCAACCGCAAATTAACTGCATTAATTGTCATCGATACAGTAACAGTATCTGCATTAATCCACATCATTTCAATAGAGGTAAAAATCTTAAAATTCACTGAAATCTGTGTTCTACAGTACTTGTCAAAATGCTTCTAGAGAAAACACCTAACGTCGCCCAAATGTTTTTCCCGCACCACGCTTTTTAACCCGCGCCTGTGATTGGCTGGCCCTAGGTTACCGATAGGAGCTCGCAAATTTGCCGACCTGCGAGAAAGCCACATAGGCGGGGGTACTTTATTGTAAATCGAAAAATACGATTCACAAAAATTATAAAATATTTGAGGGAGTTCTATAGGCAGTCCATATGTTTTCAACTACAGTCCTTGCTCACTAACGGATACAATTACCAACCCCAACAAATTGTACCAGTCAGGGAACATTCCTATACTCTTGCGTAGAAAGGTACATTGTAAATTAAAATTACTTTATTATGTAACGTCGCCTATATTCTTATACGCAATGCTATTATTTAACGTCATGTACCTACGCCTTAGCGAATGAAACTTCGATTTTTAATGTTTTAACAAAATAAAATACAGCCACTAGTTTTTATCATTTTTTTTATGAAAAAACTAGTGATTGAACTTGGTTTGTTTTTTGATACAGAATTCTCATATGTAACGATAAAATTTTTTTCAACTTTTACTCTTTGAGATATCCCCAAGTCATAATAATTTGAGGAAATATATGAAAACATTTGAAAAGTACATTTTGTCAATTGTTTGGCAATTCTGCCCCTGGTGCTGTCATACATATAAGCATAAGTTCACAAAAACACCTTCAAAAACGTTTACAAGTTAGGGACACATTGATCATCTTCAAAAAAGTGAACCAGTAAGAAAGCAAAGACTGTAGCAGTGGTATGGTCCATACGGTATGGACCATACCTTAGATGCGCAGCGGGCAAATTTCTATCTGTCTAGTTATTGAACTATTGATAGCAACAAAAAACTCTTGAGAAGAATTCAAAGGGGGAAACTGGGAAAAATTATTTTTTAGTGTTCTCCTGAAAATTTGACACCGTATAGTCTATATAATATAATAGACTATATTGGACCTGGGAAAAGCAGAATTTTTAGAGAAAATTCAGAATCGTCCACCTACGCTTTTTTTTCAGGATGAGGCATATTTTTTCGAACATTTTATTTTTCATAAAAAATAAAGTCTATCATGATCAAAATGTACTGAGAATGAGGGCTTTTAAAAAATTTATTTTCTGACCCCAGAGGGCTGAAAAAATAATTTTGCTCGGAATCGTTTTTTTCGGTGTCGATAAATTCTGGATCACAAAAAAGTTTTCATCGGCGGTTTAAGCCATGCTGATTGTTGTAATTGCTGGGTATTTCTCACTACTTTTTAACGTGCTTTAACTTTTGTTTGGAATGTTTAAATGTAAAAACAAAAGAAAATATTGTTCCGTAAACGCTATTTATAATTATTGTTAAAAATGATTATTTTTGAATAAGTATATAACTCGTAACACAGTGTACGCAAACGATAAAGTGACCTCTCAATTTTCCCCCAGCAGCGAATAACTCGCGGAATTGTCATACAAATTACCCAGAGTCTTCAGAAAAAGAAAGGAAACAAGTTTTGTCACAAAGTTCACGAAAGATAGTTCAAAATTTACGTTTAGGTTTTCTGTAATTACGAAAAAACCGGTTTTCGTAAACGTGCAAAAACTCGTTAAATATATTTCAAAACGACAAATGTTGAGTATGAAAAGATTCTACGCAACAAATGCAAAAAGTTCTCAGAGAAAATTTTATTATGGATTTCACGTGATCAAAGGTGCCGCGCACACTGATATTTCGTTGCAAAGATACTTTTTTATAATAAAGAAATGATAAATTTTTTTTATATAAATCATGTTTAAACATATTTGAACCATATTNAACATATTTTTCTAGGTCAGTTTCTTACAAAAAAATCAGTTTTGCCAGTTTCAATACTATTTAATACAGTTATATAAACTGTATTATTTTTTTTTTATTTTTCAATATTCGAATTTCGGATATAAATTCTAAAAATAGACTATGACGTCATAATAGCGCATTTTAATTAGTTGCAATCGATTCACAAGACCCAGTTTACTCGGAATCGGTATTTTGTTAGTTTTATTTATGAAACAAAGAAACTTCATTCGGGCAAGCAAATCAGCATGGCCATACCCCCAAGTTTACAGTAGACTGCGTTTAAACGGAAAGTTTGGTAGAACGGGCTTGGATAAAAAAATCCTACTAGCGTGAGTTCAAATGGAAATGTTGGTTATTTAAAACGAGCAATTTGAATCACCACATTGCCCGTTTATGCCCATGCTAGAGGGACTTTTTGACCCAAACCGTTTCTACCAAACTGTTCGTTTAAACGTCCTTTACTGTTGTGTGTACCCTGTTCCCGCTGCGCACCCTATCCATACCGTATGGACTGAATTTTTTCAGCGTGGCTTGTTTAGTTTTAATTGCATTACAGTAGTTATAGTAGCTGGTTTATATTAAATACAATAATCGTGAAAATTTTCAAACTAGTGTTGTTCTAACTTGAAAATATATTGTTTATACATTTTACTATCGTCCCACTGAATAGGCATATAGTTTAACCACAGACACCAGTAATTTTATTGCTTAATTGAAAACTTTGTTTGAACACTATTCTAGTCTACAGACAAATGTTTGGTCCAAACAGTTAAACTTTTCAAATCGCCATCAGTCAGCGCATCAATCAAAGTTAATGACAAGTTTATTACGAAAAAATTTAAATTCGAAATATACACGAACCAATTTTAAATTACCTCATTCACTTTTAGTCTGTAGATAAAGCAAGTTAAATATTTTTTTTCTTCAATTCCTAAAATTGTGAAATGTTGTTATCAATGCATAAAGTTGAAATGACATCAGTAAAACAAGAGATCTTTATCAAAAAAGAGAGTAAGTTGATTTCGTCATGTTGATAAGCAGGTATTTTTCACTTGATCCAAGCTGAAGATTTTGCATGGGCTAAGCTCTGTTTTCAGATACCTCATATTTCTTGGTGAGATAGTTCAAAACTGGAACATACGATAATTTGAAATTTGGTTCATAATTTATGAGCCATAACTTATGACTAGGGTGCGCAGCGGTATAACTACAGAGAAAACTGCAGTAGTTGAAAAAAAATCATCAGTCTTACGGGGGTTATTGACTCCGAAAAAAAGGATTCCGGGCAGAAAATAAATATTTTCGGCCATCTAGTGGTCAGAAAATGAGTTTTTAAAACCCTTATTCTGAGCACTAACTTCCATTTTTAGCATATAAAACTCCACTTTTTAAAATAACATTTAAAAATTAAAATTTGTGGAAAGGTCCCAAAGCTCCCACGGTCACTATTAGACCGTCAATTTATTGCTGAGAACTGAAAAAATATTCGCTAGACTCCTTACCGGCTTTGTCTTTAAGGGGTTACCTCAAACGGTAGTTTTTTTTAATTCAGGTTAGGGACTAATGACTGCACACAACTAGCCTTCAAGAAGGCCAGCAAATGCATTTCTGCTCTTATGCATAAAACAAAATTTCGAGATTTCTTCGCTCAAAATGTTTCGAGTTTTTTCTAGATTTTTTCTTGAGATATTTATTGAGAAAAATACAATATGAAACCTCAATTTTAATAAAAAAATTCAAAAATAAGGTAAAAGTGAGTAGGCACCTTTTTACATTCAGTTTTGCAGTAGCTTTCAGTTTGAGGGTACTTCGGTACATATCGAGAAAAATAATTTCTAGACTTCAAAAATGATGATCCGGTGAACTAAAATGCATTTTCTATTAATATGAGCATGATTAAAAAAAGTTTTACCCTACGAAATTGAGAAGACATGTGTCTACGAATTATATTAAGATTTAAAAAAAAATCGACCGAGTCGTTTTGAGAAAATTGTTTTAGTTGTTGAAAATTTTCACGTTTATTGATTCTGAATATAAGGGATCAAAATTTCAACGCTGACAGTAAGCAAAATTTTGTTCTCGATGACCCATGAGCTTTATTTGTGATGCGACTTTCCAACTCGATAATGATGAAATTTTTTTTTATAGAATGATGAAAATTTGACTTCCGGCTGGATTAATTGCAATTTCTATAAATAGGAGCGATGTTTAAAAAGTTTTGTCACTAGAAATTGAGAACATGCTTCTTCCTAAAAATACCAAATTTAAAAAACATTGTACCGAGAGTCGTTTTGAGGAAACACTGAGCTACAATTCTTATAATATCATGAATACTGTTTTCTTATTCGTATGAACAATCCAGGATCTGAAATTCGGCTAAATATTCCGATGAATTGGTCAACCTAGTAGTCATTTTATCTTACAGAAGTGTAATCAGATTCCAATTAAAGCCGTTTCCGAATAGAGGCATTGAAGTCAAAATCAGTGTTCTAATGAACTCTCCCCACTTGCGTGCTGAAAAACTTCTGTTTTAGCTTTGGTCGGAAGTCAAAAGGATATATCTTCCTTTTATGGCATTTTCAGATTCTTATTAACTTTTTGTTTTGTTTGAGCCCCAGATAAATATGTCAGAAACCGTTGAGTACCCCCTTAAGCTGCAACCGGTTATTTAAACCAATAACCGGTATTATCACCGGTAAAAATCCGATTTTTTTACTTTGAACTCTGCCTAAGATTTTTTATGTTTTTTGTTGATATCGACCGTTTAAAAGTTAGAAATTTGCCGGCTGCGAATCCTAATTATGACTCATAATATAATCTTTTTAACTTCGTGGCACTGCAGAGCCGTTTTTAGATTTTCGTTTTTACCGGACATTTACAAAAAATTATTATTTTTTTGCCAAAAAAAACATCGAAAATCGACGGTAAGAAATCGAAAAAACTGACGATGTAGTGACACGGAGCTAAAAAGCCAGAAGGACTTTTTAAAGCACTCGTAACAATGTATGAAAGTTATGTTACATAACTTATGTATCATAAAAATATTATAAAAATTTCAATCATTGTAGTTCCTAATCTCAGTAACGATTTCCTGTGTTAATTTTTACGATCTCATGTTGAATCAACCGGTAAATGAGGTTTACCGGGAGGAAGAAAAATCTTATAATAGATTTGAAGATCTGAAGAATAACAAATAATTGTTTTGTTTTATCGATTTTTTACTGGAAGTACTCTGAAAACCAAACGGTTAGAGATATCGGAGAACGGTTTTTGTATAAGCAATGGAGTAACTTTACACGTGGAAACTTTTGGCAATATTTCTTTTGATACCCGTCACCATCTGGTGGAGTAAAGAGCTCTTTCTGTACCTATAAAACATGTAAATTACCGGTTTTTCCTTGATTACCGGTCAACATAGCATAACTTTCCGTGCCAAAAATGTTTTTTGTAAATAAAACCTTTGAACTCACCTTGTATATTCTCATTTTATCAGATCATTTTTTAAACTTTGATAAGCAGCAAACATTGTTAGCGCATTAATTTTGATTTTTTATACGATTTTTACTCCAAAACCGAAAGTTGAAAATGTTCAAAAACTTTTGCACACCTTAAATCATTTTAAAAAATAAGAAATTCAAACAACAAAAATTAAACTTCAACCTCTTTATAACTGTATTGTTTTAGTCCAGCCATCATCTCCGTTCGATACGTCGTTTGGTAACATTCAAAATAGTTTTATTCAATCGTCTCCTCAGTCAACTTATCAACAAGATGTCGAATCTCTTTTTAGTCCTGAATTCATGTCAGATGGTTTCGACGACGCAAATGTTGACCAGCTCATTCAAGGTACTTACAAATTGTATTTTGTGACGTGTCGGTTTATTCCATAATCAAAAAGTGAGAAAGCAGCATTTTCTTATTGACGTAAGAATTTTCAAAATATATTTCTAAAGAAATATTTGAATTTTTGGAAAGTCTTGGCATTTAGCAGAGACGTTCCCAAATATAGTAAAATTTAAAGTGGTGAAAGAATATGCAAAACCCGGGGATTGAACCCAGACGAACAGTTCCAGAGTCCCAAACGCTTAACAGAAAATTGCATAAAAGATGGAGCAAGTTTTAACCAGTTTTGAAAAATAAATCCAACTAAAGTAGAATTGAAATATGGGGTCATATTTCAAAATTTGGCCCCATAGAATATTAGCCGAAAAATTTCAAGTCTCCTCCCACTGAAATCAACTAAAGTATGTCCTATATTTTTTGGTCACCGATAATTCTTAAATGAAACCGGTTATCACCGGTTTAGTCTACTAGTACATACTTAAGAAAGTCTAAGCTATCATACAACTTCATGCTATGTCTAGTTGTGCAAAAATGACGTTACAATGAACTAACCCTACCGATATGGAAAAGTAATAATTAATTTTTCAAATTCATTTAAAATGCTCAAAGAGTTATTTTTATTGATATTCCGGCGACACGTTAACAGTTTACTGAATTCGAAAAAAAATTTGACTTAAAATTTACAACTTGAGCTTTTACTTTTGCTTGAATTGCAACAGTGTTTTTTATGTCGGATGTGAAATGAAAATTACCTCGAACCCACTTCTTACAATGTTTTAATCGTTAAAAACTTTGACTTTTAGACATATATGGTCACAAAACACCAACAGATAAAATTTGATTTACTTCTGATAATTTACTTTTGAAAACATTCATTTTAAATGTCAGATTATTTTGAAATTTTCAAGCAATCAACAACGTTTCGTAATAGTACTATCAATTTTTATATTTCTAGATCCCGATTCAATATATTTATCAGATGATCAAGATAGTCAAATGTCTCCTGCTGCACTGGTTAACGATCTATCAGTTCAGACGTCCTCTCCTACCACCAGGGTACGAAACCTATTACAATATCGAAAAATATTCTGCGGCACCTAGACTATTCATTTTAAACTTAAAATGCTAAATTTATATTGTCTAAGCGGACAAAACCGGCAAAACCTACGCATTTTTTCTGAAAACCNGATTTTTACTATAAATTCAATGACCATAAAGATGTAGCGGACAAAACCGGAGTTCGAAAAGTGTCCGCTTAGACAAAAATCACAGTACTTATAAGGTGGGATATAAATTCAGCAGCGAATAATAATAATTCATTCTGGTCGATGTTCTCGAAACGGTACATCAGATTCGAAAATATTCAAAAGTGGTTGACGTCTGATGTTTAGATTTTGGTAAAAAGACTTTTTTCATTAATGATTCAGTAAACTGAGTAGATGTCCGGTATATAATTATATTTTACTGGTTCACAGGACGTCTACCAGGTGATGAAAAAATATATTTGTCGAGATCCTAACATTAGGGTTAACCACCTTTGCAAACTTCCGAATCGTATCTACCGTTTTCGAGAAAATTCGACCTGATTAAATATAATATTATTAGCCATTAATGAAAATATCACCTAAGATGAACTTTTATTTTGAAATTGAAATTTTTAATTCGGTACCGAATTTAAAAATAAATTAAGCCCGAATATGGCCAAACGTACCAGCCAGAAATGTATCAAAACCAGGCTCAAATGCAAAGTCAAGTTCATTCACCAGCTCCAGTCAGCCCAGTTTCCAGTCTTGAACCTAAACCGTCGTCCCAAGAATTAGATGAAAAAACGATGAACAAAAATTGTAAGAAAATTAAAAAAAACGGATTTTTTTTCGATCAAAATAATTTTAGTTTTATTTATAACTTTTATTTTTTATAAAAAAAGTGGAGGAGTTTACATTTTTGGTCGTTGTTTCAAATGCCCGTCTTTCGCTCTGTAGAGTGCGTAGGCGGAAAACAGCAGTACTACTCAAATATAAATTTTCGAAATATTTCATTATATGGATTAAGGGCCTTTAATCGGCAGATCGTGACTATTTGAAAAATTCAGTATCCGAGAATTTGATTGGTTCATCCGCCCAAATCTGACCAATGAAATGGGCCCATTCAGCAATCTAGGGTTTTCATTGGGTGTTAATATCCCGCGTTGTTTGTATCATACAAATAGTCACGATCTGTCAACTAAGGGCCCTTAATCCATATTTATATTTTGCAAATGCAGCCGATTGGTTCACGGTATTTAAATGAATTCTTATAATTTTTTATTTCCCGACTTTTTCTTAAAATTTTCTGATTTTTCGCGCCTTCGCATTTTTTATAAAATACTTATCAGGTATACCTCGCTCAGCGAGCAATTCTTCCAACCTACTACGTACACATATAGCATCTTCATGTTATAGCATCTACCAAAATAGCGCCACGTTATGGCTAACCTACCGTAACGCAAGATGATGAATCTTTGATTGATATGATAGCAAAAGATAAAAAGACGACAAAAAATATATACTCCGATCTCAACAAATTAATAAAACATTATCTAGTAATCGATAAACTTCGTCATGATGCTAAAGAGCAAGAATTCTGGTGTTCTATTAGTTATTATGAATTCAATGAAAGAGTAGGAGAAGTATGGCACGCAAGCAAAGACATGACCACTGTTGTAATTGATGGGTAAATACTGGCGTTTATATCTTATCAAAATTCTGTAAAAAAAAATTTAAAAAAAAATATTTTTTGTAATTTGACACCTTTCAAAGAGTCAAATTATAGTTATTTAAGTAAGAGAATATGTGGCCCTGAATATAAACCTGCCTTGGTAGTTGTTTAATAGATAGTAGTTGTTCAATAGATAATGTTTGAAAATAATTTGATCGTCTTATGACACCTTTCTAGGAGTCAAATTACAGTTTTTAAATTATCTTTGAAAAAAATTTAGGGCTCACCAAAAAATTGACATCAAAGAATGTGCGGTTTTCTCAGAACCAACTTTTTCAATTTTACAAGTCAATTTGCAGTATTACAGAACACCCGGTGAAAAAATTTTCACTGGGTGTTCTGTAATACTGGAAATTGACCGGCATATGCATCATTTTAATTTATTGTATGCAAAAATCCGATCGCGGATATCTTGTTCCGTTCTCAAATGGCAGCGACAAAAAGACCCGGGTTACCTAAAAAAAAGTTACTTACACAATTATTTAAAAAAAAAATTTTTCAGTTTCACTCAACCAAATGATGGCCATGGTCAAGGCAACCGATTTAGTTTGGGATTGTTAACTAATATTAACCGAAAAGTAGAAAGTGATAGTTCGCGTCGTTATATCGGAAAAGGATGCTGTATTTTTTCAGAAAAGGGGACCGATTCAGTCTTTCTTCAAAATCAATCAGAATCGTCTATTTTTGTTCAGGTAAATTTTTTCTAAAAATAATTATGGCACGTTTTTAAAATTATACTTTGATAGAACAATTCTGGTAACAAAAATTCTTACTTATTATAAACTTTATGACGAAACCGTGATAAAGACGCCTTATTTTTGTCGTGTGAATTTGTATCTTACAGTGCCTTTAGATGAAAGTTGAAGGCCCTTTTTTGAATTTCCGATTATTTTGAGCCAATTACTTCTCATGTAAAAACACTGTAATCTGATTATTGTACAAATATAAAAAATTAAGGTTTTTATCCCGGTTTCGGTATTAAGTTCATTTTCAATTCGTACAACCTAAAAAAATAATTATCGTGAAGATGAATTAACTGAAATTTTAGTTTCCAAATATGAAATTTGACCCTTAAAATTACAACTCATATTTGACTCCAACAAATTTTTTTAGAGTCCAATTTGCAATTTGACCCACAGCTGGCATCCTGCAACCGTGGTCAAGATCCCGACCGGTTGTTCAATTCAAATATTTTCAAATGAAAAATATGAAGAAACTTTATGTTCTAAAATTCGAAGTGGTTATGAAGAAACGTTCTATTTCACCTATGTTTGTAAAATCAGAATTTCGTTTGTTAAAGGATGGGGAGCACAGTATAGGAGACAGGTAATTAAATTTAATACATATATGAATTCCTGATCTACCCAAAATAAAGGAGAATCAAAAGTTATCATTAAACCAAATTTTAATAATATCAGAAAGTCTTGAAGTTTTGCTCTTTAGCGGAACTTGGGCCATTTTTAAACGGTTCCACGATCATGTTCGGTTTCCCTGATAGCGATTTTCCAAGTGGAAACTAAATTTTGTAGACAATTTATCATAAAAAATCTTCAAATTTAGAAATTTTGCTAGCTATAATGATTATGAAACTTTTCATGGTCTTTTTCGGTTTCCCTGATATGGATTAACTCTATAAACGAAATTTCGCTGATTTTACTTATTTGCCCGCGTTTTGAACCGCCGCCCAAATTTGTGTCTGTAGACAACGCTAAAACGGTTCAAATAAGCTTAATTCCAGCTTAGATGGAATTATAAAAATAAAACTATAACTCATCATTAAAATGATGAGTTATAGTTTTATTTTTATAATTCCATCTAAGCTGGAATTAAGCTTTAAGCTTATTTGAACCATAAAAAAAAAGTTATTGATTTCAAGAAAAATTTAGCGTTGTCTACAGACACAAATTTGGGCGGCGGTTCAAAACGCGGGCAAATAAGAAAAATCAGCGAAATTTCGTTTATAGAGTAAATCCATATCAGGGAATTCGAAAAAGACCATGAAAAGTTTCAAAATCATTAGCTAGCAAAATTATTAAAATCACTTTTGTCAAACTCCAACAAAAATATAGTGTTGTCTACAGAAACAATGCGTGAAAAAACGCCCGAGACCATCTTATTTTATTCTCAAAAAACCTCAAAATACTGGTGGGGTCACCTTCAAATCGCGCTTATACATTTTTTGAGTAAATAATTGATGTGTGACCTTTTTATGTAATTTTCTCGTAGTTTATTCATCATTAAAAAAATAGTTTTTGGGAGTGCAGGGGTTTAAGCGATGAATGTATGTAGTTGGAGATTGCGTGTGGTAGATAATGCTCAGATTTCTGCTCATGAGAGTCAATGATAATCTAAAAATAGATGAATCACGCTAGATTTGTACACTCTAAAGATACTTCTAAGACCCAAAATCTTACTAGACCGGTCAATTATATTTTACTTAGGTAATTTTTTTTAATGGGCACCCACCTCTGAAAACCAAATGGTGAGAGATATCGGGAAACGGTTTGTTGTATAAGCCATGGGGTAACTTTGCGCGTGTAAACTTTTGGCAAGATTTGTTTTGACACCCGTCACCATCTGGTGGAGTAAAGAGCACTTTTTATACCTCTAAAATATGTAAATTACCGTTTTTTTCGCTTATTACAAGTCAATCGGTCGAGGTCATAAATCGAAAACATTATTGACGGTTAAAAATTTTTTGGCTATCAGATACAAAAAACTGTTCCCCCATATCTCTGACCATTTGGTTTTCAGAGGGGTGCCCATTAAAAAAATTTACCTTAATATAATTTTCTTCTATTTTGGAGTGCGTCGCTCCAAAACCCATAATTATGTAAAGAATGTAATCATTTCGAAAACCCATTCTAATTCAGACAATTACGGCTTGCCCATGTTGGGTTGAACTCCGTTTGAACAAGCCGTTGGGTATCCTGGATGCTGCTTTGAAAGAATTGGCCCCCAGTGGGGTTAATCCAATGGGCTCTATGACTTAACAAAATTCCGAAATTATATTTTTTTCCATTTTAGTTTAAAAATTGGATTTAAGGGGGTATATCTGGCAGATTTGACATAAACACGGTGATATATTCTGAAAACTAAAAGCTTATGCAAAAACCGAAAATGCTAATTTGTAGATCTATCCTTAATCTTGCGAAAAAGTACATCACAAATTATTTTTGACCATCACACCAATAGGTACAGTATCGTAACAAGGTGACATTTTCAAAACTTCAAAATCTATCTCCTCCCAGACGGTATATCAAATTGAGCTCAAATTT
>SCLH01000701.1:21868-35236 GCA_004367855.1 Oikopleura vanhoeffeni | reverse complement strand
TTTTTGATGATTGGGTTCTTAGTACACTTAATTATCACCCCGTATCAATTTGGAGCATTTTTAATGTCTCTAAGGCCTTTATTTAATCAGACAGATATACCCCCTTAAGAGGATGCCGCTTTTCAGTTGCTTCCTGACCGCTATACAATTCAAATTATCTTTCAGTTATCTAAAAATAATATCCCTTACAGTGATATGACTATAAACTGAAAACCCTGACGGACCAAAACTTTAAATGGAGAGGCTAAATTATGGTTTCTACATGTCCGGTTAAAGTCATATCACTGTATCCTCAGAAAACTGTGTTTTACACCAAACACGGGATGGCGCTGGACTAACTATATAACCAGAGGCATTTTGACGCGTTTTTCCATTTTTTCTCTCTGTTCCTTCAACTGATCATTTAATATTAACGTTTAACTGCATGCTTCAATATTTTGGTTATACTTTTCACAGCCTGAATTTTGGCGACGGTATTTTTGCTTGGGTCGTTTTTTTTCCGGTAGGCCCATTGTGATTTCGACTGGGAGAACTAGACAAGATAGCGACAAATTGTTTTCTGCACGTAAAACCTTGGAAAAAAATATGCGGTAGAAACTTTTTTTGGCTTCCTAGGTTGATCACGTGACCGTAAATCAGTCATCGAAATTGCTCAAAATGACCGAAAAAAACAAAAATTTCTACCACTACAAATTCGGTTAAAATTCAGATGCAAAAAAACGTTTGTCGCTATCTAGTCTAGTTCTCTCAGAACAGATACCCCTTAGATGGGCCTACCGATAAAAAAAGCGACCTTGGTAAACCAAATTTTTCCAAATCAAAATTAGAAATAGCGACAAGCAGTTTTTGTGGCATCTGAATTTTGACCGAATAAAGAATGACAGAATTTTTTCTGGAATTCATGTGATAACCGGTTATTTTTGAAAAACGGGTCGTATTAGTAATATTGAGCAACTTCCATGAATGATTTACAGTCACGTGATCAACCTAGGAAGCCCCAGTGGGTAGACCTCAAAAACGACCTAAGCGAAAGTTACCGCCACCCTAAAGGGAAAAATTTCGAAGCGAAATTCGGGCGAAATTTTATACTACATCTAAAATTTTCAAATGTGAAAAATTACAGAGAGTCACAGTCAAAATATGTTTTTCTTCGGCTTTAAATTTTTAATCAATAGTAATGAGTTCTTGCACGCTAAAATTTCGAAGGGATTTTCAGTAAAAGGTAGAACAAAAAAATAATGAATTTTTTTGGGGTTTATTTTCTGATATCGAATTTTTTTTGTATTCAAGAAAGAAAAGTTCTGGAATTTTGTGTTATCACTTGGCTTCAAATTGACATATAATTTATAAGATATATCTGAGGTAATATCTCAAATTTTCGAAAATAATTTCGTCTAAAAAGTCCACAACATTATTCAAAGACCATAGAAATCTAGGGAAAATTATAATTTTGGTCATATAGAAAAAAAGAAGTTCGTTTGATAAAAATATGTATATACTGTAGTATTTCTCCTTTTGCCTCTGAAATGAAACAAGGTAATTTTCCCTTGGGACCCAATTATAAAAGAGATTATTGTTGTGGAGCCAATAAAAATCGCGGAAATCAAAATGTTACCTTTTCATTTCAGAGGCAAAAATGGACATTTTTAAGAGCCGACTATTTATGGTTGAAAGAGAAAACCGGGATTTCAACCGCAATTTTTTTTCGGAGCGTCTTTCGGCTTTAAATCCTCATAATTGTTTTTAAAAACTCGAGTTTGTTTCAGGTAATAATTTCTTATTAGGAAAAAAGTCATAGCCCTTATACCTTCTTCTCTACGAAAAGGGCAATTTTTATTCCAAGGAAAAAATATACAATATGAGTTTTTTTCTGGATGAGACTGCAAGTGTAATGATATTCTGGTTTAATTGATTTAAAGATCATGGCGCTTCAATTCCGATTCGATTTAAAATTTAAAGAAGTAAAAAGCTATCATTTTTTTTGTTGACCTCTGAAATTTCAAATTCATTTGGCCCAATGCTGCCAATATCTGTGTGTGGTCAAAAATCAAAGACATCCTTTTAAGTGCACTCTCTGTATTTTTCAACTGCTTTTTGTAAACCCACAGCCCTTTTTGTTAAAAATTCAAGTTCATTTTAATGTTTTATAGTTCACCCGAGAAATGTAATACTTCAAAAAGAAATATTTTAAAATTTTACCCCCTGACTAACTAAAGAATTTCGTTTACACGGGGGTTAAAGTTTGAAATCTTTTCATTTCATTTTTTTATAAATTTTTTCAAAATTTTGAAAAATGATTCATATTTTATTAATTTTAGATTTTTGATTATTCGCTAGTTTTAAAATTTTTTGCTATGACTTGGGGCACTCCGGCTCCTGTTAAACGGATGCTGGAGCTGAGAAAAGGACAATTCACTCAAGAACAAAACACAATATGTGAGAGGGTAAGTTGTAATTTAATCAAAATTTCTTCTTTGATATTTCAAAAACAATAATAATTCGAGGTAATCTATAAAAAAGTACGTTATGAAACTTTTCTGCAATTCTAAAGTACTTTCTCTGTGCTTTTGGGGCTATTATAAATATAAGCAGAAGTACACTTCAAATAGCTTGTACCAGTTAGGGACTGTATATGAAAAATGTCTCTAGCCACCTATTTTACATTTTTTTTCTGGAGAAAACGTTTCCCGATATCAACTATAGTTTTTCCCGTTATCATCATGAAAAGGATGGGCTGGATTAAACACTATTTAAGGTAGTTTTCTTTTTAAAGCTACCACCCTATCTATGACGATTACGGGAAAGCATAGGCGATATCGAGAAACGTTTTTTTGCATTCAACTGCCAACTAAAAAAGCCCAATGGAAAAATTTTATTAAGTTGATTGAATATCCGGTTCACCGGATATAAACCGGAATATAATTTTATGCTAGGTTCGAATCTCGGTGCGCCCCCCAATTTTTCTATTGAAATCAGCCGGAAACTTAAATTTTCCATGTTTGTTCATCCTGATATTACCACTGTCTATTACCGAAAATGATCCCTACTGCGGAACAACTGCTTGAAACTATATTTTTGATGAATTTCCGTAAATTAAATTTTTTTTTGTTTGATTTTTTCTTAAATTTTATACTTGAATGCCTATATCATATATATCCGGTTACCAGTAAACCGGTTGACCAAAAAGTAAGAAAAAAACTCTGCATTGAGCTTTTTTAGTTGGCAGTTGAATGCAAGAAACTATTTCTCGATATCTCATATCAATTACGGGTCGTTTTTTGCCACTTTTTCAGCCAACATTTTTATATAATTCGGTTTTTGAAAAAAGACTCGTCGGATTGAGTTCTTAGATAGCTCAAACTGAGCACAAATATTAAAAGAAATTAAACTTAAAACAAATATTCGAATCAGACCATTGTTTCCAATTTTTTAACAAAAACTGATAATTAAAAAATGTCAACTGATCTCAGAAACTTAACTTAATCTTACTTAATTACGGATTCTTACTTAATTACGGATTCTAGAAAAAAAATTGAATTTTCTATAAATATTTCGTTTTGCTCTCTAGCACTGTTGTGTTTGAAAAGTAGAGACCATAGGTTGCTAATATCGTTTTCCAGCAAATCGCTATACAAGGAATCTTTTTGGTGGCATTTAGATTTTCTAATTCACACTTTTATGTTCAAAATTGTTGATTTCGCGCACTTTTTTGTCGATTTACAGCCAATCAGGCCGAAATTCGAAGAAGATCTTCCCATTCGATGTTCACCAACCCTTGGGCTTGTTACATTCCGAAAATGACGTTTCTGGCATTTTCCACAGAAAAAGCCTTATATCAAAACGGCGAAAAACACCCTTTTTCGGCACATTCAACCAGATTGGCCCTGAGGCAAAAATCGAAAAAAATATCTCCTATTCACTAAAATTCAGACCAATTTTCCGGATTCTCAACCGAATCTCAAAACTTTCCGATAATAAGCTCTGGGATCCTTTGTTTCTTTTCAAAAAAGCTGAGGGACTCGTTTAACCCGCGGTTAACCAGATGGTTGGTAGGAGTGGTACTGAACTGTCTAATGGAATCGCGAGATCAAGAGATCTTTCATATGTATTGATGAGAAATGTTATACCGTCATTTGTTTAGCCGTACCAAGCCTTCAAAATGTCAAAAATCACTCACACCACCCCCTTAATGAAATGTCTCTAAACCGAGATAAAGAACCAAAATCTTTGGAGGATTTTGAAAATTAGGTGTTGCATAATATTTCAGTCTTGCATCTGTACGGTTTCACTCTATTTATAAAATTCGATATGCCACAAAAAAAAATTATTAATCATCTGTTGGAATTCGAGGAATTTTTTGAAAAAAATCAAAATGATTTTAAATTTTTGTTTTCTGCTTTTACTGAGTCAGTTGTTTTGTCGGGTAATACTGTACGACGGCCAAAGTTGTAGGACGGTCCTAATTTACAACGGCCCCTGATTTAAAAATCACTGATAACTTTTCACGAATAGTATGTTTAACTAAAATCTCACCAATATATTTACTAGGTTTTTAAAGTTTTGGCGAAAAAAATTATTCACAATAAGCAGACTTTGAACGAGCTGATTCAAGCGGTAAGTAAAATTCAAATTAATATATTTTTAGATTTGAGTTAACTGAAATGACTATCACTACAGTAAATATTTAAAAAAAAATTATCGAAAAATATTCGAATATTTTTCAATAATTTTTTTTAAAAAAATGTTTTGTTTCAAGAGGCATCGAGGCATAAACTGATTCGTTGGACGAAATCTGATAAAGCCGATTTGGCTTTATCTTGTCAATTGAAAACGAAAGAGAATTTCAAACGGGATCCAATCTTTAGTTAATCGGATGAATAGTAATATTCTAGCCTCTAGGCATTTTGTGCTCAAAATTAGGGTTTAAAAACAGAGGAAACATAGAATGGCCGATTTCGGAATCGGTCGATGTCATATTTTTAGGGCCGACGTTCCTCGTTTTTTCGGCCATTTTGCCTTGTTTTTTTCGTCCATTCACGCCGTTCTATGCTATCACCTTAAAAACTCATTTTCTGACCACTAGGGAGACGGAAATTTTTTGTTTTGTTTGTATAGCAAACTTCCAAATTTAGAGTTTAAAAATTGGATATGATTAGCAAAAATTTCAAATATAAAAAATGACCTCCGAAAATTGAAATTTGACTCAAAATTTATAATTGGAATCTTCAGTAATACCAAATCAAAACATGACGCATAAATACCAAAGCAATCTATATGAATTAAAAACTCATTTTTTTCTATTTTCAGTTGGGAAATAACAGTCAACGATGTTTTACATTATCTTGCGATGATTTAGACTCAATCCCGCGAATTGAAGGAAATGATGAATTGCAAAAGCTTCTTCGCCGTGGACTTCCATTTTTATTTGTAAAATTATTCTCGATCCCGTCATTGAGGGATCCTTCTGAACTATCCCCTAAAAACGAATGCCAATTTAACATATTGCGTAATGTAGATTCTATCTGTATACATCCACATCATTTTATTCAAGGTAAATTCTAGATTTTGTAAGCATTCTCTGGCAAAAATATTCATCGGAATTTGGGCAAAAAACGGCCGCGGTACTTTTCGCTTACCAAATGTTGTAAAAGCAGGTTTTTTTTGAAATCGTAAACTGATATTACTGGAAAAATTAGGCTGACCAAAATAGCTCACCATATTATGAAACCTTTAGCGAAAAATACCGCTTGCCCAAAAAATATATTGATTATATTATATTAATATAATTGTTTTAACAAATTAAAAGGATTTTGTACCAGTTACGGAAGATCCCTATACTCACATGTAGGGATATTTTGTACAGAAGTTGCGACTGCGATTCTTTTGGTACATACCAAAAATGTATACAACAAGTGTCCTGTTATCGTTAATTTACTGGTTTTTTTTTTATCAAAATTTGCCCTTTTTTGACCCAAAATGACATTTTTTCAAAAAAAATTTATTCAAACTATACGATATAAAACTTTTCGGGTAAAAGTGTTCAATTTTAATAATATTTTCTACGTTTAATTACAAATAATCAAAAATCGTTAAATGCTCTCTATCGCAACCAGAAGGATACATATTTTTAATCCATCGGGAATTTTTTTAAGGGTCAACTTAACAGACCCTGTAAGTTGTGTTCAATACATTTATTATTTCTAGAACCAAAATTTGTACGAAATATCCCTACCTAAACTTGCCTAGAAATCTACATTGTATCTATTAAAATTGCTTAATTTCGCAGTGAAATTCGAATTTTAAGCTCACCGCATATTTTCAAATTTTTTAAGCGTTCTAGGTAGCTTTTCTTTTTAGGTGGCCCCCCCTCTCAGCAAAAAACCGTAGGAGCTATCAGACGGTTTTTTTGCATCGTGGTAGCCAACAAAATTTAAAAAAAACACCGGTAATTGGCGGTTTTGAGAGAACTAATCATAAGTTCAACATGAAAGTATACTTATTTTGGGTCACTTTCGAAAAAAAATTTTGGCATTTTTCGTTTGTGACCAGACACCACTGGTCTGTAAAGAGCACTTTTCTTGAATATCGACACTGGAATTATCATAGGGGCCTAAAAATCTACTTATTTGGAGTACCTTTCAGAGAAAATTTTTGGCGAATTTTATTTTGATAATCCGACACCACCTGGTGGTGTAAGGACACTTTTTTGAATATCGACAAATGGAATACATAGGGGCCTAAAATCATAATTTATTTGGAGTAACTTTTAAGAGAAATTTTTGAACGTCATTTTATATTACATTCGGACACCACTGGGTGTAAGGAGCACTTTTTGGATATCGACAATGGCAATATTATAGGCCTAAATATATTATTGAAGTAACTTTCAATGAAAAAAATTTTGACGTCCATTTATTTCTAATTCGACACCACCTGGGTGGTGTAAGGAGCACTTTTTTGAATATCGACAATGGAATATCAAAGGGGCCTAAAATCATACTTATTTGGAGTCACTTTTCAAGTAAAAATTTTTGGCATTATTTGTTGAGACATTGGACACAACCTTGTGGCGTAAATAGCTCTTTTTTATCTCGAGGCTGAAAACAGATTTGTATCAAAAAATAAGATTATGGGGGCCACGTTTATATATTTTTTGCATGAACCCTTATTGAACACACATTTCGATAGTATCTTACGTGCTTTATATAGGCCATATTTCTACTGACGCCGACTTTGGGATAGCGTATATTAGTAAGTATGTTGGATTTGCGATCTTATTGCTGTTTGTAGCGTTGTTAATCGGTTCGCAAACAAAGTCACGATTCCGGAAAATCTGTTCCGGTCGGGTTCCGTCGGCTCAAGATGACCTGTTGGACTTCGCTACGAATGAAAAGTCGAAAGCGTTAGTTGATAGGAGGATTTGATGGCCAAAAACGAAAAAAAAACACTTGCTGGAACCAAATGTAATTTTTCAGGTCAAGAATTACTTAACTTGATGAAATAATGAAAGATGGAAATCGACAAGAACAATTTTAATGAGATGCCCAATGTCTGTGGCAAACTATGAAACCTTCTTGTGAAAAACGAAAATTGCTCAATTTCTCTTTTCAAGAACTGGACAAGGTCCAAAATCGCGAGCTGGCAACCACGAGCTCTAAAAATTTAAAAAGCTGCTTTTTTTTATCTCCATTTAGAATTCTTATTTGAGTGAGGCTAATCTGATAATACGTAATGGTGCTTCACTTCACCAAAGGTCTAAATTAAAAAGTGCTATAGTAGCGTTTACTCTACAGTTTCAGTTCATTTAATCATCTTTACGATCATATGTTTATAATATCGGAATAGTTCAGGTCAAAACAAATAGCCAAAATTTTTCTTGAAAAGTTACCCCATAAGTATCTTATCTCAAAATCTGTTCCTAGTGCTACAAAAGTGCGCTTGAAAACCACAAGGTGGGTCAGTGCAAATGATGTGCCAAATTCCTGAAAAATGACCCATAAGTTTTTCCAGTTCAATCTCAGCGTTTAATTTGTCGGCCTACACGAGCAAAAACCGTTTCTTGATAGCTCTACGGTTTGTTGGAGAGGGGGGCCCCCTAAAAAAAAGCTACCTACTGCATTTATGTGTGTTGTAACCCTTGGAGGCCCAGACCGGTTTGTGTTGCTCAATCACACCTCTAATCAGCCAAAACCCATATAAATAATCATCTTGAAAACTTTTAAGATTTAACAGTAAATAATTAATGTGATTCGAAAAATGGTACCAAAAGTTTGTATTTTGGTTTTTCATTAAAGATTTTTAAAAGGGTAATTGCATCACGATTATTCCTCTAGGAAGAAATATATTTTAAATCATTCGATAAATTTATATTGCAAGTTTTCAAATGTTCGGCCAGAGTTTTTTTAGAGAGTGAAATCGAATACAATCTTAAATATAAAGTTGAGAGCAATACCAATTTTAATCATGATTTATTCTTGATAATTTTGATCTTATTTTGAAGTATTTTTTATTTCCCATAAATATGCGCAATCGGACCAGCCTCACTTGTATATTGAACATTTTTTCTAGAATACAAAATTTTTGGTACAACAAATTAACTCTCTAACTTTGGCATACAAATAAAGCGGTCAAACTGGAGCCTATAGAGTGGTTCTGATGCTTCCGTGAAACTTTTTTTTTCTGTGCCTCCAAGGGTTAAGAGACAACAACGCAAAATGCTATAACAAGCATATTTTTCCAACTGTGTATCTGATTTGATTTTTATGGTCACATTTGTTTTAAATATATATTTTTTTTAGAAAATACATTTACAAAATGAGTAACGGTAATGATGAGCAAATGAACAATGTCCCGGACTGGCAAAAACGCCCCAGAGTTATGGTGACCACTGATACTATTGATAAACATGTTGGAAATTATGTCACAGTTCTTGGCCAAGTGAAGTCTACAGAAAGTTCAAGTTGTATAATTTCAGATGGCTCTGGAAAAATGCAAATTTCTTACGACTTTGATGAATCGATTAATGAAGGCTGGGTTCGCAATTTTTAAATCTTAAAATAAATTTGATAATAACTTTGATTAATAACTAAAAGTAATAAATTAAATCTTTAATTAAAAATAATAATTTCGTTGACGGAAAGTGACGGATATGGACTCTACAGGGTGTAAGGTTTTTCCCTTCTTTTTTCCAACTGTCATCTTGATTTCCGCCTGTTTGATGTTTGAATCTGAAGAAAACTCTCTGACAACCAATCAAAGGCGGAAATCAAGTGTAACCAGTGTTGGAAAAAAAGGTAAAAACTTACACCACTGTAAATAAAAACTTTTTACTGGGTTAATATTCTCTCAGAACTAAACTAAAGAATGGCTTCCATCCAGGCTTGGAACACACGAATTAGTCGAATATGGCTACTTAATAAATTTGAGTTCGAATTAAAACTTCGATTCGACAATTATCCGAGAAACATTTTGAAAAAGTTACGAACATATAAAAAATGCCATAATTTTGTTTGAAATTTTTTCTTCAATACTTTGTTTCAACTCAACGAAAAACACTCCTATCAAAACTCGGCTAAACTAACGTTCCGGTAGGTGACCACATATATTTATATGCTCTTTATGAAAACATATAGCATGGTTCGTGATTTTTGGTCAATAATATTTTGCAAACTTTTCGTAATTCTTTGTTCATAAATTTCATCAAACTTTATTTTCGAAATACATATAGACTAAAATAATCGAGAATGCCATCTTTACTAAAATTGCAAATAAATGTCTCGGTTGTGTCTTCGCTGTTGTGTTATAATCAAATCATATTTTTGCAACGAAACTACGTTTGGCCAAAAATGCACGAACCCTTATTTTTTCAGAGTAAAAAAATATTCCCGAAATTTCCAAATTGGTAAGGCCGAACCCATCCACCAGTTACAATTTAAATTTCATTATAAAAAATATTTCTTCGAGTGCTAAAATTCGGTTTTTCGGTTGTTTTTCAAAATTCATATCAAAAAGATTTTAATCCGTAAAATTGTTAAAGTGGCAAAAAGTTTTACCAATCAAGAGAACAAATCTTGAAAAGTGCAAACTGTCAAAATTACAGTTTCAGTGTTTTCAATCAATTTTTAAGGGTGTTGTCCAAATTTCAAAAAAAAGTGCCATAGCAATGTCTGAAAAAACTTCGTATTATGTTAAAAATGGCTGACTAGTACGGGTGTTCCAACGGAATCGACTTCTTAAAATTTAACCCGGTCAATTTCTGGTATAACGGACATGACGGTGAAAGTAATCAAAAAAATTATAGTCTAGAAGTAGTTTTTAAAGGAGGTCACCCTTCTCATAACTACTCACGGGAAAACCATAGCTGATATCGAAAAGCCGCACTTCAACGCCAACTAAAAAAAGCTCAAGTAGAAATATTATGAAGATTGATTGGAACATCCGGTCACCCGATATGAACCGGAAAGTAATTTTCTATGGAGGATTGAACTCGGTTGGGCCCAGGATAGATTTGTTTCTATTAAAAATCAGCCGGAAGTTGGAAATTCTATGCTTTTGTTCTAAGTGACAGATGTATCGTACACATTAACTGCGTTGAACTATAAATGATGATTCCCAGAAGAAAAAAACGAGATTCGATTTATTTCTCAAAATCTATCCCGAAATCTTATATAATAGATTCCGGTTACCGGAGAACCAGTCTCTCCGATAAAAAGGAAAATTTCTCCCAATTGAGCTATTGTAGTTGCAGTGAATGGCAAAAAAACATTTCTCGATATCTTCTATGTTTTCCGTAATCGTCAAATGAAGGTGCCTCCTTAAGAAAAAAACTACCTCAAGTTTGTTACTAATGGCCGTAAGATCAAAATACTTACGAATATATTGTTCCGTTCGTCAAAGCACGACACAAACTGGATGGGTTCTACAAAAGAAGTTACATTGGGAGTTTTTTAAAGGGACACCCGTCGGATACGATACGGAAAACACGCTGATATGAAGAATGTTTTTGCATGCCAAACTACGACTAAAAAGCATCAATGGATATTAAATAGGCCTTTCAGTATAAAATTGAGCAAAAACAAATGGAAACATCGTTTTTTCTTCCAGAATCTATAAAAATATAGTCAAGCAGTAAATGAGAAAATCCTGATAATAAAGAGGAAGACATGAAAATTAACTTTACGGTGATTGTAAGAAAAAAAAATATTGCCCCATAAGAGATTAGACTACCAAAAAAATAAGTCGTTATATCCGGGAACCGATTCAAATCAACTAATAAATTTCTCTAAGAACTTTTTTATTGGCATTGTGAATGCGAAGAACATTTCTCGATATCGAATAGGTTTTCCTAACGTCACGAAGGGGGTCTCTTTAAAAACAAACGACAATTTTGAATAGACACCGGTAAGCTTGCAAGAGTAAAACTTTTGACACATATTATTGACACATCGGTGATAAAGAGCACTTTATACCATCTAAAATAGAGAATATTTAATTAATTGATTCTTTCAGTCTGGTTTGTTAAACATCTAAAGATAAAACTCGAAAAAATATATTGGAGATGAGTTTAGCGAAGAAAAAAGTAACATTCAAAAGACGTCTTGACTAAGGTAATTTCAGCCAAGAAACGCAGTTTACCGGTGCTCTCGTGATTACCGGTGTGAATATGTAAAACGATGCTATGTATAACTCATTGACCTGGATGTACTGGCATTTTGACTCGGATTACAATTCTCAAAAAAACATACAAAAGCCTTATGAATGATATTTTTTTACTTCGTAAAGCTTAAATCTCGCCATTGTATGTGAAAATAAATTGCCTACCCTATTCAAGGTGACGCATCCGAAGATATCAAGCAAGCTAATTTCAACTTGGAATGACGGGCGAAAATTGTGTTACTATGAAGAATTGCAGCGAAGAAAGTGCTAACAACTTCAGAGCAAAACCTGCAATGATCAATCAATCCAAATATTTTTTACTGTGTTATAATACGAGATAGAGTTAAATAAGAATATAAAAAAGATATTGATTTTAATAATTCGAATATAACATGTATTTCATCCATAAATTTTGTCATTTATATAAATTAGCTATATTATAAATGGTTTAATGCAATCGACAAAATTTAGTGTTGTACAAAAAAATCATGCATTGCAATTAGCTAAACAGGTCAAGCGAAACAGAAGTCTGGCCAATGTAGGAGAAAACAAATATAGGCAAATGGAGACATTAGAATAATATTTGAAAACAAAATTCATTCTTAAAAATACTGCTCAACTATCGCTCACGTGATTTAACAGAAATATGTAAATTTATAAGAACATCTTTTATTACTTGATAATTCTTAGATGTATACTTACGGAGTTTTTTATAAGAATGTCCAATTAAGGTATCTTCTGAGAGAACCAATAGATAGCGCAAACGGTTATTTGCATCTGAATCTGACTGAAATTGTAGGATTGATTTTTTCGGTAATTTCGATGACTGATTTCGTTCGTGAAAACCTAGATGCAAAAAAAAAGAATTTTTCAAACCTTATATTTTCCAAGGTTACATGCAACCAAACAATTCGTCGCTATCTGCTAACAGTTTCCAGTTGAAATCACATTTGGAAAATCATAAATAAAAACGACCTTAAGTGTCCGTAGAACTCTTGACGTCAAAGACATTCAACGAACGCGAGTGATGTGATTGGTCAATACACAAGAGTCTGCGTATTGACCAATCACAGCACACGATTCCTAGGTCTTGACGCAAAGTTCTCGGGCAAGTAAGTTAATCTTAGATATCAGTCACTCAATTTGAGCTACTTTGAACACTTTGCATAACAACTTTTAAATCAACTCAGACGCTGGTCAACTCTAGGGGATTCAGAAAATAATCACAGCTGTGAATGAACCGCAAAATTAGATGGTTAGTGATAATATATTTATGACACTAAATGATCCAAATAGTCCAGTTTTCTCATCTGTACAATTCAAATTCTTTATAATGTATTATTTTTTGTATGTTGTGAATATATTATGAGCTAATATGCAATGTGTCAATTTTCAACATCTTGAAAATGCCACATGATTTGTGTATTAGCAATTCATAAAAAACCCCGACATAACATATTTAACTAGTTAAATTCTGACTCAAAATGTTTTAGGACACCAGCCTGCATAGTAATAATAACAAAAATTAAATATATTTTTCTCTAAATTTAGATAAGTGATTTTTCTCATACTCGATTTTATCGCAGTGTGTTATCCAGCGATACGTGTTGTCGATAACTAAAGTTATTTATGTGCGCAAAACGGAAAATTTCTGTCTGATGTCGAGTCAATTCATTTGATCAATGTGAATGATGATTTTTCGATTGCAAAGAA
>SCLH01000701.1:0-21847 GCA_004367855.1 Oikopleura vanhoeffeni | reverse complement strand
TGGTCAAAAATATTTTGAAAATTTTCGTAATTTCTTGTTCAAAAATTTTCAAACTTATTTTTCTGAAATCATTAGCTAAAAATATTGAGAATGCCATCTTTTACTATATTCAAATATGTCCTCGTTTTGTTTCTTCGCTGTTGTTTATACTCTAAATCATAATTTTTGCAACGAAACTACGGTTTGGCAGAAATCCATCGAACCCTTTTTTATTCAGAATTAAAAAAAAATTATTTCACCGAAATTTGCCAAATTGGTAAGCCGACCCATCCACCAGTTACAATTTATTTCATTATAAAAAATATTTCTTTCGATGTGCTAAAATTTCGGTTTTTTCGTCTTTTTTCAAAAATTTTCGATTTTCGAAAAAGTTTTTATCCGTAAATTGTAAAGTGGCAAAAAGTTTACCATCAAGAGAAAAAAATTTGAAAAAGTGCAAATCTGTCAAAATTACAGTTTTTCATTGTTTTCAATCAATTTTAAGGGGTGTCAAATTTCAAAAAAAAAAGGTGCCATACAATTTCTGAAAAAAACTTGTACTAGTTGCCAAAAAATGGCTTACTACGTACGGTTTTCCAAGAATCGACTTTTAAAATTTTAACCGGTCAATTTCTGGTATAACCGGACATACGGTGAAAAATCAAAAAAATTATGTCTAAAGGTAGTTTTTTTAAAGGAGGTCACCCTTCTCATAACTATCACGGGAAAACCATAGCTGATATCGAGAATGGTTTTGCATTCACTGCCAACTAAAGCTCAATGTGAAATTTTATGAAGTTGATTTGACATCCGGTCACCGGATATGAACCGGAAAGTAATTTTTTGGTAGGTTCGAATCTCGGTGGGCCAGGAAATTTGTTTTCTTTAAAATCAGCCGGAAGTTGGAAATTCTATGCTTTTCGTTCTTATATGACGATTATCTACACATTAACTGCTTGAACTATATTTGAATGATATCCCGGAGAAAAAAAAAAACGAGATTCGATTTTTTTTTCTCAAAATGTATACCGAAAATGCTTATATAATAGATTCCGGTTACGGAGAACCAGTATCTCCGATAAAAAGGAAAAATTTCTCCATTGAGCTTTGTAGTTGGCAGTTGAATGGAAAAAACATTTCTCGATATCTTCTATGGTTTTCCGTAATCGTCATAAGAAGGGTGCCTCCTTTCAAAAAAACTACCCAGACGTTTTTACTTGGCCGTAAGATGCAAAAATCCCTTTACGAATATATTGTTCCGTTCTCAAATGGCAGCGACAAAACTGGATTGGGTGTTCTTAAAAAGAAGTTACCTTGGGTAGTTTTTTTAAAGGGACCACCCCGTCCGATGACGATTACGGGAAAACCATAGCTGATATCGAGAAATGTTTTTTGCATTCAACTACCGACTAAAAAAGCTCAATGGATATTAAATAGGCATTTTCAGTATAAAATTTGAGAAAAAAAATCGAAACTCGTTTTTTTCTTCCAGGAATTTATAAAAAATATAGTTCAAGCAGTAAATGTGTAGAAAATCCTGATATAAGAATGAACAAACATGAAAATTTAACTTTCCGGCTGATTTTAAGAAAAAAAAATATTGGGCCCATAGAGATTAGAACCTACCAAAAAAATAAGTTCCGGTTTATATCCGGTGAACCGGATGTCAAATCAACTTAATAAAATTTCTCTAATGAGCTTTTTTAGTTGGCATTTGAATGCAAAGAACCATTTCTCGATATCAACTATGGTTTTCCCTTAATCGTCATCGGAAGGGGTGGTCTCTTTAAAAACAAACTACAAATTTTTGAATAGGCACCTGGGTAACTTTGCAAGAGTAAACTTTTGGACACATTTATTATGACACCATCTGGTGGAGTAAAGAGCACTTTTATTTACCTCTAAAATAGAGGAATATTTTATATTAATTTGATTTCTTTCAGGTCTGTGTTTGTTTAAACAATCTAAAGATTAAAACTCGAAAAAATATATTTGCGAGATTTGAGTTTAGCGAAGTAAAAAAGTAACATTCAAAGACATTTTGAAGGGTAAACTATGGTAATTTCTCCAGAAACCGCAGTTTACCGGTGCTCTCGGTGATTACCGGTTGGAACAATGTAAAACGATTGCTATGTATCAACTCATTGACCCTTGGATACATTTGGAATTTTTGGAATCGGATGTACCATTCTCAAAAACATACAAAAGCCTTTGAATGTTATTTTTTTACTTCGCTAAACTTAAATCTCGCCATTGTATTTTAAAAATAAATTGCCTACCCTATTTCAAGGTGACTTCATCGAAATTCAAGGCAAGGCTATTTCAACTTCGGAAATGAAGGGCGAAAATTTTGTTATCATGAAGAATTGCAGCGAAGAAAGTGTACAACTTCGAGCAAGAACCTGCAAATTGATCAATCAATACCCAAATTATTTTTACTGTAATTAATCACGAAGAGTAGAGTTAAATGACAGAAATATAAAATATATTGATTTTTAATAACTTTCGAAAATAACATGTATTTCATCATAATTTTTGTCATTTATATAAAATTTATTATATTATAAATGGGTTGATGAATCTACAAAATTTTAGTTGTTGATACAAAAATATAAATTCATGCTATTCAATAGGCTAAACCAGGTCATGTCCGAAACAGAGTACTGGCCATAGTAGAAAAAACAAATATAGGCAAATGGAAGACATTTTAGATAATATTTGAAAACAAAATTTCATTCTAAAAATACTTCAACTTTATCGCTAGCGTTGATTTAACAGAAATTGTAATTTATTAAAGAACATCTTTTACTTGAGTATATTTTAGATTATACTTACGGAGTTTTTATTAAGATTGTCCAATTTAAGGGGTATCTGTTCTGAGAGAACCAGAATAGATAGCGACAAACGGTTTTTGCATCTGAATCTTGACTGAAATTGTAGGGATGAATTTTTTTCGGTAATTTCGATGACTGATTTTCGTTTACGTGATCAACCTAGGATGGCAAAAAAATTTTCAACCTTATATTTTTTCCAAGGTTTCACATGCAACCAAAACCATTCGTCGCTATCTTGTCTAGACAAGTTTTCCCAGTTGAAATCACATTTGGAAAATCTTAAAAAAACGACCTTATGTGTCCCGTAGAACTTTGACGTCAGAGACCTCAAGAATCGCGTGATTTGATTGGTCAATACACAAGAGTCTGCGTATTGACCAATCACATCACACGATTCCTTAGGTCTTTGACGGCAAAGTTCTACGGGACAAGTAAGTTTAATCTTAGATATCATCAGCTTCAATTTGAGCTTACTTTGAACACTTTTGCATAACACTTTTTAAATCAACTCATGACCTGGTTCACTCTAGGGTATTCAAAAATAATTCACGCTTGTGAATGAACCGATTCAAATATTAGATTGTTAGGTGATATATCATTTATGACACTAAATGATCCAAATAGTCAGTTTTCTCATCTGTACAATTTCAAAGTTTCTTTATATTGTATTATTTTTTTGTATTGTTGGTGAATATATTTATGAGCTAATTATTGCAATTGTTTTTAACATTTTCAACCTGCTTGAAAATGCCACATGATTTTGTGTTTATTAGCAACTCATAAATAACCCGACATTAACATATGTTACTATAGTTAAATTCTGACTAAAATTTTTTTAGGACACTGCCTGGCATTATAATAAAACATAAAAAATAAATGATAATTTTTTCTCTAAATTTAGATGAAGTATTTTCTTCATACTTCGATTTTATCGAGTGTGTTATCCCAGCGATTACGTGGTGTGTCGATAACTAAAAGTTCATTTTATGTGGCGCAAAACGGAAAATTTTCTTGTCTTGATGGGTCGATGCAAATTCCATTTGATCAAGTGAATGATGATTTTTGCGATTGCAAAGACGGTAGTGATGAACCAGGAACTTCTGCTTGCCCAAATGGAATGTTTCATTGTACGAATGTCGGTTTCAGGCTTGGTTTACAAATAATTTGAAAAATACAATATCTGAGTAAATCAAGAGTACTGTGGTTTGCGTCTATAAGGACAGCTAAGATTTTGCCATATTTTCCTTAGCTTTTGGTGCCATATTGTCCTTATTGAGGGCTGACCAAAATAAAAAAAGCGTATGTTTTGGCCATATTTCTGCCATATTGTCCTTATAGACGCAAACCACAGTATGATTTCAGTAGTAAAATTAAAGGCCAGAAAAAATCTTTCATTTTATTGATATGAAAAAACATTTTCGGACCACTTAAGGGGATTGTAGGTGCTTCCAGCAATGTGCTGGGGGAGAAATAAGCCCTTTTTAAAACTAAAATATCTTTTGTGAGAATTAAGTGGATATCTATGAATTTAATTGCACATTGCAGTTCGTGACCTTGAAATGCTTAAAAGTGATAAATTTCTGGAAAATATTTTAACATGAGCCGTTAAATGCATAAAACCTTATTGCTGGTATTTCTCTCCATTGAAGTTTAACTTTATATCCACGTATCCAAAAATTACATTATGCCGATATTATTTGTCAGAAAAAAATTCTTTACAATACAGGGGGGTGCGGCGTATAGTTATACGCGTATAGTTGGAACCCGAGATAAAACCTACGTAAGCCTCCGCAAAAACCTACGCTTTTGAAAAATAAATTTATTCGTTCCTGGCGTGCGGCGTATAGTTATAGGAAAAAGATAGGGTTTTTTTTCAAACGTTCCTAGGCAAAAGTTCACTAAACGGTTCGTAGTTCACATTGTGAACACGCTACTTATTACTGAAAGGCTCTAGGGTTTAAAATTACGTTTAAGAAACTGTATTATTTGTAGATTTTTGTCAAGACGTTTGAGTAACTGTCAGGACGTTTTAGAAGGTGTCTAGTAATTAATATAGTAATTAATCTGAAGTATTTATTTCGGCGTTATTACCTTTCCTTAGAAGCAATAATATTTTTTTCATTTTTAATTATTCTTGCAAGCGTCGTGTTTGTTATAATCCGCTNATAACACAACTGATTCAGCCTGATTTTTCAAGAAGAATTCAATATTTTTAAAAAAAGTCGACAAAAATGACAAATTAACATGTTATGATTTTTACACAGAATTCAGGAAATATGTAAACATGCATGAAAAAAGTTAAAATGGCTATTTTTTTCGTTTTTATTCACAAATTTCAGAAAAAAAATAAAAATTTTGGGTTAAAAATGCGTCAAATTTTAATACAGCGGGGTGCGGCGTATAGTTATACGCGTATAGTTGGAACCCGAGATAAAACCTACGTAAGCCTCCGCAAAAACCTACACTTTTGAAAAATAAATTTATTCGTTCCTGGCGTGCGGCGTATAGTTGTAGGAAAAAGATAGGGCTTTTTTTCAAACGTTCCTAGGCAAAAGTTCACTAAATGGTTCGTAGTTCACATTGTGAACACGCTACTTATTACTGATAGGCTCTAGGGTTTAAAATTACGTTTAAGAAACTCTATTATTTGTAGATTTTTGTCAAGACGTTTGAGTAACTGTCAGGACGTTTAAGAAGGTGGCTAGTAATTAATAAAGTAATTAATGTGAAGTATTTATTTCGGCGTTATTACCTTTGCTTAGAAGCAATATTATTTTTTTTCATTTTTAATTATTCTTGCAAGCGTCGTGTTTGTTTTAATCCGCTGAGTTTCAAGAAAAAAATGCTGTGATATATCCACAAGTGCTTCAGGGATTTTCGTAAACTCTTTCTTTGCGGACTTCAAGAACACTTTAATTCTTTCTCTTCGACTCTAAATGATAGTTTTTAGCAGTTGTCTATTTTTTCTTTGATTCTTTGAATTCATGTTTTTTTTAATTAACTTTTATTTCATTTTTTTGATGAAATCAAAGTAACTAGAAATCTATCTAGAATATATGTAAAATTACCTTAAGGGGGTATGCGACTCTGATTTAATAAGGCCTTAGAGCATTGAAAATGCTCCAAATTGATACGGGGTGATAAATTAAGTGTACTAAGAACCCAATCATCAAAAAAAAAATTCGAAATTTTGCATTTTTTTATTTTTTTTAAGTATTTTGAAAGATGAAGTTTAAAAATAACGTTTGCTCAAATTTGACCACTAAAACTTCAAAATATCGACTTGACGTAAGCCAACTTTCTCATCAGTGTTTTACTGGCTTTTTTTGAGCTTACGTTCGAAAAAAATCGAAGCACTTTTTTTTCGGAAAATGACCAAAGAATCATATTTCGAGTTCTAGCTCGAAATTGCAAAAAAGCTCTCCATTATCTCTTTAAAATTTCTGAGGAATACTTGATAAAAATTGAGCTATTTTGCAACATATCCTCGGAGGAGATAGATTTTGAACTCTGCAATTGTTAAAATCGGCGTGCTATTTGGCGTTCTAGAATTGTTCAGTCGCCGGATCGAAAAAAAGCTCTCCATTAAAATTTATATACTACCGTTCGTATCTGTGAAAATTTGAGCTCAATTGGATAACCGTCGGAAGGAGATAATTTTGATTTTGAACAATGCACTTGTTACGATACTGTACCTATTGGTGTAATGGTCAAAATAATTTGTGATGTACTTTTCGCAAAATTAAGGATAGATCTCAAAATTAGCATTTTCGTTTTTCTATCTAACTGTTAGTTTTCAGTTATATTCACCGAAAAAATGTTCAAATCAGAGTCGCATACCCCTTAAGAGTACTGGTCGCATTTCAAGGCCAAAAACAGGGTTCAGCGTCGCCTCAATGAAATACTAAAACAGCAGCGGACATATGTATTTCAGTTTAGGGATAATTGAACAAATCTTGCTTTCACAAAACAAATCGAAGGCCTCTGATTGGCCACCAATAGGACGACCTTTCAAAAAGTGCACTATTTTCACTTCAAAAGCCTACTCCTCCCTGATTTTGAACGAAGAAAACTTTATAGCTTTTTATTGACCACAAAGAACGTGTGGAACGGCGCTTAAATTGAGCAAAAACTGTTTTTTGGCCTTATTTGAGTTGCCTCGGGAAATTACTACAGTAACTGTATTTAAACGGACATGTCCTTAGACGGGTTGGGTGAAAATCTCTGCCAATGGGTTTTAAACGGACAGCCCGCGGGAAATTGTTTTGACGAACTTACTTAAACGGACGGGTTTGGAGAAAATTCCGCAGAATTTTTGGGTAAGGAAAAATATTTTAAATCTAAATCCTGACTTACTCAGTCCCTGAAAGTAGTAAAAGGACGTAACGCCTTTGGTACAGTAAAATAATCATTCTCGTTCTGATGGATCACTGCTTTGAAAACCTTAAAATTCGTTTGGGTTGGATTTCTCTGAATGGCATTTGGAAAAACCCAAAAATCTTAAATATTGTCGTTCCAAGTGATTTCTTGAAACGGCATTATTAAGACTTTAAAATATAAAAATAGTTTTTGCGTGGATTTCAGAGCAGCATGTTTTTATATTTTAACCTTTAAAATGTCGTTTGGGTGGATTTTCTCTGAGATGGCATGTTGAAACCCTTAAAATCTAAATATGTGTCGTCCAACTGGATGTCTTTGAAACGGCCACTATTAAGACATGAAAATATTAAATTGTGTTTTGGCGTGATTTTAAGAGAGCATTTTTTACCCATTTAAAACTTCAAAATGACGTTTGGGTGGATTTCTCTGAATGGCATTTTGAAACCCTAAAAATCTTAAATATTCGTCGTTCAACGTGATTTCTTGAACGCATTATTAAGACTTTAAATATTAAAAATGTATGTTGCGTGATTTCTAGAGCAGCATTTTTTATATTTTAAACTTCAAATGTCGTTTTGGGTGGATTTCTTAATAGCATTTTGAAAACCCTTTAAATTCTAAAATATGTTTCCAATGTGGATTTCTTGAAACGCATTATTTAGACATTAACATGTTAAAAATTTGTTTTGTGTGTATTTCTCAGACGCATTTTTTATATTTAAAACCTTCAAAAATGACGTTTGGGGTGGATTCTCTGAATGGGCATTTTTGAAACCCTAAAAATCTAAATATTGTCGTTCAAGTGGATTTCTGTGAAAACGGCATTATAAGACTTTAAAATATTAAAAATGGTGTTTTGCGTGGATTCGCAGAGCAGCATTTTATATTAAAACCTTCAAATGTCGTTTGGGGTGGATTTCTCGAATGGCATTTTGAACCCTTAAATCTAAAATTGTCGTTCCAACTGGGTCTTGAAACGGCCACTATTAAAGACTATGAAATATATAAAATTGGTGTTTTGCGTGGATTTCTAAGAGCAGCATTTTTTACATTTTAACCTTCAAAATGACGTTGGGTGGATTTCTCTGAATGCAGTTTTGAAACCCTAAAATCTAAATTATTTCGTTCAGTGATTTCTTGAAACGCATTATGTAGACATTAAACATGTTAAAAATGTGTTTGGTGTATTTCTCAGAGCGGCATTTGTATATTTTAAACCTCAAATGTTGTTGCGGTTGATTCTCTAACGGCAATTTTAATCGAAAAATTCATGCGCGCTTCAGATCGGTTGATCACTAAGTCATCTATAACCTGTTTAACCTACACTCAAAAATCATCTCACCGGCCGCCCGCACACAACACTTATCATTAACCATAAACAACTTCCACTGCATCAACATTTCTACGAACATAACTCACCACGCATAACATCACTCGACAACTTCAACCAACTCTCAAACACATATACATCGTCTGACCATCTTACAAACGTATCATCAACCCACAACACCGCTCAACAACTTTCGCCATCTTTCAAACACATTTACCGTCGGACCATACACATAAAAAGATCATAAATCACAAATCACTTCTCAACAGCTTCGACCACTTCCGAAATAACAAAACAAATTACCCACGTTCAAATTACCACGCGCAAATAATGAGAATAAGAATCTGTTTGTTCAAGATGATGATTTTTAATAATTTAAGTTTTCATCTGTTCACGATTTTTATGATGTATGTATTATTAAGAAATTATTTTCAGATTGTGTGACAACTAGTGTAAACAAGCTTAGAAATGGTTTACATGATTGAGCTGTTCATGCTCGATTGAAGTTATTAAGCGCACAGTACACGTTTTGTTGTTGAAGTTTACGCATTGCTAAATTGAAAGAAACAAAGCTTAATAGCTGAACTTTTCAAAACAAATAATCAAAAATTGTTTTTTATTTAAATAACGAGATTGAGGGCTGCCCTGAACTTTGAACAAAAAACTCTAAAGATTTCATAAAAATAAATCGTCCCGATATTTGTGACCAAGAAATTAAATTCAAAAAAACACATTGGAAACACTGCAGAATTCGAATTCAATTTCAATGAACATGATAAACGACATAAAATTATCCTTAAATAATGTTCATACTGCCATTTTCAAGACTATTATTTGTAAGCTGGTTGCATTAACATATGTAAGTTCGTCTTTCGTGTGACCTCGGAACGAAATTTAACCTTCGTTAAAATTAATTCCTCCAGGACCTAGTATTCATGTTCATGATCAGATTGTCTTCAATAAAGCTAGTTATTAAAAATTGCCTCGAAAATGTTTTATCTCAGTTTTTCACAAAAATTTTACTATGGGAATTTACTATGGGAAAAAGTGTTTTTTTAAACGGACGGTTCGTGTAGAAATTTCTGCCCAAACTGTACTTAAACGGACGGCCCCGCAGGGAAATTCGCGCCAATTTGCTTAAACGACGGGTGTGTAGTTTCAAGTTGTCCGTTAAATACAGTTCACTGTACTCCCTCCCTGGATTTTGACGGCCAGAAACCTATAAACTGTATGTAATACGATCCTTAAGGATACGCGCAAAACCCCAAGTTCGCAATTGCATTTTTGTATCTCGTCCTTTTTGAACCGCGATTCACATTCTCAAAATTTCCAAAATGTACGAAAAATCACACTGAATATGTTTCAATTCGCGAGAAAAATAACTTTTTTGACAAATGAAATAAAAAAGACATCTGATCAACTTATTTTTGTCCATATTTCAGAAAAAACATTGTTAAAAACTAATTCTGGAAATTCATGTCCGAGTCTTTAAGGGGGTATACGACTCTGATTGACAGCTTTCTGGGTGAAATATACTGAAAACTAGGAGTTCTGAGGAAAAACGAAAATGTACAGTTGTGAGATCATCCTTGATCTTGCGAAAAAATACTCACAAATTATTTTTGACCATTACACAATAGGTACAGTATCGTAACAAAGGTGACACTTTCAAAATGGAAAATCTATCTCCTCCAGACGGTTATCAAATTGACCTCAAATTTTTCACAGACACGTACCGGGAGTATGCAATCTTTTCTCAGGGCTTTTTTTGACCGGCACCTGAACAATTCTAGAAGCCAAATAACGACGATTTTTTCGGAATTTCAGACTTGCAAATCTATTCCTCCGAGGATATATTTGCAAATGGCTCAAATTTCTTATCCAAGTATTCCTTAGAACATTGTAAAAGTCTACTCGAGCGCTTTGTTTGGCAATTTCAGCTAGAATCGAAATAATGATTTTTTTTTGGTCATTTTAACCAAAAAAATTTCCAAAAAAAAAGTGCTTCGATTTTTTCGAAAGTGGGAAAAGCAAAAGAAAGCCAGGAAACACTATGAGAAAGTTGGCTTACGCGAATTTGATATTTGAAGTTTTAGTGTCAAATTCCGAGCAAACGTTATTTTTCAACTTTCATTTTAAAAAATACTTTAGAAAAAAAAGTCGAAAAAATTGCGAAAACTTCGAAAATTTTTTTGATGATGGTCTATACACTTTATTATCACCCCGTATCAATTTGGAGCATTTTTATGCTCTAAGCCTTTATTAAATCAGATCGTATACCCCCTAAGGGGGTTGTGGGTGTAGAATGTTGGAATTGCTTGGGAAAATAGCCCTCTCCTCCACTGACTGGTAAGGGTCATTAACGCACTAAATTAAAATGAGAAAAAAAAATACGGAGTACTAAAACCTTCTCTATCAACTGCGAAGTAAATTTTTGATTCTGGTGAATTGGCTGGCTCACCAGTTGACCGCTTACCTGGAAAAAATTACCGGTAAGTATGGTCTTCAAATTCAACAAAAAGTGTTAATTCTCAAGTCAATTTTGTCTTAATATATTAATCAAACACAAGAGATGTTTCGTACGAAATGTACTCTACCGTCTTCAACATAAGAACAGGGAGGTCCGTTTATAAAAACAATAATCTCCTTTGATTTTTAAACGGTAAAAATGAAATTCAGAAATTCTCTTTAAAATCTGCATATAATCTCGGTCAATTTTGTTCTATAAAAATTGAATAAAAAAAGCAAATAATCACAGAATCGTATGAAATGTTGGCCATTATCATTACCCGAAAATAGTTGAAAATAATCTTTCTGTAGGTAATGCTGAAATAACATTCAAGTTAATAATTAATTTGTTGATGTGAACGAACAACATATTGATGAGTAATAAAATCTGACCGCCCACGCTAAATCCTAGAACCAATCAATACTCAACTTTTGCGCGCGCTTGTCCAATCATGATGCGTCATATTTTTTCATAATACTTTTTTTCCCAACGACTTCGATAATAAGAAACATATTTTCTTTTCACTCTTGCTTTATAAATACAGCCCACAACCACCCCTTAAAAGCCCATGTGGGCCACGATATATGGGCTCTTTTGTGTTACACATTTTCAAGTGAGTTTCTGAGTAAATCCTGGCTTCAGAAAGTAATTAATTTTTTTTTCCAAATAACGTATGTACAAACCGTAAGGAAGTGCCTAGTACTATTCATGCAGCATCTTATACCTCAACCTACGCTCAGAAAAATGGTTTTTAGCAGGCGTCCGGTTTAAAAGCACTAAAAAGCCTACTCCTCATTCATCTCTCATCACGTTTTATTGATGATTTGCAATTTAAGAAGTAGATAACAATACTCATCACCAAATGGAACCTTTTTTTGCAAAAAATTTTGCTCTAGTTGTCAAAACAGTATTTGGGAGCCTCCGCAACGCCCTACTCCTCCTTAAAGTATATATGAAAATTTGTCAATTTGTACATACAAATCACCGCAAAAAGCTGAATTAGAGGTCAAATGGAAGCCTCTTGTTCGATTTTGTTCTCCAAAGTCTCAGAACGTCTGTGATTTCTAGTTTTTGTTGAATTCGTAACTTTTTGAAAATAAAAAAAAGTAATTAAAAATTGAAATTTGAAACGTTTTAGTTGAGCATGTATTTTCGACGTTAAGTGTCTACATTCGCCATGTTTGATTTAATGGTTCCAACAATAAATTCTAGATCGAATTGGTCCTTTCAAACTTCAAATATCCAAAAATTCTCAAAACTTACTATTTTTTTGTTGAAAAAAAAAACTCAAATATTCGAGAAAAAATCCTAAGGCTATACACAAACCTCTGAAGATTCTTCATTCTCAAAATGGGTATCAAAAAATTTCTCGCAGAAAATCTCAATTATCGTCCCGCACATCCTTAGAATTGTGTCGACATACTCCCTGATTTAGAGAGGTTTAGTGGTGGGTTCCTACAGTTTCTGCAGTTTTTATGGCATAATAAGCACCATCAATCTTTATATTTTTAAACAGCACCAAAACAACCCAAATAAGAAAAAAAAAAATTTTAGTTTTTTCGATTTTTTTTCTGAGTATTTTGTTCAAAATTAAGTACAAAATAACGGTATGTTTCAATTTGACCACTAAAACTCAAAATTTCGCCTTGACGTAAAGCCAACTTTCTCTGCATGTTTCCCCAAGCATTCTGTTGAGCCTACTTCAAAAAAAGAAGCACATTTGTTTTCGAATTTTGTCACGTGACCTTGGAAAAATCATAGTGTTTAGCTTGGGAGCAAAAATTGACAAAACGGCCTCTAAAGTTCTATGGGGTTTTTCGAGCTACCGTTGTGCAAAAATTGAGGCATTTTGAAATTATAACCTAGAGGAGATAGATTTCGTATGAACAAAGTTCGAAAAAACGTGCTGTTATCGCCATGTTCTAGAAAAAATATAGACTACATCGACAAAAGCGCTCCGTCAAAGTTTTAAATACTAATTTACAGAGATCGTATATCAAATGTAGTGTTATTCAAAACTACAAGCCTGGGAGGAATAGATTTACCGTTTGGACTTAGGTTCCACTGTCTCGCTTACATGTTGGAAGTGCATGCAGGCCTAAAAAAAAGTTGCAATTTTTGCAAGATGAAACATTCTACAAACCGGTAATCTGAATATATAATCCGAAGCCCTGTTAGCAATATTTCTATCGAGAAATATGCAAATTAGGAACCAACCATACTTAAATCACAAAGAATTCTTTCTTTGACCATATTTTAACGCAATTTTACTTCTAATATTGTACAAATTGACCAATCAGAGCACATTTTCCCAGAAGAGGTATAGTTAGAAAGACGCGTTAAGTTAGAATTACGCGTTATTAGGTTTTGGGCGCACGAAATTTCGAACTATACCCGGAATATAATCCTAATTTGCCTGGAATTTTTTTTGAAAATTCATGCTATTAGTTAAATATAGGCAAAATGAACATTATTTTACAAAAAAAAGTTATTAACTCTACGAACGTACATGCATTTCTTTTCTCTTTTCATAAATCATTCTCGTGATCTTAGTAAAAGTAGACTAACAAAATTTTAATAATTTTTGTCTGATTCTTCGCAATCACTTTTTATCCAGATTACTGCCGCATTATTACCATTGATTAGCTAAAAATTGAAATATTGAAAAAAGAGGAAAAATTGTAACAATATAATATTGAAATACTTTCAGTGTAGTGTAATTTTGCTGTGTTATTATTTTTGTAATTTGAGTCTATCCTAATAGATAATCCTAGTCTGGATTGTAAATAAGACATTTGAAATAAGAAATTTCAAACTCAAAAAATGGGTATCATGTTTTAACCTATCTTGTAGAGAGAATTTTTTCTGGTCATCTTTAAGATAATGGATCTTTGCAAGCAAAATCCGATGTTCAAAACAAGTAATTCGATATAAAAAACTTTTTGTTGCTTGCAATCAAATTTCTCATGTGCTGACTTGGGCGGATGCAAGAAAAATAAAAAACTTAAGCAGGAGTGGGTTTGGTTTTTTCGCCTTGGGATTTGGGGGCCCTTCTTTTTCCCCAAGGTCATTTCCCGCCCAAACTAGCAAACGGTTGATATTCCAAAAACATTTGTACAACAAACCAACTTCCGTAATTTAACTTAACAGTAATCTAACATTCCACCTACTCGCCGACACCTACGCTTTAAAAAGTGCCTCCTAAAAAACACCGTTAGTGCCACTCCTTCAGTTTTCAAATCATTTTTATTATTTGCTGTGCAGGCCCGAGAAGCCCTTACAAAAATGCACAAAAGCGCTTTTGTTTTAAAAAGTTTGCTTTCACGACAAGAAAACGCGAAAAAAAACCAAAATTAAAATTTGAAATGATCAGTTTGGGAGGCTCAGGCAAAAGCTATCTCTTCCACCATTTGAGAATATAGTTCGACTCATACGCATCTGAAAGCAGAAGACTTGTTTGACAATAAACTATAGAGTTTTTTTCGAAATTTTGCTTTGCGTCTCTTGGGGCCCATGCACTTTCTTTTGAGCCTAAATTTTTGACAAAATTTAGAAACCCAGAAAAAATGCCTTCAAAATAATTTTCCGTAATACAAACCACTTTTAGATTGTGTGCATTTTTAACTCGTAGCGTCAAAGAAACAAAATGAGCGCACTTTCAATTAATCATAAATAAATCAATATTTTGTTTTCGTTTTTTTGCGTTTTGGGCCCGCCGAAAGCAAAAATTTTAAAAAAAGCACATTTGCTTATTTGTTAGCTTCCAGAGCCTCACGCAAAAAAATAATAAAAGAATATTGAAAATAGAGGAGGTAGGACGAAACTTGCGTGTCTTTTTAAGAAGCTTTTTCAAAGCGTAGGTCGGGTAGTGGGATTTATCAGATTACTGTTAAATTCAAAATTACCGCGAAGGTTGGTTCTGTTAGTAACAAATTTTTTTGGAAAATCACCTTTGCTAGTTTGCGGGAAATGGCTCGGAAGGCTCAAATTGCGACCACCCACGCCCTTAACCCACTCACTCATTTTGGGTTATCTTTACCGCTCGACTCCGGACGCTTAAATTTATAAAGTTCCATTATCGGATTAAACTTCATATTTTAAACTGCTTTAGTTTTTCCAATTTGTGATCTTTTGGTGCTAAAATGCTTTCTCTATCTTGTTTTAACTTCTGAGATAAAGCATTTGTCGCTCGAAATTTCGCACATGAAAAGTTGATGGTTTTTGAAAGTGAGAACATCTTCTGAAAAAAAAAATAAATCCCTTCACCATTGTAGATTTTTAATTGATTAGTGTGCCAAAAATCAAGGATTTTCATTCATAGATTCTCGAAAAAAATTTCTTTAATTTTTTAGATTCTCACCTCAAATATTTTTCAATTCTTTTCTCTTAAAATCAATTTCATTCGCGAAAATAAAAAAAAAGTTTAGTGCTTTTATAAGATACAAAATCATAAATGAAGCTTTTACTTGACCAAACAACTAAAAAATTGATACTATTTTGCTAAGGTTTGATCCATATTTACTCTTTGAATTTGAGCGCTCAAAACAAATTGTGATTTATTTGACAAACAAAAAGCAAAACAAAATAATTTGAACATTGAAAGTATAATAAGGACAAAAATGATACAGTTCATTGTACAAAATTAAATTTTTAGTTTTTCTGAAGAATTAAAAAAACGTTATTATTCAGATAGTTACATTTTTTACAAATTAATTACGGTGTGAAATTCGCATACATAACTTGCACAAGCATTACAGTTTTGTTTTTGCTTCTGGCATATTTGCCAAGTTTGCAGCATGACAGGCTATTTTTTGGAGCTTTTGGTTGCTAGTAGTTGGTGTGACGTGTTAGTGGTGGTTTTTAAATTAATAAGAAAAATGCATTCTCAAAATTTTCGTTTGATTTGTTTTCTCGCTCGATACGAATCAAAGGAACTCTTGCCGCTTAATTAGCAGTCGCAGAGTATTGCGATGCAGTTTTTTAGAAATTCAAAATTCCCAGCGGTAATTTTTAATTATTGATATGTAAAACTAAAAATCATACCGGTTTTCTTTAAATTATCAATACGCAATTTTACGTTTTTCAAAGTGAAGGGTGTCGAGGCGACCTTTAGTATGTCTTTCCATGTATAAATTTAAAAAATAAAATATTTTAAGGAGTAAGTTCGACCACGAGAAATGAATGCCTTAACCAAAATTCTCTATCTGCTCTATGAATTTTCTTGAATTTTTGATTTTGACCTCATTATACGTCTCCAACTCTTAATCACAGGGAAATATTTTTTCTTGGTTAAAAAACTAAACGATAACAAAAAATTAAAAAATAAAGTTTCTATCTAGGTAAAAAAATTGAAAATTTAAATTCAAAAAATGTGAAACTTAAAAATTTTTGAAATCAAAATTTTTTTAGATTGATATTTTTAAACTTGATATGATAATTGAATATTATGAAGCCTGAAACTTGAAAAGATAATAATAATATCACCATATATTAATTGGTGTTGTTTTAGTCTACCCATTCGTTGTTTGATTAAAAATTTGAAGTTTATATAAAAAGTTGAAGAGCGCATCCTGTGACGAAAAAAAATTCTACATAGTTCCTCAAATTATATACAGCTGTTGACACTGATCAAGAGTACTTGATAAAATGACAAATAAATATCAATTAAACACCGGAAACCTTATCCACAAAATCAAACTGTTATTTAACTAATTCAATACTTCCTTATTTGACACTTACTAATGTATGGAAAGCATGTGACATGATCAAAGACAAATATAGTGTTGTTGAAGTTGTTCAGCTTTAAATCTCAGTGAACAGACTTATTTATTGCAAAAAAATTCAATTATAACAGAGAACGGAGATTTATAAAATAAATCAAGGTGACCAATCGAATTATTTTCTAGTGTTTTATAATCGTAGAAAAAGTTTTGAAATCGAGTTCTAAAATTTTCAAATTTGACCAAAATCTTTCTCAATCAATCCAATACTAGGCGCAAAAATGGACCGTCCGCAAAATTCTAAGAATTATGGCTGTAACATTTTTTGTAAAATTGACTGGTGGTAGGCTAGTACGCAAAAAAAACAGATCGCGCCACTTTCCATTCCGGGCCGCGATTTGTAGGCGAAGTAAGGCGAAATCTAAATTCGAAAGCCCGGAGCGTCGATTCATACCTGCTTCTCATAGTTGAGCCAAAATGTCGAACAAATGCGACAAAACAAATGAATGCTGTAAAAATTTAAAAAAAATGATCTATTTTGCGATTTAGCGCCACCTAGGAAAAAAAATCAAAATCCGGCCCGAGCGTCGATTTCCACGTGAATAAAATGTCATTCGTGAAAAATCGTAAAAATTGGGTCATGGACGAAGGCTGTCAAAAATTTTAATATTAATTTTTGGCACTTTTCTAGAGTGACAGCCTATTCCAAACATGGAAAATATTTTTTTTCTAATCTCAAAGATTCATCAAAACCTTCTTTGCATACAAAGTATTATGAAGTTACTACTGGTCTCCGTTATTCTGGAGCGCAGTTTAAAAAGGTCCAGATTGCCCTCGACCACCCCCTTAAATCGATGAAAAAAACATTTTTCGTAATTACGAAAGCTTATTATATTTTTTATGGACACAAATTTGTTTGACCTTTCCAATGGACTACTATGTCTACCATAACTTGCCCAGGAAAAAAAATGATTTTTCAAAGTTAGCTGGTAATAAATTACCACCATCTGATTTGTCGTCTGTTCAGAAAATCTGAGCATGTGTGTAAGGGATTTGGGTGCAGTAGTTATTTTTAACCACGCTCAAATTCGGTATATTTTTCTTGTACCGACATTCAGCACATGAGAAATGATTGCAAGCAAATAAAATTTTTACTATCGAATAACTAGTCTAGAATATCGGATTTGCTTGCAAAAATAATTTATTATTTAAAAATTCTAGCCATAGGATAGTCTCAAATTACGGGAATACATAGCAGCAAAAATTTTACACTAAATGAAATTATTCAATATTATAATTGTTAAGATTTTTGCTCCTTTTCAATATTTCAATTTTTAGCCTAATCAATGTATTAATGGCGTGCATTAATCTGCATAAATATGATGCGAGAAATCTGATAAAATTTTGTTAGTATTTTACTAAGATAATCGAGAATGATTTATGAAAAAAAGAGAAAGAAATCGCATGTATCTCGTAGTTATACTTTTTTTGTAAATAATTGACATTTTGCTTATGTAACTATAGCAAGAATTTTCAAAAAAAATTTCCGGCAAATTAAGATGAATTAAAAAATTTTTATTAGGCTATATAAAAATTTTATTAGGTATTTGTAGAGAATTTTTTTTCTGACAAATAATATCGGCAGTAATGAATTTGGATACGGGATGGAAGTTAAACTTCAATGTAGCAGAAAATACCAGCAATAAGGTTTTATGCATTTAACGGCTCATGTTAAATATTTTCTAGAAATTCAATCATTCTTATCCATTTCAAGGTTAACAACTGCAAGTGTTATTGAAAACAAATCCACTTAACTCTCACAAAGATTATTGAGTTTAAAAAGGGGGGGAGGCTTTTTAAAAAATTTTTTCTCCCCCAGCACATTGCTGGAAGCACCCACAATCCCATTAAAGGTCTGTAGGGTTCCCGCTGAGCACTGATATAATAAAGTAATTTTTGAGCCAATACCAGACCTATGAACGTCTACAGCTCGCGGGTTAATGATATGATTTGTGATTGTTGTGATGGTTCTGACGAATGGCTCGGCTATGTCACTTGCCCTAATACTTGCAAAGAAGAATACGCAAGAGAGTATGCCGATAAAATTAAAGAAAATGAAGTTCAAGCTGAAGGTTGGAATGTGAGTATTATTCTTCGATAAAAAATACTCAAAAGTTTTGTAATATGACACCATGTACATTTTCAATTTAACCTTAATTAAAATCCTATAATATATAATGAGAACTCATTTTCTGACCACTAAAGAGCTGAAAAGAAAATGTTGTTTGGAATCGTTGTTTTTGGTTGCGATCACCCCCGGCACGCGCAAGAATTTTCATCAACGATTTTTTTTAGTCTGTAGGTTCCCGCTGCGCACCCTAGTCATATTGCAGAACATCGGTCAACTCATCTGAAAATTTGATTTTTTAAAGAATCAATAATAAAATCACCATTTTTTCATCCTGAATTTTTATCGGTGAAAATACCGGGTTTAATTTTAAATCGTCTGTTTAATTTTTAAATTACAATGGCAATGCCATTATGGCATCTGCCAAAAATCTTCATCCGGAACCACCTACTCATCTTCTACAAAATTATCAAAAAAAAAATCCGGAATTTTCGAACATAATTTTTTACCTGAAATATAGAAATTTTTTGTGAGAATTTAAATCAAAATAATCTTATCTACGAAGCACTTTTTAGCATTCCAGATATGTTCGAAGAACAAATTTTATTAATACTTTATGAGTCAAATAGTTTGAAACGCATAGAAATCATGCGTATTTTCAGCAGAAACAAAAGTCCCCTATTTTTGGCGTAGGTATTAGCATAGGTTTTTGAATATTCCATTCAATAGAGCTACTGCTTAAGGGGGTAGTCGTCGCAAATAGATTTCGCTTAAAAGTCGCCAAAAAATGACAATGAGCTTGGTCTAAGATTTTTTTGATCAAAGTTTAACCGCTAGAGGCCTCAAAAAACCAATCTACCTATCTCCTCCTTAAATACAAATAGGATTAACCCAATTTTTCGGCTATGGCTGCAGTACAAAAATATCTTTAGATCGTTAACTTTAATTCGAAGGATGAAAAATTTTTACTAAAAAATACAGTAAATAACCCTCAAAATAAAATTTGTAACGCTTATAGCACACGAGATGTATATGCAGGAGTTCCAAATTAGTGCTTGATTTATGCTCTACAATATGCTTTGTAATTAAGGCTTCCAAATTATGGAATTGTTCATCTACTTTAGAATTATTTTATATTGTATCGCGGGAAAATTTTCCTTTTGATAGAGTATGAGTCATAATGCTGGCTATTGGACCGGAAATGATCATTCAAAAAATTCTCTCTTATTGTTATTATAAAACTAGAGGTCTCAAATTCCCTGCTAGCGAGGTTTGGCGGAATTCGGTGATAAAAATGTCTTTCGGCTTTTGATTTCAAATTTGATATATGCTTAATTTTATAAATATCTATATGGATGAGTCATATATTTAAATGCATGTTATCTTGAGAAATTTATTGGCAATAACATGTAATTTTCATTTATTATCAAATTGGTAGGCATTGCGAAGCGTTTACGGCATTTTTCGTATAAATCTACGAGTTTTCTTAAAGATTGACTTCTGAACCAATCATAAGGCCAGATTATTAAATTCTTTAAAATTTATAGAAAAAACTTCAAATATTGAAATCATTCTTCAAATTAAAGTTAGATATTTTCGTACTGCAGCCATAGTCGAAAAATTGGGTTGATCCTATTTGTATTTAAGGAGGAGATAGGTTTTTAAGATTTGGTCTTTGAGGCTCTCTAGCGGTTAAACTTGTTATCAAAAAAATCTTAGACCAAGCTCATTTTCATTTTTTTGGCCGATTTAGTATAGTCTCAACTTTTAAGCGAAATCTATTTGCGACGACTACCCCCTTAAGCTTCAAGAAAAAAAATAAAGCTCTTCTCGTTCTCTTTCTTCCCGAATTTGCAGGTCCGAAAACCCTCTAATAATCGATTTTTCGGAATAAATTATCATTTTTTAGCAAAAATATCGATTTTTGAAAAAAAATATTCATATAATAAAACGGGCCATAAAATTCCTCGTTTTTCAGTATAGGTTAATATTTTATTCTAACAAGTCGATTTGGCCGATCGAAACCCCTGGAATCACAGAAAAAAAAGTTCCGCCAAGGCACCAGAGCCGATATATCGGCTCTACTTTGAACGTGGGTTACAGAAAGCCTAGGGCAGTTGGAGTTTCAATTTTTTCTGCATCAGGAAGTTGAAAGGATATTTTTTTGCATTCGACATTTTAAATTCTAGAATTTCTATTTTTTGTTCTAGAATACATAGTGAGAAGAGCAAGGTTCAGCATATCATGTCATACAAGCTCGCAGTTGTCGTCACAAATTTTATTTATTTCGGAATCGATGCGCAAAGATCTGCACAGTGCAGACTGCACTATGTCTTATATTTCTCCGATTAGATCTATGTACATAAATCAAAAGTTATTTTTAAATTAGTCAGAAATTTGGATGAAAAAATTACGATTTATCGTAAAAAATGGTTATTTTTCCTAATAAAAGCAGATAATTACACTTATGTTATTATTTTCGGGTAGATAAAGTTATCAAGTGACAGTGTAGACCATTTTTGATCGCTCAAATTAATTTTTATAATAAATAAATTTTTCCATGGAATACATTTAAATTGAAAAATTTGAAATTTCACTTTTAAGAAAAAATATCTGTCCCTAGATACCGAATTTTTTTTATTTTAAGTGTTATGCATGCACAAAACACTTTCCTAAAAACTGGCGAATCTCAAATTTGTATTTGATGTCTAGTTTCGAAATATTTTTTTCGGAAGTAAAACTTCTGCGAAAAATCTTAAAAAATCAACTCCCCGTAATATTCGAACCAAATATCCAAAATAAGGATAATTTTTGGAATCGCCGCAAAATTCTTTATAATGTATTTGTAAGAAACAATTTTGCGACATTTTTTTGTCCTTTTCAGAAGGTTTTAGGTAGGCTTGAGCCGATATATCGGCTCTGTGATTCCAAGGGTTAAGGGTATGGTGGTTCCTAATTTGACATTTT
>SCLH01000700.1:119531-145093 GCA_004367855.1 Oikopleura vanhoeffeni | reverse complement strand
TTGAAGTACGCCAACTGTCTCTTAAGTGTTTTCCTGGCTTTCGTTAGAGCCTACTTTCGAAGAAATCCAAGCACATTTTTTGAAAAAGATTTCAAACTAAAGATCACCACAAATTTTATCTTGAAAAGTTACCCGAAATACTACCATAATAATATGTTTCGAATCCGGCTGACACAAATAGAACCTTCGAGAAGGTTTTTTGTAGGGAAATCTCGACTGTCTCCTCATCTCACCTTCGCATCACATTACTAATCGTGTACTACAATATCAACTTTATATATATGGACCAAATATAATATGGTCCAAAAAACAAACGAAGTGTAATATGACACCTTCGATGGTATCATATGACAAAATCAATCTCACCAAAAATTTTCTGTTCAAAATTTACTACCAAATCCAATCTCATCATCTTCATATGTCGTTCCTTTCAAAAAATACCTTGAATTTGTAATTTGACACCCTGAATAGTGTCAAATAACAAAAAAATCATCTCCAAGTTTTTCCTTTCGAAAAGTTACCCCAAATCCTGTGTACTCATTTTGACATGTCGTTCTATTCGGAAGATAGCTAAAATATGTAATTTGACCCCCAGATGGTGTCAAATGACAAAATTGACATCTCCGAGTTTTTTCCTTCGAAAAGTTACCCTAGTTCATGTATTTTCATCTTCATATGTCGTTTCATCAAAAAAATACCTAAAATGTGTAATTTGACACCCAAAATGGTGTCACGTGACATAAAATTTATGACAAAAATTTTTCTGTTGAAAAGTTACCATAAATCTTGTGTTTTCATCTTCATATGTCGTTCTATTCAAAACATACCCTAAAAATTGTAAGTTGACACCAAGATGGTCTACGTACACAAAATTCATGACCAAAAACTTTCCCTTCAAATAACCTTAACCCAGTAAAAATATTTTGAAAATTTGCCCCGTATAATCTCTGCAACACGAAATGGTCGGTCCATCAAAAAATAACCTAAAATGTTAATTTGACACCTCAAATGGTGTCACGTGACTAAATTTATGACCCAAAATTTTTCTCTTTGAAATAGTTACCATACATCTTGTGTCTTTCACATCTTCATATGTCGTTCTATTCAAAAAATACCCTAAAATGTGTAATTGTGACACCCCGAAGATGTGTCCACGTGGGACAAAAATTTAGACCAAAAATTCCCTTCAAAATAACCCGATAAAAAAAATTGAATCAACATTGCCCCTGTAGAATCTCGGAAACACGAAATACGGTCTAATTGCAATTAACCCGGGTGATCCACCGGAAAAAAGAAAAAAAATCCTGTGTTCCAAATTCGGTTAGATATCAGAAGATACAAAAAACTGTTTGTCGCTATCTAGTATAGTTCTCTCAGAACAGATACCCCTTAGGTGGAGCAACCGAAAAAAAGCGACCTTAGCGATGCATTAATAGAATTTTCTGATTTTTTAAGAAAGAAGTTTCATCTATCGAGGATTTGAAAGTAATTACCTCTGAAGCAAAAATTGTTTCAGTAGCAAGACAAGGTAGGGCAGAGCAGGATACTCGCGAATAAATTCTTTGATTAAAGCTACACTAGTAACACCAGTCTTCATGTTGAATGAAATATCAACTTTGACATCAGTTAAAACATCTCGCATCTGACAAAATTTTTAATATAGATTAAGAATTTACAAAAATNAGCATAATAACTCGAAAGATATCGGCAAACGGTTTTTGTATCATGTACCTTAACAAAATTGTGACATGAAAGACTTTTTATTTTTTTTTCAAGTCAACCGTTTCACCGGTAATTGATGCTTTAAACCGAAAGTTTAGGGGTTCGATTCTCAATAGACCCATTTTTTTTGTCGCTTATTTTAATCGACGTTTATGTCTTCTTGACAATAATCGGTCTTTATGTGGTAACGGATCACCAGAAGTCTCGAAATGTTTTGGCTGAGAAAACTTTATGATGACAAGGTTTTTTTCGATTTCAGACATTTACCTAAAATTATCGGGTTTTCGACACAAAAACATCAAAAATTACCGATAAAAATTGAAAAAACAGGCTCTGCAGTGACACATACAGTATGTAAGATTTTTGCTCCTATTTTTCCAAAGTAGATCGAAAAGTTATATTAAGTACCAAAATTTCAAAAAGGATCGTATGTACTGATCTAACGGCAATATAGTACCCTTTTGAAAAATCGGACCATAGATGGTTTTTACCGAAAATTATCGTTTTTTCGAAACCCTCATAAACCGTTTTTATAAAAACTCGAGATCGGGTCCAAAAAATCAAGGAGTGAAAGAAAACTAGACGTAGCTTGAAAAGTAATATCATGACCGATAAAATCAGACCAATCGTATATACCAGTTCAGAACTATCTCGCAGATAAATTTGAGGTATCTAAAATTTAGATTCTAAATAACCAGATTTTATTACAAAAAAATCGATCTATAAGTCTTTGACTTTTAACCTTGAAAACTACCTTGGTAAATATATTCAATTATCCAGTGGTTAAAAACTTTAATTGAATGTTCTTTATTTAATTTTCCTTGATAATCGGTACGGCTGCCCTATCGATAACTTTTATAGATAACTTTTCTGCAACTCCACTATCAACAAGAGCATTTTGCAGCTGATAGAACGCTCCATGATTCGGATTTAATTCTCCAAAAACAACCATGTCAATATCAGATGTAGGCAGGTATAAACCAGTTTGAAAACTTCCAAAAACTTCAACTCTTTTTTTAGGGTTATATTTAATTTATTGACTTTAAGGAGTGGTGCACCACGGTGATTCCTAAATTGACTTATTCCTGATAAAACATTAGCCAAAGAAGACTTTTAGGTTACTAATTGATACACTCCCAGATAAGTAACATTAATGAGGCCACCTTTTTAAAACGGAAAAGCTATCTCCTCCTAGGTTTTATTTTGAAATAAACCTAAATTTTAACATAACCTGTAAAATTAGTAGGCGAAACTTTTTGATGATAAGTGCTTTATTTTCTCTAGAAGAAAGAAACCCCCGATTTTTTGACATGCAAAAGCTAGCTCAAAATAAAAAGAAACTTCGTAGGAGCATTTTTGTCAAATTTCGACCCTTCCCAAAATATGAATTTTTCAAGGTCACGTGACAAAATTTCCGGAAAAAAATGTGCTTTAATGATACCGAAAGTAGGCTCAAAAGAAAGCCAAGAAAACACTGAAGAAACAGTTGGCTTACGGCATGCCGATATTTTGAAGTTTTAGTCGTCAAATTGAAACAAACATTATTTTATCACTTAATTTTGGAAAAAATTACTTAAAAAAAAACGCAAAAATTTCGTAATTTTGCTGTTGTTTTGTTCAATTAAAGCATAAAAGATCGATTTGGTGCATTTTTATGGCATAATGACTGCAGCAAATGTAGAAACCGCCACGCCTTTATAGGACAGGTAAAAATAGTTTGTTTGTACATTTAAATGAAAGCTCGGAATCTAGAAATAAGAAAAAAACATCTTAGGGGTAGGTGTCGGTTTTTTTTGAGCCCTTTATAGAATTAATTTATGATACATTAATATCGGTTACGACTAAAGTTGACGCCAAGGAATCTCATGGTGGCAATTATTTTTTTCAAACAATCTAGAACAAAATCTAGAATTTTCAAAATTCGAATATTTTTTTGCTTTAACCCGCATAAACCGGTATTCCACCATGATATGAACATTTTTTATTGGTGAATATAACCCACCGAAAACGATGCATGACATTAAAATTATCGGAAATGTCTTAATCGAATTCTAGAAATTTCAATTATTTTAAGCCAAAATGTTAACCTAATTATCGAATTTGACGCTGATTGGTTGAAAATTTTGATTAGCTGTAAGCCAACTTTTTGATCAGTGAAATCTCAGCTTCAATTTGGTGGTACTTTTGTTTCGATCAGACGAATTTTTTTTTCGAACTTTTTCATTTCCGGTTCACTTCATTCAATTTTCTAGAATTCTAGAATTTTATTCAAAATTCCTTCTCATCACTTTTACCGCATTATATTTTATCTACCTTAGTCGAAAAAATGGCTTCATTCTAAACATTCGTCAAAAGAAGATAGAGTTTGAAGTCGAAAAACTGGCAAAATCGGCGTTTAAGTGAGATTCTAGAAGAAAAAAAATCGAAAATCGAAAAATCCTTCTCATCACTTTTTGTTCCATTATTCGCTACTTGTGTAAATTTGAGACGCTTTGTGTGTGGGGTCTAAGAGAAGATAGATTTTAAAAAAACCGTTTAGTGCTCTAGAATAGACTCACCACTGGTGGTGTGATGTAACAAGGTTGACTTTAAGATGTGTATCGTTAGACGAAGGCTAGATCTACAAACGAGTATCCTCAGATATTTTACAACTGCCCTAGAACTGTTCTGAGCCGTGATTGAAAGGTACCAAAAGCGACACCTACCCCCTTAACTCAACTTTGACAATTTTGAAAAATGATAAAAACTTTTTTGCATATAAATTATTTTTATCGATTTATTAAAATGATAATTTTTAACATTGTTGGCGCTTCTTTCCGTTAAGAGTCATTATATATTAACACATTCTGTGGGAAATGTTCAAAATACATAATTTTGATTATGTATAAATACATTCTGTGGCAAGTGTTCGAAAATTCAATTTCCGCATACTCTGATAATTATTCATAGAAAAAAATGATCAATAATTTTCAGTATACGTTTTTTTTTCAAAATTAAATTTAGCTATTTTAGTAAATACTAATATAGTATAATTATATAGTAATAATTATATAATCAAAATTATACGTTTTTTTTCAAAATAATTTTATTTTTGGTTCTTAAAAGGGGATGCGTATACCGCGGTATAGCGGGAGTGGAAACATGATGACGAGCGTACAAGGCCAGAGCGAAGACCACCACGTCAAGGATTTCATTAAATATTATAGCCTTCCAGTGTATATTATGCTACAAACTTATTCTATGAAATTGAATCAGCAAACCATAAACCAAAACTTTTGTTTTAAGCATCCTTCTACACAACCATCAAAGTGCATTTTCATCTTTGCAATATAACTTTGCAAGAAGATACTCGTGGTCGTTGTGGCGTGATGGTTAGTATTCAGCACTTTGGTGGATAGAGTCCGGGTTTAATTCCCTGATTCATATCTTATTGTTCTAGTGAGAATAACATAGAAATCTTGGAGTAACTTAAATTCAGTACTAATTTTACTATTTTTATAAAATAAACTAACAATTTCTTTGATTTTTTAAATAGAATTGGGACAAGGTGAAGCTCTTTATTACTTCACACGTTCATGTGGCGTTTTAATTCGACACTCCGAAATACAGAATTAACTCAGTAAATACATTTTTTGATCACCTGAACTATGTCAAAGGTTTGAATTGAGAACAGCAGGTTAACGAACTGAAGTTGAGCATATCCTTTTACCAAAGGAACTTCATCTCAACAACGTTTACTATCTCTATAGCGCGAGTTCGAATCCCACTAATGTAGTTTTCGGCGTAGTCTCACCAATCAAATTTAGCGGTCCCAATATCAGGCACCTTTGCCTTTATTCAAGAAAGCCACTAAGACAACATTAGTGGAATTCGGACACGCGCTATAGAGATAGTAAACGTTTTTGGGATGAAGTTCCTTTGGTAAAAAGATATTGAGTTTAAAAAAATGAAAGGTGTAATTAAGGAGGTAGCGGTCGTAAAAATGTACCTTTGTACTCCATTTTATCAGAAAACAAAACTGCTTCGAAACTTTTGAGAAAGGCCATTTGGTAGATCTTTCATTATTCTACAAAAATAATTCATCAGAATAATTTTTGGCCGACGCTGTTGACTAGAGTTGTTAAGGGATGCATCACCGTATTTTCTATCCTCATCTCAATTTTCCCTATCTTTTGCTTAGACCTACGCAAAAATGGGATGAAAACACACGCAAAACCAATCGCTTTAAATACCCACTCAGGACCCACCGCTAAAAAACGTGGAATAATACGCGTCTCTGATTGGCTCAGATTTGGCTTTTCTTACGAAATAATAGGAGTCGATGAGTAATAGCTTGTAAGCAGGATCGCCGCGCACCGAGTTTATTGTACAAGCCTGCTGGTGACCACCATGCGGCGAGATCTAGAACGTCTAATCATATTTCAAATAATTGTAAAAATAGTGAGGTGGTATAGTATATTTGTAGATAATTATCTTGTTTCATTGCTGTGTTAACTCCATAAATCAAAAATTGCATCCTAATCATGAATTTCCGGTCTGATGTGCAATTTCTGAAACTCACCAAAGTTCTTGAAATTAAAAATAAGGGGAACTTTCGGGGGTCTGTTTCGATATTCCGCTGGCCAAAATGATACTTCCCCAAAATATTTTTGTTCTGTGTCTTAAAACACAGCAAAGCAGGTGGGGATTATATTATTTTCTGAATCCATACTCAATAATGTCTTAATACACGAAAAGTCAATAAAAAAGAATACTTAAATATTTCTCAAAATGATCTTATTTATCAGTATTACCGATTCGGTAATCTTATAAAAGTAGTTAATATAATTTTGATATACAGTACAACAAGATTTCTATGCTATTTTCATTAAAAAATGATGGGTGAAGAGGGGATGGATCCCCGATTCTCCTCGCTGTGTGAATGATAACCATTGCCCCACGTAGGTGATGATTATTTCTTCTTCTTCTGAAGTTATATTGCAAAGATGGAAATGTACTATGTCACATAGTCTATGTGTATGTTTTCAACTCATTCGATTCAATTCTCATTCGATTTTATAGAGTAAGTATGTATCAAACTGTGTACACTGGAAGGCTGCTATTATATAATCGACCATTATGTGGTTTATAAGCACAATATTTAAGAAGAACTTTAACCCTTGGCTGACACCTGGAAATTGATGTTTTATGACCGTTTCAACTCTATTTACTACGTCAAATCTCAGAATATATTCTTCGGGAGTTGATGAAATCCATCGATAAAAATCTATAATCTCGGCGTGTAATCCTTTAAATAAGATAAAAATATATCATGAATAAACTAAGAAAAAAAAATTATACAGAATCGTGAAAATTGACTAAAAAATTACTACAGTAATTCTATATATCGATATAGTATTCGATATGAAGTTAACTTCCGTAAGGTATAATTTTTTTTGGAGAAGAACTTCTTTGTCACATTTATAAAAAAATATTCCATTATCTTCACGTGATTTTGTTTGATTTAAATAAAAAATTTTTTTTTTTAAATCGTTCTTTTTAACTTTAATTTCAGAATATGTAATGTCAAAATTTTAAAAGAAATATGTGTCTGTACACATGATATACAACTGTGCAAAAAAATTTTTGCCAGAAAAAAAAGTTATACTGTTGTGTGTGTCTATAAGGACAGGCATTTTTTTCGTTTTGTCCATGTTGAAAACTTGTCGTTTTGTCCATATAAAAAAAATTCACTAAAAATGCTGTAAAAAATCGAAAAATAGCGCTAGAGAGCTAAAAATGCAAGCCAAATTTTCACACGACTTAGGCCACCTTTTAAAAAAGTTTGATTGTAATCAGTCAACTGGGTAAAAAATAGATCTTCTGGAAAAAGTTTGAAATTTTTTTTTGGAAATTTTATTGAAAATAAAAATTTTTGGATAGAAATAAATTTCTCAGGTGATTGATTACTTTTTTGCAATTAAATTTCCGAAGTTCCGAAATTTTTTGGCAAAAAATTTCTAAAAATATGATAAAGATCCCCTTCTATCCGTCTTTGGCAGATTGATGAATATTGTCTCATTAGTATCATCTTTGAATAATAAAAGTGATCGCGGGAATCAACAATCAATCACATTTTTAAAACGTCATTACTCGGATTCTAAATAATATTTTCTAGAACTAATTAAGATAGGTGTTCGAAAATGTCTTCTGAAATATCATTAGGGAGCGCACGAGGAAAACTAACGAGAGACTTTTTTTTTACCCAAGGGTATTTTTTTTGATTAAAAAGTCTTTGACCTCACGGGGGTTGTTACCCAGAAAAAAACGATTCCGGGCAGAAAAAAAAAGTTTTTGGCCATCTAGTGGTCAGAAACTGACTTTTTAAAACGCCCATTTAGAGCACTAACTTCGAATTCTAGCATACAAAACTCCATTTAATTAATTTTCACAATTAAGGCCGTTGCCAAAATAAAATTGTCTACCTTTTGGAATCAAAATTTTTCGAAAATAAATTTTGGAAATTTCTGAAAAAAAATTTGGTCATTTCGAAGGAAAATTTATCCAATCTAGGACACTAATTTTTTTCTAAAAATTTCCCAGCTCTTCCCAGGTCCAATTTTTTTGAGCACAAACGTTAAATTTCCTGGAGAACAGGAAAAAAGCAAAATTTAAAAATCCCGACGATCCCCACGTTACCAGCCCAAATTTAAACAAAAAACCGGTTATTTTAACCGGTAAAAAATCGGATTTTTGAAATTTTTTTTATTTTTTATTTCTTCATTTTGAATTCTGCTCAAGATTTTTTTTCTCGTTTAGCTTCAAAAGCAACCATTCAAAACTTAGAAATTCGCCTCGTGCGCTCCCTAAATATCATATAAAAATATTGCTTCAAACTTTTATGGTTTCCAAAATTATTTCAAAACAATATTCGCGATGACTGGAATATGAACAGTTTTAATTGGATATCTTTTTCAAATTATTAGTAAAAATTATATTCTTCACCAGATCAAACACAAAATTTTGGATTTGCAATCAATATTCTCTCAATAATCATGTAAAAAAATAATTATTAACACGTGAGCTAATCTTCGGATTATGACATGCAATATGCAAAACTCAGGATCTTATGGCTAGATAAAATCCCCGAAGACTGTTTGATGATCAAATTGTTGCTCGAAAATTTCTCAAAGAAAAAAAATTGACAAGAAACTGGGCTGGTTTATATCTCAAGGCACATAATTAAACGCTCCTAGAGATAAAATTTCGAAATGTCCGGTAAATTTCACAAACAATTTTGCTCATTTTGTCCGCTTAGGCAGTGTCTGCTTAGACATAGACTACAGTAGTGAAAATAACCTGTGTAAAATTTTCATTCATACATTTTTAAGGTTTTTCGTTTTGTCCATATATAGGCACCTACTTCTCGAAAATGAGCAAAAATCTCAGAATTTCTGTCGTTTTGTCCATATATACGCAGTCCTTATAGACACACACGACAGTAGTTGGTATCGAAAACGTTTTTTAAAAATTTTAAAAAATACACTACAATACAAACCTACTGCACATTTTGTTGTAATAGTTTTCGCCGTTTTTTTCTTAACTGCCTCGAAAATGTTCTGTATGTATAAAAATGAATTCATAAATACAACGAAAGAAAAAATTAGACTTTTAGTGGCAAAAAAGGCCAAAAACAACACTTTTCGAAAAAACCTTAATACAAATTTTTTTGTTATCAAAATATACATTCTCTGTGAAAAAATTAAATTATTTTGAAATAAGGCGAAAAAATAATTAAACTTTTAAAAAAATTCTTGCTCTCGGTCAACTTAATTTACTGGTTGGTCGAACATGCTATGAAAAAAGTTAGAAGAAAAATGCCTCCCAGAGATTACGAACTACTATTCCTGAAATTTTTATAAGATTGTTATGAAGGAATAAAAAGTTATGAGCCCTCGAAAAAGCATTTCTAGCCTATACAACCCCCTTAAAATTCAAGAGAAACCTACCGTAGATTATTTTCTTTTTAGGTAACTTAAGCTAGGATACAGTATGTAATTTTTTTGCTTGAAATTTTTATTTTTATCATTTCCTTGAACACCAGGTAGATAATTTGCCCTCGTTCTCCATCTTGCATTTTGCTTAGTTATTAATTCTGTATAAGGTAGCCCCGAAGTGCATGCCGCGTTTTCAGACCTTGAATCAAGTCCGGCTGATAAAGGAGATAATTCAAGTATACCTTCCTGCCTCAGTCTTTCGGCCTTTTCCACTTTCATGGATTGAAAAGCTTGAACAGAATACGTAGGGGCTGATTGTGTTGGTCGCTGAAAAGTTTGAAATTATAACTTTTATTTTAGCGATTTTTAGTGTTATTTTGTGCTTTGCTTTAGTTAAGTTATTTGGACAAGCTCAAAAACTATTTTTCGTATTTTTTTTCAGACTTTTTTTCAAGGTGGAAAATGCCGATGGTTAAAAATTCCCTATTAAATTTATCGCATTCTAGAACGAAACAAGATGGTTATTTTCGAGAGAATAGCAGATGATTAGTGGCTAATGTTGTTGCTACTAGGACAGTTTTTTCCATACATTTTTGGCAGAAAAATTTTCAAAATAAAATCAATGGTGTCCTCTGTAATAGCCTGAATAAGACAAAAAATGGTTTTATCGGCTGCCAAATTTATCGCAGGTCTTAAATCGGTATAAAATTGAGCCTTTCTTACTTTTGTTCCTTGATTTTGAGGATCATTTTGATCATTACTTTGGTTTTCATTTTCATCTAAATGTTTCGAATTTTCCCATAATCTTTGCCATAGTGCCGTGGCAGGCCCAAACTGTTCCGGTTGAATCCAAGCTATTCGAGAGTCCATTATTTTATCATCTGAAAAATATCAATTTGTAACTTCTAGCAATACTTTGAATTTTGAAATAATGTCAATATTTTTGAATTCTATTCAATTTGTAAAAAATTTCGGACTTTCCGCTTTTCAAAGAACGAAACTAGAGGCCAATCGGATATATTGATAGTTATAAAAGTATACGCGCTCATAGTCGAGCCTAAAAATCGGCTTTGGAGTCTCCAGCGAAGTTTTCAGTTTGGAGCCTCAGAGGGTTAAAAACTGCGGGAGCTCAGTGTTCATTATTACAGACTCTGTAATACAGAGAAATGAATTAAGCATTCCGAAAAAATAAATTTTGTCGCTTTTTTAGCATAGAACTTACTAGAGAATAATGTTTTATAAACAAATTTTAATTCGAAATTTATAAGTGAGTATAAATTTATGATTGATATAATTTTCGTCTGGGATTTTAAATAATTTCCATAATTCACCTTCCTCCTAGCACATATTGACTGATATTTGTCCCCTCATTGTCAGGTATGACTCATACGGTATGACTCACTCACATAATATTTATAGACGAAGGGCATGGCCGACCAAAAGCGGACACTTTGTAAAACTCTACATGTAGTAAATTAAAAAAGTACGTTTTTGACAACTTTTATCGCAATTCGGCCTTTCATAAATATTAAAGGAAGTTCAAAAACATCTCCAAAAACGTGTACCAGTAAGGGACACATTGACCATGCCCAAAAAAGTGTACAGTAGAGTGTACTTAAACGGGCAACTTGAAACTTAGGAGCGAGGACTGTACTAGAGTAATCTTGCTATTTCCATAAAATAAACAATTTATTCTCCAACTATTGCTGCATTTATTAAAGGAAGAAAAATTAAAAACAATAGCGATTAGATGAAGTTAAATGATCACTTTTTCATGTTAATGAAACATAAAATAATAATTTGAAGAAGTAAAACTAAATACGTTGGATGAGAGATAAATAGAATGCATGCACATAAGCTACAAAACAATATAATTATTGACAGTTAACTTTATTTTGGCGGCAGTATTTTTCGCTAACCAAATGTTTTTTTAGATAGTGATTGTATATCGATTTCGGGTGCTCCTGGCACATATTAGCTAGTTTTTTAGCCAACATTTTTACATAATTCGGCTTTCGAAAACGACTTATCCGATTAAGTTCTTAGATAGCTGAAACTGAGCAGACATATTAAGTGAATGATAAAATAAAAATAAATTGGTCCGAATCGGACCATTTTTTTCTAAGATTACTGTAATTTTTTAATTATCAGTTTTTCTTAAAAAAATTGGAAACAATGGTCTGATTCGGGCCATTTTTTTAATTTATTATTCTCTAAATAGTTGTTCTCCGTTTGAGCTATCTAAGGACTTAATCGGATGAGTCGTTTTCAAAAGCCGAATCATATAAAAATTTTTGCTAAAAAAACTAGCTAATATGTGCCAGAAGCACCCGTAATAGAAATAAATTGGTAAACTAATCTGGCTTGTCTCTATTTGTTTTCAAAATGCCACATTTATGGTAAGCATGAATTTTTTTTGTAATTTGAAAATTCAATAAAATAACACAAAAAAATTAAATTTTTACAGCTTAAAAATTGTCCATGATTAATTCATAACAAATGTAGCAGTGAAAAAAACAATCGAATTAGGCCAAATTAGTTTTACATTTTATACAAAATGGTAAGCAAAAAATACCCCCGCCCTTAATTTCACAGCTGCTCGCGAAAGTTTATAATAAAATAGATCAATTATTGAAAATAAAGACATTTCACAGTAACAGTCAAAATTTTGACCTTATTAAGGGAAAATTCCCAAAAATTGATCAAGGGGGCACTATTTAACATTTTTAGTTTTTGGCATCATATTTTTATTTCGAACATTGATCGTATTTATTTTGACGTTTCGGCTAAACAGAAAGTGAAGAACAGAAATAACTAAAGCGAAAACTGTTTTCCACGAAATAAGTTTGGTACAAAACTTTGGATGATTTTTATTGTAATATTTGTATAGTGTTTATTATGCTTGTCTTTAAGGACATGTTTGATTTTACCGTTTTGTCCATATGAAAATATAAAGAGTTAAATGTATAGTTTAATATTAAAAATTAAGTAGATTTTTGCAAAATGCGGCCGTTTTGTCTTTATAGGCAAACATGACAGTACAAGATGATACATTTTTAACAAAACAATATTAAACCAAAAAAAATCAAAACTACCTTGGTGGCTTGAGCAAAAATTAGCTACCAGATAAAACGTCTTATAATAACGTATATTTCGATTTAATGGCCCTTGATTGGGGTTTGATTGGGTTTTTGATTTCAGTTTTTACTTTTATTTTTTAAAACATTGTCTTAAAATTAATTGAATGTGAAAAATTTATGCTTCAAATATTTTTTTCTAGCGGGGGCAGTCCCTGTTTTGCAACTTGAGAAAACTTTGAAGTCAAGATCCCCGTAAATTAAATTTAATACAATAAAAATTAATCGATAACCCTAAATTATTTATCTTCTTTCAAAGTGAGGTTTTTACTCGGAAACCTAATCAAATTTGAATATGCTTATTTATGAAACAAGCACATCCATTTTATCTTTTTTTTTCGTACGACCCTGAATATTTAACTCAAAGTTTTAAAATATACCAGTCAATAATATGACGCAGTCAATTCCCAGCTAAATTCTGATTTGATTTTCAGATGTTTATTAAATTTTAACTGCAAAAAAGTTTTATTTGCAAACCGTAAATTAAGCTGGTTCTAACTAAAATATTGGAACAGTAAGTTGTATTTGTCAAAGAGGTTTTGTACTGTTTGGCAATATGTGCCAACAATCTGGGTAGAAAAAGCGAAATAAATAAACAATCTCATGTACAGTTTGAAAAAGGGTAGGTTTTTGGCCGATATCGGCCGAAACGACGACCTAGAAAATGTGGGTTTGTTAATAGTGCAAAACGCTAAATACCTGTAAACATTCACGATGTTTATAAATAATCAAAAAATGGTTCAAGAACATGTCTTCATCTTCTGATCGGACCGGACCTCGATCAAAATCTCGCACCCACGCTTCACGTATCTCCTTCACATAGCTAAAGCGTGGGTGCGATATTTCAATTGAGTTTCAGTCAAATTAGGATAATTGGTTTACTGTTTTATTAGAAGTACAAATTATAGTAAACGAAACTAGATTATGCCATTTCTGTACAAAAATAAGTATGCAGCATACTGTATGCAGAATAACTGAATAAGTAAAATACTTTAGATCATGTCCGCATATAAGTCAGAAATGTACAGTAAAGTGCTTCGAAAAAGACGTGTACAATATTTATCACTGTATATGGTTTTGTTGTTGTTTTTTGAGACATCAAATATAATAATTTTTCTACAGTCAAACAAAAATCGTTTTATATCGACGTTATGTTTTGTTCACTTTCAAACGTGACAAAAAAGTTAAACAGTCGCCATATTTTCATGCGATTTTTCAAACAAAGTTTCCCCACTTTTGAACATGGTAAAAACGAAACGTTAATAACACAAGTATTTTTTACTGTATATAACATACTATAAATTTACAACGAAACTAAAATGAATTAGATTTAGAAATTATTCTTCTTGAAGTTGTTGAATGAGCCAGTCCTGAATAAATAAATTATTTGAGGCAAACTGAACAGATTATAGCTGAAGAATAATGTATTTAATATATCAATTACGGGGCCTCCTCGCACATAATAGCCAATTTTTTTATATAAATCGGCTTTTGAAAACGACTCATCCGATTAAGTTCTTAGATAGCTCAAACTGAGCACAAATATTTAGTTAAAACAAAAAAAATTGGACCATTTTTAGATTTTTTCTGTGATATTACTGAATTTGTTTAATTATCAGTTTTTGTTAAACAATTAAAAACAATGGTCTGATTTTTTATTTATTTTCTCTAAATAGTTGTGCTCAATTTATGCTATCTAAGAACTCAATCGGATGAGTCGTTTTCGAAATCCGAATTATATAAAAATGTTGGCTGATATGTGCGAGGAGGCCCCGAAATCGATATAAATAATTTCAATGATGTCATTTCTTCATCAACCCAAATCCAACGCGTAACACCGTCTGCGAAATTTCCGAGAAATTGCACATAGCCTATGTCACATAGGCTATGTGACATAGGATACAAATTTAATAAACTGGCAATATCTTAAATAGGTTTTACTCAAAAGATGCAACCGGTTTACCGGGAAATGGGTTCTTGAAGAAATGAGCTGATCTTAGCACCAAAGTTCGTCAAGTTTCACGGTTAAAAACATCTTTATCCTTTGTTAACTACGCACTTTTCAAATCGACATATAGAAATTTTTATAAAAATAGACCACAAATTTAAACTTTTTGAAAATGCCACAATCAATCTTAAAATTTGCTTACCCTGTCATTTGTTGGTAACTTCAGCGCTAGGTTAAGAATGTTCTGAACAGATGGAATTCGTATAAATGAAGAAAGATAAACATTCACAAACGTTTGCATTACATAATGGCAATCGAATCGATCTAAAATACAATAATTTATTACCCCGAATAAGAACAGGAAAAATTTAAGCAAACTTTAAGCACAACTTTTGATAAACTGAGTTTTATATGAATTTAGCATGCCATTTTTTGTGTATTTATGCAAATTTTATATCACAACAAAACTATTTATTTATTTATAAAAATACCGCCTAAAATTATTGTTGTCAAAAGTATAGACTACCGATTCCTAGAAAACCATTTTTGGCGGCGGCGGTATTATTAGCATTAGCGTTAACCAAAAGATTTCCACTAGTCCAAAGATAGAAATAATCTTTTTGTGACCCGCGAAGGCCTTGGGCCGTTCTATGGGAAATATATTGGTTAACTGATAACAAGCAAAATATCGGTCAAATAGGCTTGAAACTTAAAATGTCGGTTTCTCAAAAACTGTAAGTCCTTAAAAATGTGTTTTAGCGGCAATCACCTTGAAATTGAAAATAATATTTCTTGGAGTCATATTTTGTAATATGACACTATTAGACTCAATGTATTTTGATTCACTCCTAACGGGGTCTTATCATCAGGCGAAAAAGAATTTCATTGCAAGTTTTTAGGTGCAATATCTAGACATCGGTAGCGCAAAAGTTGAAATTTAATCTCCAAACCCGTTTTAACGCTTGTCAATTATAAAAAATATAGAAAACTCACCCATGAGTCCCCCATGTCCCGGGATAAGATCTCCAAAGTCTTTAATCTTGAACGCTCTTTTAAACCCAGACGCAAAAAACCCGCCAAACGGTGCAATTACGGAAGCAAAAACGGCCAAAGCTGCAATATGGAATTGAAATGGTAAAATGGTTCTTGTAGGCCCAATTAAGGGTTGAAGCAACAGGGGAATTTGAAACTCTGTCGGTGTGAATACTTCGGCAAGCTCACATGTTGAAATCACGTGCCAATGAGCGTCAATTCGAACCGGACAGGTCAGAATCGGGAATTGAGCAAGGAAGGCGGAAAATATGTAGCCCCAAATAAGAGTCAAAATACCACCTCCAATGAATCCTTCCCAACTTTTTTTAGGCTAAATATTTAAGGTTAGGTTTAGCGAGTTTAAGACATCTGAAATGACCAAGGTAAATTATGTTTACAATTATGAAAAACGGTGAATGACATAAAAAACGGAAGAAAAACAATTTAAAAAAAAGGCTGTTTAACCCTCCGAGGCATATAGGCTATATGATACAGGGTGTAAGATTTTTACCTTCTTTTTCAAAATTGGATAAATTGCTATCCGCTAATGAGAACGATTAATTTCGGCAAAAACCTACGTCTTTCTCAGATTCAATCAATCAATCAATCAAAACGGCGGAATTAAATTTATCCAATTTTGAAAAGAAGGGAAAGACCTTACACCCTGTATAGCCTTTGAAAGGCTATTTTTTGAGCGTTATCACGGGAAAAGTAAAAGTGCTTGCAACTTTATTGTTCTCTTGTCCTCGAGATTAAGGATAGACTTAACTTAAATAGTATGTAATTCACATTTTGACTTTATTAACCCTATAGAAAAGTGACATTTACAAATTGTGTTTTCAACCTACGCAATTCTATTGTGAGGAAATTGGGAGACGTCAGAACAAAAATAATAAGGAAAAGATTAAGAATTAAATTTTCTAAAAGTGACTTCCTAGAAATAACCTGCAATTTTGGTCTTTAATCTACAGGTGTTTTCCGAAAAAAATTTTCGAAATCACTTTTAAGAAATAAAAATTTACTCAAAGCCGTCAGGACAAAAGTTGAAATGCAGCAGTTTCAGAAAAATTTTTCCTAAAAAATGGATCATTCAGAAGCAACCTGCAATTTCTGGTCTTTAATTTACAGGTGTTTTTTGAAAATAGCTCCATGCCTCAGAGGGGTATAAAATTATCTCTTTCATGAACTTAAATTGAAGAATATGGAACTGTTCAATGGAGCAATTCATTGCTAAACTTTTTAAACAAATTTGTTTTAAAAAAAAAAGTGTTTTTCTTCAATGCGAAATTTTACTGGTGGTTCAAATTGTTTACAAAAATCTGCATTTATCTTGCTGAAGGTATCCTATCCTGAATATTATCGCTTGACAATTCGACATTTTATAATAAATTGTGAAAGTATTATTTGAATTAATTAAATTATATCTTTTCGACTTTAATTAATTAGTATCTTACCGACAAATCAATAACGGTGAGAGAAATCGCACTATCGAAAGTCACTATTATATGACCATGATACATAACCGCCTCATTGCAATATACCATACCGCTACACAAGCATAAAATACCAGATGTCGCGAAGACACAGCTCTACACACCAGTCCAGAGATCGATTAAGACGAAACCTAAGAAACACACAGTCAAGAACCAAAGTTACATAATTATTTAATGCAACTAAATGATGCATTGATGACAAACATCAATTAAGAACAGCAGGTCATATGACCAGTTGCGTTGATCACCTAGGCCAAACCACTAAACAAACATGGAGTCGATAGTCAGGCGCTTTCTCTAAAGAGGTATCCTAATAACAAAAGCCCAGAACTATTTACCAACCAATATAAGGTAGAATGATGAAGTCATACTCATATATTGAATGTACTTGAATATCACAAAGATAAGATAAGTCTAGCATCCATCTATCATACTCATTCGTGGTTGAAATTAATAAACAATTCGCAATCAATAAAAGAGAATTTGAATATAAGAAAATAAAAAAACCTAAAAACTCAACACGTGGAATTTTGCTGGGTTTAATCGTCCAATTTAAACTATCCCGTAAAAAATATATATACACAATATATTGCCTCTCAAATTTTATAATATTTTTGACGATCACCAATAGTGCACCTTCAATCACCTATTTTAATCTTTGGTCAGAACTAATGTTGATAGAAATACGAAAAATCCCTTACAGATATATGCACTGTTATTGTGTTATCAAGCACAGTCTAAATTTTTCGAAAAAACTATAGCAAATATAAAACTTACTATTTAACTCCGAAATATTTAAACAAACAGTAAAAAACTGCTCGACAATTAAACTCACCAGCAATATTTTAGCACTCATCACACGAACACTGAGAGTGCTCGCTCCTCAGTAAAAAGATTATTTGGGCAACCTACTGCAAGTTCGTTCACCGTACACAAGAATATCCCTGTAAGCGGTAATGACTAACTGTATAGCGTTTGGAAATAAATAAAATTTTCTTAAAAACTGATGAGGCAGCACTGATTGTGTTGGCACCACACCCTGCTAATCATTTTTTTTCGAAATCAAATCACACTACTCAGTCAAAATTCTGCGAGTATTTTCGAATTCGTTATCAACACACCTCCTCTACTCCAGAAATAATGAGGTACCAACACCAGATAGAAAGCCCAAGATTCATATTATTTCGGTTACCAGACCACAGCCGAACAACTAACTACGAACGACCAAAAACCGCCTTACAAGACGAAAAGAACTACAACGTGACCATTTCTGGTGCTCAGAGCCTACGAAAGCTTCACCACAATAAAAAACTACATGTTATTGGTTCTTTTCAAACAACATTACGTATCATTCAACCAACACCAAAACCATAATCATCTAACAACGCGCGGGCATCGAATAATACTTCGCCCGAAAGTCATATTAGATAATATTCAAAATCACTATAAATACCAGCGGTGTCAATCTCAGGAAACGGATCATGTAAACGACGCGACTATATTGGAATCAGAAATAAAAAATTTATGCGATATCAATAAATAGAAAACACACACAGCCAGCAATCCCGGACCAAAAAATGGGCCAGTTCGGTGTCGCCTAAACCATGAGACGTCATTATGATATTTCGAACCAAGAAGTTTCTCACTATTATACTATACAAAGTTAAGTCTCATGACGCCGTCATCTATATATAATGTGCTAACAATAAACAATAATAGTATACGATAATAACGAACAGCCATCATCGTATACGCCACAAACTGAGCATGAAAATTTAAAAAAAAAACAGTAATTCTGGAAAAATTTAATGCTCCGAACAGTTATACGTCATTGCGGATGCACAGCATCAATGAGTATTTGTTTATAATAACTATAAACCCTATCCAAACGACCCACCACACCGCCAAACTTTCGGCCTGATAATACAATGGACTGTGCAACGATATATCGCGCGCCAGCTCTCCGCTATAAGAGTTATATTTTAAGAACGAATACATACTTAGAAGAGACCAAAACAAACGATAGTTAAATTTCTGCAAATGTACCAGTAGCAAAAAAAATACGATGAACTAACTAGACAGATATGTACACTAACAGTAGATACTAAAACTAGATTAAGTTTTTATGAGTATAAAAAAGTAATATTATCTTTTTATTATTTAAGACAAGTCACATGTAAAAAGCCTTCCCAGAACACACATAGATATATCTTGACTGTTTCACACGTCAACGTTTAAGTAATAGACAACCAAAATCAGCTCAAGATGTACAAAGCGATAAAATTCCGTTCGGAACCAATGAGAAGATATAAAATCTCGGACAAGCACAAACCGATTTCAAAAAAAGCAAGCTTAAAATACAGCAATATCATAAAGAAAAAGAAATCGCCATTCGGCACACAAATAAGCCATAACCGAATCGAACCATTCAAATAAATTAACCATGTTAAATACCAAATACCCTCAAAGCAACAAGAATTCGCTCGAATACCACTCTTAGAAATTTTTTATAATAGGTGGTGTTGTTAAAATGATAATAATTAAACTACGAAGAAAACTCATACCTAGCGCTAATTATTTATTTATTAGACCACTTACAACCTTGTCATGGTAATACATTTTATTCTGTGAACAAAGCTCAAATAAAACGCGAAAAAGACCTGAGTACAATAGCTTACGGACCTCAGAACAATAAGGCCAAATCATAAAATCGAAAAAGACAAAAAAAAAGACTAACAAAATTAAAAAAAGGACATTAGATAACGCGCTACTAACCATAGTTTCCTCCATTTGATATTTAAATAGAAAGAAGATAAAAGACCGTCCTGATCGCTTAAAAACACCAGTATCACCGATTGAGGAATTTCTAAAAGTAAAAATGTTTACTCCAGGTTCGACTGATAATTTACAATTAAACGGAGTATTTGGGCGATCGCAATTCAAATCAGATCAAACAATAAAAGAAATCTAGCATTAGAGTTTAAAATATTTTGTATACAGTATGCGATATATAAACGAAGAAAAAAACAACAGCTGGTGAAACTTAATAGCAATTTATCTTAATCATATATCTCAATCTTCATCAAGGTGTTCTCAATGAACCATCGATACGTCTTATACTATATTTTAATCGAATCTCTCAAACATAAAATCTAAATTCCTCTGTGAAATTATAACCAAAATCAATAATACTCCTCTCTCTAACCACATTACACTCCATCTAATCCAACTAACCAATGACTAAATAGAATTATTCTTTTGAATAGAACGCAAATACCTATTTAATAAACGTTCGAACATCGAAAAATAGTCCGTTGCGCGTCGTAATAAGCGCTCCAACCAACGCTCTTGTTGCCTAATATCATTAGCCCCGTTCACTTAAAATCGAAATTTCCAACACTTAGTATATTCTGCAAACGCTCTATATTTCCTATGAAAAATGTGAAGGATACCACTAACACAAGATGGCGCAGAAAACGAGATATGAAGAAGAAAACAGACAAAACTTCTATTTCTCGCAGGATCAAACAAATTGCAACCCTTCTTTATCACCTCCGCCGATAATTGATATTAATAAAATATGGTCTCTCCATACACATTCATCAAGATAATAACGCCGACCTTATTCTACACCCGCTCAACTATCGATTTAGGAAATTACTCTAAATTTTAGACTAAAGCAACTTCACAAAAAAAATCTGGTTTTAACAATATTAAAGTGACCAATGGCGACATCTTTCGATGTACAAGAAACCGAACCTAGTGCTTAAATGTTCATCAACTATGAGTTAAGACAACAAAATTAGATAATCCGCCAAGTGACACCAACCTCATCCACTAACGTTGATACGATATCTGGTATACTTATAATTAAACGATACCAAAAACAATTTTAATATGTGATCCCCCAATCAGCCCGAATTTTATTTACGGGACAAGTTAAAAAACCACTAAATAAAAAAAATTGGACTTGATTTGCGGAAGAATAATACATCTACAATATTCTACTCTCTAAAATAAGACGCACAAAAAAAACAAATGAACATAATATACATTATAGTGATTCTTGCCCACGCAGTCAAAGATATCCGAAAATCTGAACTAGAGCAATAGCAATGATTAATATAGATTAAAAAAACGCTAGGCTCCATCTTAGTTTTATCATCATAGAACTAAAAAAAAATAATCCGCATCTCAGCAAAAGAACCCAATTAAAATCGACTGCAATCAAATGCAATGAGAGAAAATTTTCTCATCCATGACTTTGTCTTTATGTTTTGAAATTTTACGATTCACAAAAAAATAATAGTTTTGGACTACATAATCTTCCCTAGACAAAATAGGCACAAACAAATTATAATTCACGATAGAAATTCCTACGTTAGATAGCACCTGCACACTCAATATAACTGGCTTTCAGCTGAACCGAGAAATTAAGCAGAAAAAGTAATAACAACAACACTAATTAATATTTCCGATATAGTAAATATAATGAGACGTCCACGTCTAGCACGAGTCGACATTGCCACAAATCACCCACTTAAAATCTCTACTCGGACCAAATCCGGTAGGCCATAACAAAATTATTTTTAGGGATCCACTACAAAAAATCAAAATGCGTGATATAAGTAATGAACGTAGATTTGTTGTAACTATTTTTTGGTTCCCGCTCATAAGCCATTTGATTTACACCTACTGTACAGGTTTGATTTTCATTTTTTATTTACCGGTTACGTTATTTATATGTTAAGGGTTTTGAGCGGAACATTTAAAAATAGTGGAGAAGGCAATTCTCCCTCCGTTCTACTCTTTTTTTGATTGGACCCTAGAGCTAGTCCAGCAAAAAGTTCAAAGAAATTGGAAAACTTAACCAGTACTTACCTATGTATGTAACAAAAGAGTAGGGTTTCACACTATTAAATTCGACCAATAGCAATAGTTGAATGGGTTCTAAAACTTCTTGAGGGGCAAATAACAAACCAAATCGAAAAACAAAATTGTTGAAAAACAAATTTGGTCGTACGTTGATCGAAATATAGCGATTTTTTTCGTATTTTCATTTATTTAATTATTTTAAAGAAATGCCCAAAATCGGTAGTTTTTGGTTCAACGTTGACTTATTAGTAAAATTTTTTTGGTTCTCAAACCTCGATTTTCTAGAAAAAAAAATTGGAAAAAAGGGTTGCCAGTTTGGTCCGAAAAAGTTAATATTATTATTCCAAATTAACCACTAAACATAGGGTAATGTTGTATCCCGCAATCTACCACATAGAGTATGTTGCAATGCTACTGTTTTCGTAAAGTAATCTCTACAAAAACCAGAAAAAATAATATTATGCAGGCACTACCACATTAATAATTTTAAAACGAATCCAAAAACAGCTCTCCGCCACAAGTCGGGAGGGTTATTAAATCTGTTTTGGTTGGTGTATACATTTTGTTATCACATAAGACTATCACATAGGAAGACTATATCTGCAGATCAATTAATAACAAATCATATATACTAATCGAAATCGAATGATATATCCCTGAAAGGATACCTGATAATAGAATTAAAAACTCTGGAAAATAATCAATTGACATGTATAACTACTCCTCAATATAAGCACTCCTATCCCAGTAACTCTACCAATAACCCAATTGTATAGCCTCCTAGTAAATATTGTCTATATCAATATGATGATCTACCTTTTTCGCGTTTGACCATGAAAAGAACCGAGAAATGATTACACGAGACGGACTTGATCAATAAGAGGCATTATCGACACATTAAGTATTCAAACAGCCCTGAACCCGCTCGAAATCGACTCGAAAAGCCTAAACATTCACAATTATAACCCGATACAGGTACACACCACCTCGCTAACAAGTGGAACCACCCCCTAAAACCTGTGGCACCTTCTACCTGACTGGTACGCTATTTATATATAGGAGTTCCCGGATCACTTGCAACTTGCTCTAGATAGGACCAAACCAAAGTACGATAAAAAAAAAAATTGATGCGATCTTCTTTAACTGATATCTTAACAGCACAAAACACCCAAGCAAATACTATTCTTAATGCGCCACGACAGAAGGCTGAAAAAAAATTCCACTCGATTTTAGGTTTTATCCAAATTAAATACACATATTATTAAAATTACTTAGACTTCTAACAGGTTATCTACGAAAACACCCACACGTTGAAGAAACATATCGAATTAACCTAATCTTTATGAATCTAAAAGACAACCAACTCAGTCGCAATCACTTTTCAGCCAACATAGACTCTATATACTTTGCGAACTGGACCTGACGTGATGAAATATATATCAATATGATAACCTCTATATACGTACTCAATTGATCTAAGACACAAAAATGCTATAAATCCAATTAACAAGATGGTATGAATTACAAAAATATCCTACCCAAAAAAAATAAAATTGCTTGGTCTTTAATAATATGTTCAGAGAAAACAACAAATATAAAACACAGTCTCTATTGGGAAAAAACTCAGCCCCGCAAACATCCCCTTCGAATTTGCCAGAAATTTTTGAAGAAAAATTTGGGCCTGGGTGCATACACCTGTTGAAAATTTAGCGATCACCTACTATGGCAGAAATGTGTATGATCAAATTTCTAAGATTATCTTACAACATTGAAGATAAACTTGGTTATCTGCTTCTGGGGAAATTGTGGTCTCGTACTTTCGGTAACATGCCCAAGTCAGAAAAACTCCACCCAAAATAAACTTAAAAACATATATCGCTCAAATACTCAATTACGCATTAACTTCCTATCCTGCAGACGATTAACTTGCAGAAATAGACAGAATACATGATCAGAAATATTTGAAGTACAGCGTCAATGATCAAAAGACAACGCAGTCTTAAATTACAATGCGAATCCGAGAAACTGTTCAAACGATAAACGAACTGTTCGTTCCAGAAGAAATTCAGATAAAACTCTCTCGCCACACTGCAATTATATCAGCGAGTGGTATGGGAAATTCGATACATAACAAGAAAAAACATAGCAAACTGTCACACACTGCTCTTGGTTTAATATAAAAAATAAGAACAAATAACTGCCGCGCTAATAGTACATCTGACATATCGACAGACGTAGATATAATTAAAATTATGTATAAAACACAAATCATTATCTTACATAATATATTACCATACGAAACATTGACCCATCAATAAAGCTATTTTAATAATGAATGCATTAGTCACAACGTTTCTAGGCAAGTATACTCGGGATANGGCGATATTGGGACAGAAATAAAATTTATCGATCAAAAATGAAAACGCATGGGCGTTCGGAATGACGTCATAATTTAAAAAGTTTCTCAATTTCATAAGTAGTTTTACGATAGGTTGATATAAAGTAAAATACCAAAATGTTAAGAATTACGTACTACATCGAACGCAATCACATGAAAATTAAAAAAAAATAATTTGGAAAATTTAATCTTCAAATATGACGTCATTCATGCCGCATTCAAAGTAATTTGTTATAAAAACCTCAAACGCCCACGCAATTTCGGCGATATTGGCACTGGCACGATATCGGGCCCCTGTATAGGTTTCATTTTAAGAAGAATTAAAATTTGAGAAAAAGTGTATATTTGCAAATTAAGTAGCAAAAAAATCGAATTACAGCAGAATGTCCACGTGTTTATAGTTATTTTTATGAGTTAAAAGTAGATTACTTTTATTTTGAACAGTCCTGTAAAACACTTCCAAAGTATTCGTTGATGGTTTCACCGTACAAGTAGTAATTAGAGCAAAATAGTAAGTACCACGAAATCGTTCGGAACCATGGGAGCTCATAATTCCGGTATACCATATAACCAATCGTGATAATCTAGAAATTTTTTTTATATGGTGGTTTGTTAAAGATTTTAAGAGAAACTCTCACGCAATTTAATTTTTGACTTACTTCATGGAAACATTTTATTTGAACCAAAAGAACGAGTAGAACAATAGCTAAGGGACCCAGATAGCCAACAAAAATGAAGAAAAAAAGCATTAAAAAGGACATTGATACGCGAATCCACCAGTTTCTCCATTTTGGTTTTAAATGAGATAACTGATCGCTTAAAACACCAGTATCACCAGATTGAGGAATTTCTAAAAGTAAAAATGTTACTCCAGGTTGACTGATAATTTACAATTAAGGGGGTGGCATCGATCCGGAAGATTGGTAAATTTTTTCAGAGCGATATATGAAAGAAAAAAAAGTGTGAAAATTATTTTTTTTA
>SCLH01000700.1:0-29719 GCA_004367855.1 Oikopleura vanhoeffeni | reverse complement strand
ATCAGTGATTGTAGGCAAATTAAATGAATAAAAATAAAATCTTAGCGCATAACTTTTTTTAACTAACAATTTAGGTATCCTTACAAAAAATCAGAAAATTCTGTTAATACATCGCTAAAAGAAATTGAACCAGTAAAAGTCGAAAAATGCCTTTTTGGACCGGTACAAATACCGGTACGATGATACAAAAAACTTTTTGTTACTTTTTTTTGAAAAATTTAGACAAATATCTCCTGGGTCTCAAAACATGAAACTAAAGCGACTTTTATTCAGCTCAGAACAAACGTTTGAAAATCACTTAATGGCGTGGGGTACTCCCTAAAAGTAACCGGACAGAACGTGGGCAGCTCACCTAGAGGGGTTTTATTATATTTGGCTTCATAATCATCAAAAAACAGTATTTTGACCCTATTTTAGGGGTCTCAATCAGAATTTATCTCCTCCCTGGATTTAAAAGTTACAAATTCGAGACCCACATGAATGTGTAGCTGAAGAGTCCGTGCAGAGTACTAAGGAGAGTTTTGTCCAAATTGCTTTCTCATTTTTCCATAAATCGTCTTTTAAATTTCTAAAAATCAAGAAATTTAAACTTATTTCATACGAAATATTTTTGAAGCTATCCACAAGTCCTTTCTGGCCATGTATAACAATAAAACGAGTACCAAAATGCTTGTAATTGTCCATATTTTCATAAAAAGCAATTAAATGAAATTTGGGTAATTTTGTTCATGTGCCTCTTTTAGCTCCCCCTTAAAGTTCAAATTTAAATACACCACTTCGTACACTGATTTTTCTGTTTTCTCTCATTACCTGAAGATGGATAATAAATTCAAAACGTTCTAAAAATTGTAATTTTAGCAAATAAATAGGTATAAAAAAGTTTTCGTTTCCTTTTACCACTAAAACAATCCGATTAGACGTAAACTTATTATTTTAACATTTTCCTGTTTCAAGATCATAATGATCGCCAATTGCAGCGACAAATCAAACAAACAGCCCGCAGGATGACATTCTTCCAGTCTAATAGACCCAGTTTCTCCGAATCTGGTATAAGAAATTGGCGTCCCAGTTCCACGGCCTTTGATGAACGCAATATAAAAAATAGAACTCCAAAAATTGACTGCTTGAAATAAAAACATTTTGAGGGTGTAACTTTTTTCATATTCTTCATGGGTTTTTGGGATTTCTAAGTTGGTGAGGTATTCTGCTATGCTTGTGAAAATCAAGTTTAGTACGAAAATCGAAATGAAATTTAAAAGAACAGAGGTAACAGAGGCTATCATCGGATATTGGACTTAGTTTTATGGCAGAGTTATTTTGAGCTTTCCTTTTTGAAGGAGCTTGTAGGCTCTCCAAAGCACATATTTGGCACTTTGCAACGGGTAGTTTCCCGGGTAAAAAAGGTTTTTGTATTTTTCCGACTATAAGTTAAGATTTTCCAGGGCAATTTCGATTTCTCTTGAAATTTACCAAAAAACTGTTAACCCTTTGCAACGTATTTAACTTTTATTTTGCTCATGATAAAAATAATTCAGTTTTATATTGTGAAAAAATTAATTATTAAATGTATCGAAAATATTACATAATTAAAATTACGTAGGTTTTGGCCAAATTCCAGCCCTTATGTCCTTATAGAAAAACATGACAATTATTCGCAAAAACGTCCTATTTTTTATTTCAGTCTATTATCCGTTCCTATAAGAATCGCATTATCTGAAATAAGATGATGACTATCTAACCCTGATAAAAGTGTCGACATAAAGAGCCTGTATGCTGTAATTAAAACAACAGAACTGAGTGAAATACATCCCAAAGTAAGCATTACTGAAACCGAGAGCCATAAATAAGGTAGTTTTCGTATATAAGGAACTTCATAATTTTTGTTTTTTCCTATTGGTAATGTGATGGGATAGAAAGGGTGTAGAATTCTATCAATCCAATTTGGGTTGTCATGGATGTGTTTAGCTCGTGTTTCGAATTCTAATCTGATAGAATCACCGGGTTCATTTTCTATTTTCGGGTTCAAAATAATTAAAAATGGCCGTTAACTCTAGAAATTAAAAAAATGTACAAACTGTTAAATAAATATGTTATGGTGGTTTTTTTAAGTAAAATGCAGGTTTTCTGGCGTTCCGGTATTTGGAAACCCCATGAAACCAAATCGACGAGGAAAACTCGACGAGGACTCCTCGTTCCCTTATATTTATGAAAGCCCCAAAAGCCAGAATTGCAAAAATTCAAAACCTACTTTTTTAGTTCTTTTTTATTTGTTTTCATAGAACGCCTCGAATTATTATGGTTTTTGAAATACCAAAAAAAGGACAAGTTTAAATTAGAATTTGACTTCAAAATAAAGCAATTTGAATTTACAATGTAGCTATCTAAGCAAATGTATAGGGACGCTTCCTTACTGGTACAACTTTTCGGGGTCGGTATGTGTACCAGTTAGGAAGCGAGGACTGTAAATATACATATATTCATGTGATGATATTATAAAATACTTTATACGCAAAATATTTCAAGGTCAATATATTTTGAATCAAAACTAAATTCCATTTATCACATAAGTTCATTTGCCTTCGTTTCCAAAGAGTGCAAAATATTGTTGCCCAAACAGCCATAAATAAAGCAAAAAATACAGTCCAACCGTTATCAACCATAGCTGTAAATTTGGCATATGTACATGATTCACTACAAATGATTTTTCAACAAAATCACAAAACATTTCAGACATATCTTTAGAGAAATCACAGTGAAAAATTTCGGCCATCTAGACTGAAGTTTCATAAAAATTACGTTGTTGTTGAAATTAATCAGCTTTTCATTTAAGGCCCAGAATATCAAAACGGCTTTATTTCGAGACACTATTTCCACAAAATGAGAGAAAATTATGACGTCACGATTGAAATCAACGTCCAAGTATAACTTCCATATCTACTAGTACGTAGAAAGTTCCATGAAAAAGTAATTTTTAAATGTTAATCAGAAGTCAAAACACTATTTTTAATATTTTTTCGATATAATTAGCATCTCATTGCAAATTTTAATTCATGGATCTAATTTCAAAAGTTATGACAGCAAAATATGAATCTTATTTCATGGGTCCTCAAATCGTCTGAAATTGCGGCAGCATCAAGAGAAAATCCGATCTTTTGGCATAAAACTTTCGGGAAATCGGGACCTCCCCCTTAGGTTCAAATTCCAAATATTATTAATTGATTGCCAAATTATTACGATACTAACCTGCAAAAAACATTTCCCAAAAAGTTCGCACTCAAAAAAAAACCTATCTGACGACGATTTAAAATAAATCGAAAGGTTATAAAAATGTAGTTTTACTATAAAAAATGCATATAATATATCTTGCCAACAACCAAACAATGATTATTAAGTGTCATATTGTATTTTGACTATACAGGGTCATATTCAATATACGGCTCAAACTGCAAATTGTGAAAGTAAAGTCTTTTTTAAATTATATAAAATTTAAAATTAGAATATCAAATTCGAAATCATTCCTAATTGGTTCAAATTTGCATTGTTTTGCTGGCCCATCACACCTCGGGCATAAAACTCTTTGATCTTCACATAACGCAAGAGCAGTTGGTGAATCATCAATCCAGCCAAAGCCGCCAAATCCAATCAATCCCCTACAAAAAACCATCAGGCCGATTACAGCCGGCGGTATAAGCATTTGAGTGTAAAACCCAAGCCAAGCAAAATATATGGCAGTTGTGGCACCAAAATACGGGGTATACCATTTTTATCAATTTTTGAAAAAACCTATTTTTAACAACAGAAAAATGTGGTGGCGGAAAATCATATTATTTTCAATTCAAATCGACAATATAATTATGAAAGTGTATCTAACAAAGTTTATGATATCAACTCATATTTCAATTGTATACATTTACTTTTTAATCAGAAAATTTTTTCCGTCTACACTATTTTTATACCGTGCAGTTGAGCGAAAATTATAGATGGTAATATTTATAAAATTATGAGTCATTTTAAAAAAAAGATAGAACAACTTTTCACCAAGGAGCGCCTGTTCTATATTTTTAGAAAATTAAATGTGATTAGTGAAGATAGGGAAAATAAAATGGTATACCTCCCAAAATACTGCATAATCTGATCTAAGGGTTGTATGCAAAACATCACAGAGCCCCATCTAGCCCAAGACTGTCGTAATAGCTGGCGCAATGTTTGTACCGGAGGTTTATCACCGTCAGGATTGAATTTGGTATCATATGCCGTGAATAGTAAATCGCCCGATATCTCACCGTCGTGGAGTGGAAAAGCATCTTCATAAGGGCCTTGTTCGTAACTAGTTAATCTGTCGATACCTATGAAAAAATTATGAGTTGGTGATTTTTTTTAGAAAATTTAAGGAGATAGCTTTTTAGGCTTATCAAAGGTTCCTGTGTGGGCGTAGGTTGACCTGTATTATATTACAATTTCTCCTGGAATGATCTTGAAGACTTGTTATTCAAGTCGGGCATGTTTTTGCGGTATCATCTTTGCCAGTTTAGCGATAAACCGCGCCGAAAATTTGTTATTTTGACCGGTTGAAATAAAATTTGACATTTGGTGGCAAAAAATCTCATCTATACCGATATATTTTAATGTTTTTCATAAAGTCAAGTTGAAATTTATCCAAAATTTGAGACACATATAGTCAAAAAATGACCGGAAAATATTTTTGAGAGTTCATAGAAAAGTTTTCGATCTTGAAGTTTAATTTTTTACAAAATGAAGTCTGAAGATATATTCCAGAAAAACTTTTTCGTATATTTTAATTCTTGAATTTTTTCCATATCTGATTATCAACAATTTCAAAAACGCATATACCGAAAACCGGAAGTCGAACGGAAGTTTCCTCATAATTTTTAGAAATATATAATTTGTAAGTACACATGTAGTTATAAAATTGATATTCCAATGCAAACCTTTATCATTTTCAGAACTACCAAAAACAGTTTCTTTGAGCATGAATGCAATGACTCTTATTCTCACGGAGTTGGGAAAATCCGATCCTTTTTTATTTCTGTCAATTCGATTTATCCATAATTTCGGATCTCTGAATTTTTCGTGATATTCGCGCTGGTACGCCGCAGTGATATATTCAGTATGAACTTCTCCCTTCAGCTTTTTATACCTTCTACATGGATGCGCTTCTGGAAATGGGTCAGCAAATGCGAGTTTTCGAGCCCATATAGACTCAACTTCCTCAACTAAAGAATAATATTATTCTAAAATTTCAATTTTTTTGTAACTTTTGAATTTTCGTTATTTTGCTTCATTAAAATATTTTGAGTTCGAATTTGAACTTTCGGATTCGTAAAAATTTGAAAAAAGTTTTATTTTTTTAGAAATTTATCTGATTTTTTGTTTAACTTTTTTCGAATTTTTCTTTAAAATAATACATGTATGTATGACATTTTTTGTCATTTTTGATCAAAACTTCAAGAAATTTTCGAAATATTGTATGAAAAATTTTAAAAATGATTAGTTTATCTTTTTCACGGATGACCAAGTTTTTAGGGGTCTTGTTTAAACTATAATTTATTATTTTACACCAAAAAACGGTGACGTAAAAATGTCTTCGCGCCCTTTTTATGAAAAAACCCAATTAAATCTGCGAAATCGTAGGGCCAACTGTAAACCAGTGTGCGAAAATTTAGTAGATGTTTTGTTTTTTCGGAATTCCAAAATTTTTTCAATAAATTATTAGATAACGCTATATGATTGGTTCTTACTGGTGACTCTTCAAAAATACTCGGATTTCATTGGTTCTTCTTGAACTATTCAAAAAAAATAATTGAATCGGATTGGTCAAAGAAATTTTCAGGGATTATAATTTCAAAGTCACCTCAGAGGTTCAATAAAAAACGAACTGAGGCACAAAAGCTAAGAAATGGATTTTGTGACTCCCAGGTGGTATGAACACATTTTTGAGACTTAAAACTTCACAAGTGAAAAATTGCGGCACATTTTATCTAGTTACTTTTTAAGTTGAAGCAATTAACATCTATGATAATCTTTTGATTCGTAAGTGACCTAACCTTTACGTTCAATAGGTAACCTTATTCGTAAAGCTTCTGCATAAGCTTTCAGAAGGTCATCTTCGATTGAAATCAGTGTAAAAATTTTTTCGGTGTCGTCTATAATTTCGGTAACTCTTTCCAGCTTCAGGCCATTTTCGACTTCCATGACACATTGAGTCAAATTTGCTTCAAAAGTTTCATATTTCAAAATTTGTTTCTCGTCGGTTATATCCTTATCCCGTACAAGGGCGTAATCCGGCCAGAATCCTTTAGGTAAATTGTATTTATTGACAGAAAATATTTCGGCGGAATTATTATTTTCGAGGTCTTCCATTTGGACGGAATTTTCCGAAATAGGCTTGGGACTTTTTCCTCCTAAAATAGATGTTTAACGAAATATTTCGAGTCACATTAGTTTTCAACCATTTGCTATCCTAACTACTAGATCATGTTGTAAACCCAAGATGACATTAGCAAGTATCTAGAAAAATGAATTCAGCAGGTCAAAATGTCGTAATGGTGATTTAAGAAGACTTCTAAGTCATTGCTGACTCCATTTTATCTAAGATTATACTTACGTGTCCCGTATAACTTTGACGTCAGAGACCTAAAGAATCGTGTGATGTGATTGGTCAATATGCATTGACTCTTGTGTATTGACTAATCAAATCAAGCTATTCTTTAGGTCTCTGACGTCAAAGTTCTACGGGACACGTAAGTATAATCTTAGATATACCATGGTTTACAAAAGATCGCATTAAGAATATGGACTAGCACCCATACGGGCCGTATGCGGTCACAGGTCCCAATTATAATGTTGCTGAATTTCGCCGAATAATGCAGCTTTCTTATTTGGAGTAAAGCTTGCTCATTAAAAGTACCGATTTTCAGATTTTTTCGTAAAAATCACCCAAATGATCATTTTAAGAAACATTTTTTGTCAAATTTCACTGCGGAGTCATTTTACATCTACAAGGATGACTTATTTAACATAATTTTTACCTTCGGCCGGTAGCCTTCTTCTGACTTCCGAACTCGAAGCCTTCATTTAAGAAACTCTTTAAAACGTTTGAAAAAAATAAAAATATAATATTATTGACCACGTTCTGGAAAGAAATATTTTTTGACAAAAGTCAAATAAATCAATCCTTTAATTTTTTATATCACACAAAATTAACAATTCTCTGATAGGCATTAATTTTAAAAGTGTTTTGAATATAATTTATAAATATAGTTGATTTTAAGAATATATTAAAATAGATTTCACCAGCACGATTCGAATTACTATTGGCAGGAAATACCGTATAAAATGAATGTATTATACTGTATAATTTATACAAAGACACTAACTAGTCTTTTCGAACAATTATTTGTTTTTTGTTTTATTATTTTAAAAGAGCTATTATCTTGTTGAATTTCATTAATTTGAAGTTCTCTGCTTGTGTTCTTAAAGCACTGCTTCATATCTTTAATCGCGTAATTTTCGTATTTATACTAATAATTTATTTTCAAAATCATAGCGTTCACAGCTTTAAAATTCATGATCATTTTAAACCCTTAAGGGGGTGGTCGTCGCATTTAAAGGGTTTTTCAATGGCTGATTTTCGCACAAGTACAAATCGTTCGACCAAATATAACCCCTGTCTGATATATTTAAACAAAAATCTTGCACCCTATGTTAACTAGTGCAAAATACTGTTTTTTGGTGATTCTAAAGACAAATCGACGAATTTTGCCAAAAACTTAACTCGGTAATCTGCCCACGATCTGTTCGGTGAATTTAAGTCATAAATCATTGTTGTACCTTAAAAAACCAGGGAGAGATACATTTTAAATAATAATTTCGGTCACTTTTGTAGCACGGTTCTGATTGGACGATTTTTTTTAGGATGCTGATTTTTGTTTTAAATATATCAGAGAGAGGTTATATTTGGTCCAACGTTTGTACATGTGCGACAATTAGCCATTGAAAAACCTCTTAAAATGCGACGACCACCCCCTTAAGGGGATGTGGGTCAGCAGTTATTTTCGACCACGGTCGCAAATTCGGTATTTTTTCAATTGCACCTGACATCCAGCACCTCGGGAATCGTTTGCAATTAAAAAAACACCAAATTATTTCGGATATTTTTTTCTAGAACATTGAAATCGCTTGCTAACTGAAATGCCGCGAAAATAACAGATGATCAAAAACAAAAATACCCATTAGTGATCAATTTTCACGGAGATTCAGACAAAAATAAATTTGGAAAACTTTTGACCATATTCTAGAAAATTTCCAAAAAATATCGTTTCGGACTTGCATAAAAAAGGAAATAATTCTAGATATGGTATTCATTTCAGAAATACAAAAAATCAACTCGCAAGAAAAAGTTTGTCTAAATGAAAGTATTTCAATATGATTGTTGTTCAGATTTTTGCGCCTTTTCAATATTTTATTTTTAGCCTAATCAATGTTAATAATGCGCGCATTAAATCAGCATGAAATAGTGATGCGAGAAAATTAAAAAAATTATTAAAATTTCCTTGGTTTCAACAATTTAATAAGATCATAGAAAAGGATTTATAAAAAGAGAAAAGAAATCGCATGTATGTTCGTGAGGTATACTTTTTTTGTAAATAATCACATTTGCCTATATTTAACTATAGCAAGGAATTTTCAAAAATAATTTTCGGCGAATTTAAGATGAATTTATAAATATGCTTGGTTGCACATTGTAGAGAATTTTTTGTCTGACCAATAATACGCATTATGTGATTTTTGATACGTGCATATGACGGTATACTTCAATGGAAAGAAATACCAGCAATTAGGTTTTTTATGCATTTAAAGGTTGATGTGATAATATTTTCTAAAATGAATCATTTTTGACTCCTCAAGGTTACCGGACTACAATATACACATGGAAAAATAAACGTTCACTCATTCTCACAAAAGATATTTGAGTTTTAAAAGGGCCTTATTTTCCCCAGCAAATTGCTGGAAGCACCCACAATCCCCTTAAAGTCGAATATTGAAAATCGAAGACAATGAATATTTTGAAAGAAATAAGGAAAAATGGGACAATGACGCCCAACAGATTATGTCACATAACTTATGTGATGAAACTTTTTCATTTCAATTGCATACAAATTAAAAGGTTTAATTCGTCGACATTATAGCAAAAAAAAACATTTTACTTTATCGGAGTTAAAATTTTTTTCTTTTTGAGATCAGCATTTTTTCAGAAGTAGACACCCATACTCCCCTTAAAATGGTTCAATTTTCATGGATCAGTAATTTCATTAGAGTACCCTGGTATTGACATCTGAGCATTTGAAAATTTTCACTGTACTTTGAAATTTTCAAACCTAAATAGTATTTAGTAAATACACACAACAATTAAGCCGTGTGACTTATTTTAAAAGTATAAATATTCCGAGTACATCATTTCACACTAATTTAAAAAATGACGAAAATATAATTATAATAAACGTTTTACCAAAATATTCTCGTTTTATTTTCTCTTTACCTAAAAGTCTTTCAAATTCCATCTTACTAGGTCCCTTTTTAATCATTGCAATTAAGTAAGGGTGTTATCACCTTTCTTAATTAGTCACCTTGATCGAAAATGTTAGAAAAGGATACAAAGAGTACGATAACAAAGTTTCTGTCAATTATTCAATAAAATATGATATCTTATTATATCTTAAATCCGGGAATCCTGAACGATAATAGTTTAAAAGGGCGGCTCGAGATTAAGAGGGCTTAGTATTTTTGCTTGGGTCCCCATTAAAATCGACCTACTGTATAGAAATACTCTGAAAATCGATCTTATAAATGGACCAAAAAATTTCATATTTTCTCATAAGTTCAGTTTATTTATAAGAATACAATTTTGATGAAGGTAAATAATGAAGAAATTCTCAATAAAAATATATTCTAGAATTAAAGTTAAATACATGAGGCGCCCAATATCGCCGAAAGTTTTTTGCCAAAAAATTTCGGCGATATTGGCACATTCGGCGATATGGGAACAGAAATAAAATTGTTGTTCAAATAATGAAATACGCGTAGGCGTTCGAAATGGCGTCATATGTCAAAGATTTTTTCTGATTTTATAAGGAGTTTCATAATAGGTCCGAATGAAGTAAATCACGAAAATGCGTAGAATTAAATAATCCACCAAAGGCAATCAAATAAAAGTTGAAAATACTAGATTTGATATAGTCAATCCGGAAATGACGTCATTCATAACGCTCAAAAAGTAATTTGAGATATAAACCTCAAAAAAATTCGGCGATATTGGCACATTCGGTGATATTCGCACAGGAAGTATTTTAGCTAAAAATTGTGAAATTGCGTAGTTTGTAATAAATAAAAACGGTTTTTGCCAACAAATTGACTTAAGGGGGTGGTGATAGTGATTTTTGGGATTTCAAAGGCTTCGTACGGTTACTGGACATTTTTGAAACATACATTAGGAAGATCTATCTCTGATCTCGCGATTCCATTAGACAGTTTAGTACCACTCCCACCAACCATCTGGTTAACCGCGGTTAAACACGAGTCCCTCAGCTTTTTTCAAAGAAACAAAGATCCTAGAGCTTATATCGGAAAGTTTTGAGATTTGGTGAGAATCCGGAAAATTGTCTGAATTTTAGTCAATAGGAGCTGTTTTTTTCGATTTTTGCTTCAGGGGTCAGCAATCTGGTTGAATGTGCCGAAAAAGGGTGTGTTTTCGACGTTTTGATAAAAGGCTTTTTCTGTGGAAATGCAAGAAACGTCATTTTCGGAATGTAAAAAGCCCAAGGGGTGGTGAACATTGTATACGAAGTACTTTTTCGAATTTCGACCTGCTTGGCTGTAAAGCGACAAAAAAGTGCGCGAAATCGACAATTTTGAATATGAAAGTGAGAATTAGAAAATGTAAATGCCACCAAAAGATTCCTTGGGTAGGGTTTGCTGGAAACGATATNCCCAAATGCCTCATAAAACCAGCGACGGTAGAACATTTCTCATCGATACATATGATAGATCTATCCTTGAGCTCGCGATTTCATTTGACAGTTCAGTACCACTCCCACCAACCATCTGGTTACCGCGGTTAAACACGAGTCCCTCAGCTTTTTTCAAAGAAATACGGATCCTAGAGCTTATATCGGAAAGTTTTTCGTATACAAGAATGTTCACCACCCCCTTGGCTCTTTACATTCGAAAATGACGTTTCTTGCATTTCCACAGAAAAAGCCTTGTTATCAAAACGTCGAAACACACCCTTTTTCGGCACATTCAACCAGATTGCTGACCCCTGAAGCAAAAATCGAAAAAAAAACGCTCCTATTGACTAAATTCGACAATTTTCCGGATTCTCACCAAATCTTCCAACTCTTCCGATATAACAGCTCTAGGATCTTTGTTTCTTTGAAAAAAGCTGAGGACTCGTGTTTAACCGCGTTAACCAGATGGTTGGTGGAGTGGTACTAAACTGTTAATGAATCGCGAGATCAGAGATAGATTTCCTAATGTATGTTTCAAAATTCCGAAACCGTACGAAGCTTTGAAATCCCAAAAATTCACTATCACCCACCCCTTAATTCATTTGTTGGCAAAAACCCGTTTTTATTTATTACAAACTACGCAATTTCCAATTTTTAGCTAAAATACTCCTTGCGAATATACCGAATGTGCCAATATCGCCGAATTTTTTTGAGGTTTATATCTCAATTACTTTTTTGAGCGTTATGAATGACGTCATTTCCGGATTGACTATATCAAATCTAGATATTTCAAACTTTATATTGATTGCCTTCTGGTGGGTATTTAATTCTACGCATTTTCGTAATTTACTTCATTCGGACCTATTATCGAAACTCCCTATATAAAATCAGAAAAATCTTTGACATATGACCATTCAACGCCTACGACGTATGTTCAATTACTTTCACAACAATTTTATTCTGTTCCATATCGCCGAATGTGCCAATATCGCCAATTTTGGGAAAAACTTTCGGCGATATTGGGCGCCTCATGTATTTAACTTCATAATTCATGAATATATTTTTATTGAAATTTGCTTCATTTTACCTTCATCAAAATTGTATTCTTATAAAATAAACTGAATTATGAGAAATATGAAATTTTTGTCCATTTATAAAATCGATATTCAGAGTTTCTTCATACAGTACGTCGATTTTAATGGGGACAAGCAAAAATACCAAGCCCTCTTAATCTCGAGCCGCCCTTTTAAACTATTATCGTTCAGGATTCCCGGATTTAGAAAATCATATTTTAATTGAATAATTGACAGAAACTTTGTATCTGACTCTTTGTATCCTTTTCTACATTTTCGATCAAGTGACTAATTAAGAAAAGTGATATACACCCTTAATTAATTGCAAAGATAAAAAGGGACTCAGTAAGTAGGAATTTGAAAGACTTTTAGGTAAAGAGAAAAATAAAACGAGGAAATATTGTGGTAAAACGTTTATTATAATTATATTTCGTCATTTAAATTAGTGTGAAATGATGTACTCGAAATTTATACTTTAAAATAAGTCACACGGCTTCACATGTTGTGTGTATTTACTAAATACTATTTAGGTTTAAAATTTTCAAGTACAGTGAAAATTTTCAAATGCTCAGATGTCAATACCAGGGTACTCTAATGAAATTACTGATCCATGAAATTGAACCATTTTAAGGGGAGTGGGTGTACTTCTGAAAAATGCTGATCTCAAAAAGAAAAATTTAACTCCGATAAAGTAAAATGTTTTTTTTGCTATAATGTCGACGAATTAAACCTTTAATTTGTATGCAATTAAATGAAAAGTTTCATCACATACAGTTATGTGACATAATCTGTGGCGTCAGGTCCATTTTTCCTTATTCTTCAAAATATTCATTGTCTTCACTTTTCCATATTCGACCTTAAGGGGATTGTGGTGCTTCCAGCAATTTGCTGGGGAAAATAAGGCCCTTTTTAAAACTCAAATATCTTTTGTGAGAATGAGTGAACGTTTATTTTTCCTTGTAGATTGTAGTCCGGTTAACCTTGAGGAGTCAAAAATGATTCATTTTAGAAAATATTATCACATCAACCTTTAAATGCATAAAACCTAATTGCTGGTATTTCTTCCATTGAAGTATACCGTCATATCGCACGTATCCAAAAATCACATAATGCGTATTATTGGCAGAAAAAAAATTCTCTACAATGCAACCAAGCATATTTTATAAATTCATCTTAATTCGCCCCAAAATTATTTTTGAAAATTCCTTCGCTATAGTTAATAATAGGCAAAATGTGATTATTTAACAAAAAAAGTATACCTCACGAACATACATGCGATTTCTTTTCCTTTTTCATAAATCCTTTTCTATTGATCTTATTAAATTTTAAACCAAGGAAATTTTAATAATTTTTATAATTTCTCGCATCACTATTTCAGCTGATTTAATGCGCGCATTATTACATTGATTAGGCTTAAATTAAATATTGAAAAGGCGCAAAATCTGAACAACTATCATATTGAAATACTTTCATTTAGAAACTTTTTCTTGCGAGTGATTTTTGTATTCTGAAATGATACCATATCTAGAATTATTTCCTTTTTTATGCAAGTCCGAAACGATATTTTTTGGAAATTTTCTAGAATATTGGTCAAAAGTTTTCCAATATTTAATTTTTGTCTGAATCCTCGTGAAAATTGATCACTAATGGTTTTTGTTTTTGATCATCTGTTATTATTCGGCATTTCAGTTAGCAAGCGATTTCACATGTTCTAGAAAAAAATATCCGAAATAATATTGGTGTTTTTTTAATTGCAAACGATTTCCGAGGTGCTGGATGTCAGGTGCATTGAAAAAATACCGAATTTGCGACCGTGGTCGAAAATAACCTAGCTGACCCACAATCCCCTTAAGGGGGTGGTCGTCGCATTTAAGGTTTTTCCATGGCTAATGCGCCACATGTACAAATCGTTGGACCAAATATAACCTCTCTCTTGATATATTTAAAACAAAAATCATGCATCCTAAAAAAATCGTCCAATCAGAACTGCTTACAAAAGTGACAGCGAAATTATTATTTCAAATGTATCCCTCCCTGGTTTTTTAGGCTACAACAAATGATTTATTGACTTAAATCACCGAACAGATGTGCGGCAGATTACCGAGTTAAGTTTTGGCAAATTCGTCATTTGTCTTTAGAATCACCAAAAAACATTATTTGCACTAGTATAACATAGGGTGCAAGATTATTTGTTTAAAATATATCAGACAGGGGTTTATTTGGTCGAACGATTATGTACCTGTGCGAAAATCAGCCATTGAAAAACCCTTTAAATGCGACGACCACCCCTTAACGGGTTTAAAATGATCATGATTTTAAAGCTGTGAACGCTATGATTTTGAAAATAATTATTAGTATAAATACGAAAATTACGCGATTAAAGATATGAAAGCAGTGCTTTAAGAACACAAGCAGAGAACTTCAAATTAATGAAATTCAACAAGATAATAGCTCTTTTAAAAATAATAAAAACAAAACAAATAATTGTTCGAAAAGACTAGTTAGTGTCTGGTATAAATATACAGTATAATACATTCATTTTTACGGTATTCCTGCAATAGTAATTCGAATCGTGCTGGTGAAATCTATTTTAATATATTCTTAAATCAACTATATTTATAATGTATATTCAAAACACTTTTAAAATTAATGCCTATCAGAGAATTGTTAATTTTGTGTGATATAAAAAATTAAAGGATTGATTTATTTGACTTTTGTCAAATTTTCTTTCCAGAACAGTGGTCAATAATATTATTTTGATTTTTTTCAAACGTTTTAAAAGATTTCTTAAATGAAGGTTCGAGTTCGGAAGTCAGAGAGGCTACCGGCCGAAGGTAAATTATGTATAAATAAGTCATCCTTGTAGATGTAAATGACTCCGCAGTGAAATTTGACAAAAAATGTTTCTTAAAATGATCATTTGGTGATTTTTACGAAAAATCTGAAATCGTACTTTTAATGAGCAAGCTTACTTCAAATAAAGAAGCTGCATTATCGGCGAAATTCAGCAACTTATAATTGGGACCGTGACCGCATACGGCCCGTATGGGTGCTAGTCCATATTTCTTAATGCGATCTTTTGAAACCATTGGTATATCTAAGATTATACTTACGTGTCCCGTAGCGAACTTTGACGTCAGAGACCTAAAGAATAGCTTGATTTATTAGTCATACACAAGAGTCAATGCATATTGACCATCACATCACACGATTCTTTAGGTCTCTGACCATAAGTTATAACGGGACACGAGATATCTTAGATAAATGGATCAGCAAGACTTAGAAGTCATCTTAAATCACCATTACGACATTTGACCTGCTGAATTCATTTTTCTAGAATACTTGACTATGTGCATCTTGGGTTCAACATGATCTAGGTAGTTAGGATAGCAAATGTTGAAAACTATGTGAATCGAAATATTTCGTTAAACATCTATTTTAGGAGGAAAAAGTCCAAGCCTATTTCGGAAAATCCGTCAAATGGAAGATCCTCGAAAATAATAATTCCGCCGAAAATTTTCTGTCAATAATACAATTACCTAAGGATTCTGGCCGGATTACGCCCTGTCGGGATAAGGGATTATAACCGACGAGAAACAAACTTTTGAAATATGAAACATTTGAAGCAAATTTGACTCAAGTGTGTTCATGGAAGTCGAAAATGGCCTGAGCTGGAAAGAGTTACCGAAATTATAGACGACACCGAAAAAAATTTTTACACTGATTTCATCGAAGATGACCTTCTGAAAGCTTATGCAGAAGCTTACGAATAAGGTTACCTATTGAACGTAGGTTAGGTCACTTACGAATCAAAAGGTTATCATATGTTAATTGCTTCAACTTAAAAAGTAACTAGATAAATGTGCCGCAATTTTTCACTTGTGAAGTTTTAAGTCTCAAAAATGTTTCATACCACCTGAGGTCACAAAATCCATTCTTAGCTTGTGTGCCTCAGTTCGTTTTTTTAGTTGAACCTCTGAGGTGACTTTGAAATTATAATCCCTGCAAAATTTCTTGTGCCAATGCCGATTCAATTATTTTTTTTGAATAGTTCAAGAAGAACCCATGAAATCGAGTATTTTTGAAGAGTCAGCAGTAAGAACCAATCATATAGCGTTATCTAATAATTTATTGAAAAACTTTTGAATCCGAAAAAACAAAACATCTACTAATTTTCGCACACTGTTTACAGTTGGCCCTACGGATTCGCAGATTTAATTGGGTTGTTTTCATAAAAAAGGCGCGAAGACATTTTTACGTCACCGTTTTTTGGTTGTAAATAATAAATTATAGTTTAAAACAAGACCCCTAAAAACTTGGTCATCGTGAAAAGAATAACTAATATCATTTTAAAATTTTTCATCAATATTTCGAAAATTTCTTGAAGTTTGATCCAAAATGACAAAAAATCGTCATACATACATGTATATATTTAAAGAAAATTCGAAAAAAGTTAAACAAAAATCAATAAATTTCTAAAATAAAACTTTTCAAATTTTTACGAATCGAAAGTTCAATCGAACTCAAAATATTTTAATGAAGCAAAATAACGAAAATTCAAAAGTTACAAAAAAATTGAAATTTTAGATATTTATTTCTTTAGTTGAGGAGTTGAGTCTATATGGGCTCGAAAACTCGCACATTTGCTGACCATTTCCAGAAGCGCATCCATGTTAGAAGGTATAAAGCTGAAGGAGAAGTTCAAATAACTATATACACACGTACCAGCGCGAATATCACGAAAATTCAGAGATCCGAAATATGGATAAATCGAAATGACAAATAAAAAAGGATCGGATTTTCCCAACTCCGTGAGAATAAGAGTCATTGCATTCATGCTCAAAGAATTTTTGGTAGTTCTGAAAATGATAAAGGTTGCATTGGAATATCTTTTATAACTACATGTGGCTACAATTATTAATATTTCTAAAAATTATGAGGAAACTCCGTTCACTTCCGGTTTCGGTATATGCGTTTTGAAATTGTTGATAATCAATATGGAAAAAATTCAGAAATTAAAATATACGAAAAAGTTTTCTGGAATATCTTCAGACTTCTTTTGTTAAAAATTAACTTCAAGAGCAAAACTTTCTATGACTCTCAAAAATATTTCGGTCATTTTTTACTATTGTGTCTCAAATTTTGGATAAATTTCAACTTGACTTTATGAAAAACATTAAATATATCGTATAGATGAGATTTTTTGCCAACAAATGTCAAATTTATTTCAACCGGTCAAAATAACAAATTTTCGGCGCGTTATCGCTAAAGGCAAAGATGAATACCGCAAAAACATGCCCGACTGAATAACAAGTCTTCAAGATCATTCCAGAGAAAATTGTAATATAAACAGGTCAACCTACGCCCACACAGGAACTTTGATAAGCCTAAAAAGCTCTATCTCCTTAAATTTTCTAAAAAAATCACCAACTCATAATTTTTTCATAGGTATCGACAATGTAAACTAGTTACGAACAAGGCCCTTATGAAGATGCTCTTTCCACTCACGACGGTGAGATATCCGGCATTTACTATTCACGGCATATGCATACCCACAATCCACTGCGTGTTTAACCTCCGGTACAAACATTGCGCCAGCTATTACGACAGTCTTGGCTAGATGGGGCTCTGTGATGTTTTGCCATACACCCTTAGATCAGATTATGCAGTATTTTGGGAGGTATACCATTTTATTTCCCTATCTTCACTAATCACATTTAATTTTCTAAAAATATAGAACAGAGCGCTCCTTGGTGAAAAGTTTGTTCTATCTTTTTTTTAAAATGACTCATAATTTTATAAATATTACCATCTATAATTTTCGCTCAACTGCACGGTATAAATAGTGTGAGACCGAAAAATTTTCTGATTTTAAAGTAAATGTATACAATTGAAATATTGAGTTGATATCATAAACTGTTATATACACTATTCATAATTATATGTTCTATGTTGAATTGAAACGATAATATCATTTTCGCCACACAATTTTCTGTTGTTAAAAATAGGTTTTTTCAAAAATTGATAAAATGGTATACCCCGTATTTTGGTGCCACAACTGCCATATATTTGCTTGGCTTTGGGTTTAACATCAAATGCTTATACCACCGGCTGTAATCGGCCTGATGGTTTTTTGTAGGGTTGATTGGATTTGCGGCTTTGCTGGATATGATTCACCAACTGCTCTTGCGTATGATGAGATCAAAGAGTTTTACCCGAGTGTGATGGGCCAGCAAAACATGCATTTGAACCAATTAGGAATGATTTCGAATTTGATATTCTAATTTTAATTATATAAATTTAAAAAAGGACTTTACTTTCACAATTTGCAGTTTGAGCCGTATATTGAATATGACCCTGTATAATCAAAATACAAATATGACACTTAATAATGATTGTTTGGTTGTTGGCAAGATATATTAATGCATTTTTATAGGTAAAATACATTTTTATAACTTTCGATTTATTTTAAATCTTCGTCAGATAGTTTTTTTTTGAGTGCAACTTTTTGGGAAATGTTTTTGCAGAGTTAGTATCGTAATAATTTTTGCAATCAATTAATAATATTTGAGAATTTAACTAAGGGGGAGTCCCGATTTCCCGAAAGTTTTATGCCAAAAGATCGGATTTTCTCTGATGCTCCGCAATTTCAGACGATTTGCAGGACCCATGAAATAAGATTCAATTGCTGTCATACTTTTTGAAATTAGATCCATGAATTAAAATTGCAATGAGATGCGAATATATCGAAAAAATATTCAAAAATAGTGTTTGACTTCTGAATTAACTCAAAATTACTTTTTCATGAACTTTCTACGTACTAGTAGATATGGAAGTTACTTGGACGTTGATTTCAATCGTCACGTCATAATTTCTCTCACTTTGTGGAAATAGTGTCTCGAAATAAAAGCCGGTTTGTATTCTGGGCCTTAAATGAAAGCTGATTAATTTCACAACAACGTAATTTTATGAAACTTCAGTCTAGATGGCCGAAATTTTTCACTGTGATTTCTTAAATATGGTCTGAAATGTTTTGTGATTTTGTTGAAAATCATTGTCGTGCATCATGTACAATGCCAAATTACAGCTATGGTTGATAACGGTTGGACTGTATTTTTTTGCTTATTTATGGCTGTTTGGGCAACAATATTTTGCACTCTTTGGAAACAAGGCAAATGAACTATGTGATAAATGGAATTTAGTTTTGATTCAAAATATATTGATCCTTGAATATTTTGCGTATAAGATTTTATAATATCATCACAGCATATATGCTATTTTACAGTCCTCGCTTCCTAACTGGTACACATACCACCCCGAAAGTTGTACCAGTAAGGAAGCGTCCCTATACATCTTGCTTAGATGCTACATTGTAAATTCAAATGCTTTATTTGAATGTCAAATTCTAATTTAAACTTGTCCTTTTTTGGTATTTCAAAAACCATAATAATTCGAGGCGTTCTATGAAACCAATAAAAAGAACTATAAAAAGTAGGTTTTGAATGTTTGCCAATTCTGGCTTTTGGGCTTTTCATAAATTAAGGGAACGAGGATCCTTGTCGAGTTTCTTCGTCGATTGGTTTCATGGGCGTTTTCAAAATACCGGGAACGCCAGAAAACTGCATTTTACTTAAAGAAAACCACCATAACATAATTATTAACAGTTTGTAATTTCTTTTTACATTTTCTAGAGTTAACGGCAACGTTTTAATATTTATTGAACCGAAAATAGAAAATAACCCGCGTGATTCTATCAGTGAATTCAAAACCGAGCTAAAAAACATCCATACAACCCAAATTGGAGTTGATAGAATCTTACACCCTTCTATCCCATACTTACCAATTAGGAAAAACAAAAATTCATGAAGTTCCTTACATACGAAACTACCTATTTATGCTCTCGGTTTTCAGGAATGTTACTTTGGGATGTATTTCACTCAGTTCTGTTGTTTTAAATTACAGCATTACAGGTTCTTTATGTCGACACCTTTATCAGGGTTTAGATAAGTCATCATCTTATTTCAGATAATGCGATTTCGTTATAGGAACGGATAATAGACTGAAATAAAGACAAAGTAGGACGTCTTTTTGCGATAAATTGTCAGTTTTTCTATAAGGACATAACGGACTGGGAATTTGGCAAAACTACGTATATTCTCAATTATCGTAATATTTTCGATACATTTAATATAATGTGTTCACCAATATAAAACTGATATTATTTTTATCATGAGGCAAAATAAAAGTTTAATACGTTGCAAGAGGTGAACAGTTTTTTGGTAAATTCAGAGAAATCGAATTGGCCCTGGAGAAATTTTTAACTCTATAGTCGGAAAAATACAAAAAAACCTTTTTACCGGAAACTACCCGTTGCAAAGTGCCAAATTATGTGCTCTTGGAGAGCCTACAAGCTCCTATCAAAAAGGAAAGCTCAAATAACTCTGCCATAAACTAAGTCCAATATCCGATGTAGCCTCTGTTACCTTTCTTTAAATTTCATTTTCGATTGTCGTACTAAACTTTGATTTTCAACAGCATAGCAGAATACCTCACCAAACTTAGGATAATCCCAAAAACCCATGAAGAATATGAAAAAGTTCACACCCTCAAAGTCTTTTATTTCAGAAGTCAAAAATGGGGGGAAGTCTTATTTTGAGTTCTATTTTTATTATTGGGCGTTTATCAAAGGCCGTGGGAACTGGGACGCCACATTTCTTATACCAGATTCGGAGGAAACTGGGTCTATTGGACTGGAAAGAACTTGTCATTCCTGCGGGCTGGTTTGGTTTGATTTGTCGCTGCAAATGGCGTCATTATGATCTTGAACAGGGAAAATGGTTAAAATATAAGTTTACGGTTCTAATCGCGATTGTTTTAGTGGTAAAAGGAAACGAAACAACTTTTTTTAATTTATTTGCTAAAATTACAATTTTTGAACCGTTCTTTGAATTATTATCATCTTAGGATAATGAGAGGAAGAAACAACCTGGTTGCAACGACCCCTCTTTCCTATCAGAGGCAGTGGGCCTGCAAGTTGTGCTCAACCGAGCGACCGGAGTGTGTTTAAATTTGAACTTTAAGGGGTAGCTAAAAGAGGACACGAACAAAATACCCAAATTCATTTAATTGTTTTTTATTGAAAATAGGCAATACTAACAGTTTTGCGTACTCGGTTTTATTGATTATATGGCAGAAAAGACTTTGGATAGCTTTCAAAATATTTCGCTATGAAATAAGTTTAAAATTGTCTTGATTTTTAGAAAATATTAAAGGACGATTTGATGGAAAAATTGAGAGAAGCAATTTGGAAAAAACTCTCCTTAGTACTCTGCAGGTCTCAGCTCAGCATTTCATTGTGGGTTCTCGAATTTGTAACTTTTAATCCAGGGAGGAGATATAATTCTGATTGAGGACCCTGAAAATAGTGGTCAAAATATTGTTTTTTGATAGATTTGAAGCCAAATAATAAACCCCTCTAGGTGAGCTGCCCACGTTCTGTCCGGTTCTTTAAGGAGTACCCCACGCCATTTATGATTTTCAACGTATTGTTCTGAGACTGAAATAAAAGTCAATCGCTTGAAGTTTCTGTTTTGAGACCAGGAGATATTTGTCTAAATTTTCAAAAAAAGTAACAAAAGTTTTTTTGTATATCGTCCGGTATCTTGTACCAGTCCAAAAAGTGATTTGTCGACTTTACTGAGTTCAATTTCTTATAGCGATGTATAAAGAATTTTCTGATTTTGTATTAGGATACTAAGTTGTTAGTTAAATAAAAGTTATGCGCTCAAGATTTTATTTTCTATTCATTTAATTATGCCTACAATCACGTATTAAGTCTCAAATAGCTGTTTTTGGTACCCCTAGGCGCTAGTTCAATTTCATTTGGAGCACAGTTAAACAATTTTTCTTTTGTGGAAAAAAGGACTTTCTTCAAATTGCGAGCTTAATAGATTTCATGCGCTTCCTTGATTTCGTTCTTTCTATAGATTTGTTTTTATGCGCAGTCAAAGTTTGGGTTACTGTTCAAATTTGCAAATCAATTGTTCTACCATGAAAACTAAGGGAGAAGATACATTTTTAACATAATTCCGTCGTGTTTGTAAGCTCGTTTTGATTGGACGAAGCCATCCGTCCATTCAAATTTTTTAGATTGCAAAATTTTTTGTTCAAATAATATTAGAGGACATATTATTGTCGAAAAATTTGTACTTTTCGGACAAGTTGGCCATTTAAAAACCCCGATTTCTAGCTTTCTTAGCGACGACCACCTTCTTAAGTGTCTCATGTTGATTTTCATTTTGCAGAAGCTATTTCAAGGGAAACTGAAGCCTATGAGCAATAATCCAAAAATGCCCTATGTAGACATACTTAATCGTGTAAAACAAAGGTCACACTTGAATTTTTGATGACTAACACCATCTCACATAGTCCTAACGGTACTTCGCAAAATTTACAAAATCTATTGTTGGAAAAGTTGACATACATACGTGTAACTAAGCAAACTAAGTTTTCAGGAAATCGTTTTTTATATGTTCGATGACTGGATTCTTCTAGCGTTCCAATCAACGACATTTCGGCGTTTTTTACGATTTTAAAGCTTAAAAAATCTGATCTCTCCGAGATTAAATTTCTTAATAGGCCAATTGATTTGGATCTACACCTTGTTATATTTCTAGAGATTCGCAGGAAATTGATTTTTCGAAAGAAAATTTTCCGCTTAATTCCCGAACGGATCCTGTATAAGTACAAAGCCGCAAAAAGGTTTATACAAAAATTAGATGTGAGCAATGTCAGTCCAATCTGAGCTAGTCCGTGTTACATTTGCAAATTAATTCTTAGGACCACTGTTTCTTTTAGCAAATCTTTTGACAATAAAGTTTTAAAATTATCGAAAAATTGCAATTTTATTGTACAGAAAATTTCAGGACTTACAGTTACTTAGTTACAGTATGTCTATTTTCTCTGAGGAATTTTAGTTTGCACACCTGACCCTCGGAGGCAGGTCGGAAAAACCTCCCATGGCTGTAGTCTCCATGTGGTATCCAGATTATTATCCCGGGTAAACTAAAAATGTATTTTGCCTGTTAAAAGCAATAGGGAAATAGTTTTTAGTTTACCCGCGGAGAGTTAATAATGGATATATAAAGACAACAAAAACTTTCACTCAATAATATTTTTCGGTTTCAAAAATTCTCGAACTTTTTTTTATAATGTAGAAATTTACTTGTCCTTCTTATAAACTTCAATATCAATGAACAACATTTTAAGTACTTGATTAGATCTTTTTTACTATGTCTATCGGTATCACGTTGCCTAGCTTCAATGGTTTTATATGTATATGCGAACTTTACCTAAACAGCGTCTGTGGAAATCTGGTCGACGTTGGGCTACCAATACTTTTTGGAATATCGAGAAGCAAAATAAAGACGAACGAAGGACTCAAAACCCTGGAGCGAGATGTATTTTCTTGAAAAATGAAGCCCTTTATTTATTTGAGAATATCTTGAGATGGCTATTCATTGTTTCTGTAGCCATTTTCGTTGCATCTTTCCCACTAGCACCACTTATTGGCGCTGATGTAATATCGTCGAAATAGATTTGGAGCCTTCAAATTTATCACCCTGAAAAGAAGGGTCCCGTTCATGCCACTCAATAGGAGCTCTGGGAGCTATATCTCGAGCTTATGGCCTGCAGAAGTTTTTTCAACGTTGTACTTTTGTCGGCTGAATATATTGTCGTTAAATCGCTTCTGTAAGCAGTTTTTGGCGAGTAATGGGCAAAAGCTTATACATCAAATATTTTTTTCGGGTATTTGCTCGTAAAGNTCTCGCGATTCCAATAGACAGTTTAGTACCACTCCCACCAACCATCTGGTTAACCGCGATTAGACACGAGTCCCTCAGCTTTTTTCAAAAAAAAAAGGATCCTAGAGCTTATATTGGAAAGTTTTGAGATTTGGTGAGAATCCGGAAAATTGTCTGAATTTTAGTGTACAGGAGCTGTTTTTTCGATTTTTGCCTCAGGGGTCAGCAATCTGGTTGAATGTGCCGAAAAAGGGTGTTTTTTCGACGTTTTGATTAAAGGATTTTTCTGTGGAAATGAAAGAAACGTCATTTTCGGAATGTAACAAGCCCAAGGGGTGGTGAACATCTTGCAGGAAGTACTTTTTCGAGTTTCGACCTGATTGGCTGTAAATCGAAAAAAAAGTGCGCGAAATCGACAATTTTGAATACGAAAATGAGAATTAAAAAATTGAAATGCCACCAAAAGATTCCTTGGGTACGGTTTGCTGGTAACAATATTAGCAACTATGGTCTGATTTTAAACAGAAACGGTGCTAAAGATCAGACAATAATTTTGATGAAAAAGTTTAATTGTTTTCAAAAATCCACTGTGTTTAAAATCAAACCATAGTTGCTAATATTGTTTCCAGCAAACCGTACCCAAGGAATCTTTTGGTGGCATTTAAATTTCTAATTTCAACATTCATATTCGATAATTGCATATTCAAACTTGTTCAGATGGTTCCGCACTTTTTCGTCGATTTACAGTTCAATCAGGTCGAAATTCGAAAAACGTCCATACACTGTTCACACCACTTGGGCTTGTTACATTCTGAAAATGACGTTTCTTGCATATCTCCACAGTAAAGCCTCTTATCAGAACGTCGAAAAAACACCTTTTTCGCACATTCAACCAGGATTCTGACCGTCTGAGGCAAAAATCGAAAAAAAAACAGCTCATATGTCACTAAACTTCAAGACAATTTTTCCGGTTCTCACCAAATCTCAAAACTTTGCGACTATAAGCCTCTAGGTCCTTGTTTCTTGGTGAAAAGCTAGGGACTCGTGTTTAACCCGCGGTACCAGATGCGGTGAAATGGACTAAACTGTGTCTAATGGAATCGCAGATCATAAAATAGATCTCTATGTATATTTCAAAATTGTCCAGTCTGCATTTGTCAACCGTACGAGGCCTCTAAACCAAAAAATCACTTCACACCCTTAAGTTTATACGGTATTGTATATAAAATGCCTTAATTCGATTGCCAATGTTTTTTAAAGTGAAAAAAAAGCCAAATGAAAGAAGTTTGGCGCGTTTTAGGTTTGAAAATTTCGATATGCCATAGTAACTTTTTCTCAGAGAAATTGTCATTGATTTCTGGTATTCAGGTTGAATCAAATCCGGTGACATCTTTTTCTCGAAATTTTTTTGGAATTGATCCAAAAAAGATCATATTTTGGTTCTAACAAGCAATTCAGAAAATCTCGCGCTTATCTCTTAAATAAATGAGGAATAACTAGTAAAATTTGAATAATTTTGAAAAGTTTTCCGGGAGAATTAGGAATTTAAGTCTGAATTGCAAAAAAAGTCGGTTATTTGCGTTCTAGAATTGTTATGATTCCGATCAAAAAAAGCGTCGCGCTTAAATGTCGCAGTCATCTGTTATGTCTTCTGTGAAAAGTTGAGCTAATTTCAATTAGCGCTAGGAGGAGATAGATTTACAAGTTACGGAATGCTCACTTGTTAAGATACTTGTAACAACAAGTGTTAATGTCAAAAACACATTTTTGAATAAAATGAGTAGCAAAGATCAAGGATGAATCTACAAAATAAGCATTTTCGGTTTTTCTCGTGAGCTTTAGTTTTCACTATGTAATCCACCGAGATATGTCAAATCAGATTTCGCTACCCCCTCGTACTCAACGGTTTTTTTAATTCAGTTAGACTAATAACTGCACCAATAGCATCAGGCAGCCACAAAATGATTTTATGCTCTTTCTCATTAAAAAAAAATTCGAGATTTTTCTCAAAATTTTCGATTTTTTCGATTTGTTCTAAAATTACTAAACCTCAATTTTAGAAATCTAAAAATTAAGTAAAGTGATAGACCTTGTTTACTTCAGTTTTTGCAGTAGCTTCCATAGTGAGGTACTTTCGTTCTCGGATTGAAAATAAATTTCTTAGAAACTCCAAAAATTGGACTTGCAGGTTGAATGCAATTCTATTAATAGGAGCAATGATTAAAAAAATGACACTAGAAATTGAAAGACGATGCGGCGGCGAATTATATCAATAAAAAAAATCGACCGGAATCGTTTTGAGAAAGTTCGTTTTAATTTGAAATTTTTCACGTACTTTAGATTCTAGAATATAAAGATCAGAATTTCACCTGACGTAAGCAAATTTTTTCTTTTAGTAGGCCATGGCTTCATTTGAGGTACTTTTCAACTCATACGGATGAAATGTTTTAGAGAAAATCATGAAAATGACTTCCGGCTGAACTAATCTGCAATTTTCTATATAATAGGAGCGACTCGTTCAAAAAAAAATTCCATTAGAAATTGAGAAGACATGATTTCTCCGATAATACTCTTAGATGTAAAAAAAAATCGACCGAATCCGTTTTTTGAGAAAATTGAACTACAATTTAAAGATCATTAACAATTACGGTTTTTCATATTACTAGAACAAGTGCCATCAAATTTTGCAAAATATTGGTCATAATTTTCTTATAAACTTTCATCAATTTCCATTGAGCCGTTTCGATATAAAAAGGACAATTGAAGTCAAAGATCAGTGTTCTAGAACATTCTCCCATTGGTGGGCTCAAAAAAAAATTTACCTTTTGTTGGTCGGGAGCGAAAAGGATAGATACTTCATTATGATTTTCGAATTCGATACTTGTGTCGTTTCCTTTGAGCCCCGTCTAAAGTCTCAAAAACCGCTGAGTTAACCCCCTTAAAGTAGGGTGGGAAATGCATTTTCATTGCCTTGCGCTACATTGTTTTTGCTTCAAAGTGTTAGATGAGACCCCAGTGGGTACCCACGAGTTCAAAAAAAATTACAAATTTTTTTAAAAGTTACTATTGGTCCACTTTGACCTCAAAAAGCACAAAACAGTTTCACAGGTTTATACAAGGGTAAAAATGCCATGCGTCCAGTGCCTTTAGCATATTGTCAAAGCGCTATCAAAAGACCTTCAAGAAAAAAATTCGATCCGATTGGAGAGGCTCAAAGGACGCGTTCAAAATGTCTAATTTTTGTCATTTTTCGTTATTCACTTTTGAGGGGTCTTAAATCGATATTTTAATGGTAAACAAGTGGAAAAAAATCGAGCAATTGGAGCATTGGAGCAAAAACTTTCAATCGCGCAATAAAAAATAGTGCCTTGAGAATTTTAGTTTTTAACTTCTTCACTCATCAGAGGAAAAAAATGATGAGTTGAATGTGTGTCAAACCTTTAACCCTGATTACTTGCGAACATCTGATATCTCATATTTTCTAACGTATGGTTTAACCGAGACCCGCAGGAACGTAAATCTTTCACTAACGACTGGAGTGGAAAATTTGATTTGTAACAAAATAATTGTAATCCCATCGCCGATGTCCATCGTGATATTTGTAAATTGGAGCGTTTTCCAAAAAGACCTTCGAAGCAGAAAACGAAATTTTACTAAGAGAATTATTTAATTTTATCATTTTATATTTCCATATATATGAGTTCGTGAACATTTTGTAAAACTGTAATGGTAAAGGAAAATGATATGATTTTCTTAGGATTTCCTCGTATTTTTTCAGGTGAGTTTCACAGAACATGACCCGATCTGTTTGTTTGCAGCTTGTAAATAAACTTTCTAAAAATGATTCTTCACTCAACACAGTCATTTTATTTTTGCAATCTCGAAAATTTCTGAAAACACTAGATCCCTGTCTCAGAATCATCAGAATTTCTAACTTGGCACAGCCAGCTGGGACCCAATTAACACTTCCGGTTACAATTTCGAAACTTCCTTCATTTCAAACGTTTCTTCCCTGTTGTCAATTGAAAAATGTGCGATCACAACTCTGATCGGTCAGTTCAAACACCGTCTGAAATTTTTAATTTACAGTTCGTGAATGTTAGTATTGATTTTAACGTTGGAAGCGTATTTGCGAGGTAATATAAGTACCTTGACCTAGAATCTAGATTGTCAAAATGCCACATTTATCATCAAACCAGATTAAATATTCCAATTAATTTTATGTGGATGTGCCATTTAATGTTTAGTTTTTCTCCAATATTAAGTCTCATAACATAAATAACATATTAACGTCTCGAGATTAGAGGTGGCATTTGACAAATGCTCATTTAGTCAAAGGTACTATATACCGAAAATATAACGACGGAATTACGTTCACATGAAGAAAACTACAGTATGTGACATACTGTATGGCTTTTTTTTACTCCCAATCTACGCTCGTTAAGCTGAAACTGACGCGAACGATAATTGGCAGATGAATTCTGGGGGTTTAGAACCGATAGCGTCATTTTTTTGGCTGGGTCGAAAAATCGCCGCGTGGAACAAAGTGTGTAGCAGCAAACAGTTTGAACAAACCGTTGATCTAGTCTGACCCATTATGATTACAGGTGAGAAGTGATTTACTGATCGGAAGGTGAATACACATAGAGGTGTCTAAGAGCTCTATTAATTGTATATGACTAGATTTTAATCATCGATACGATTTAAAGTTTGTTACTGCAGTGAGACCGTAAAAATTTTTCATAAATCGAAAAGGTGTAGTTACCGAAAAACGATCTCAAAATTGCGAGTATTCCAAATTCTCGGGTGGCGCACATTCAAATATTGTCGCATCAAGTTTTAAAGAAACTCGCCCGCTCCCGTGATACCGTAAAGACAAACTGACCAAATAAATGTATCGAACATAATCGAAAACATAACGGTTCCCCATATGGCCACTTGGCAAAGCATACTCGGACACAAACAACTCGTATGGGCGAGTGCACGGCGGTCATCAAATATCTCTATGTAGAAAAACAAACGCATCGTTTTAGATAGAGAAGAAAAACTCAAGAAAATTTTGTTGAATTTCACGAATTGGGATTACGATATTATATTTTAATTTATTTTTTGACAGTGTGCTGTCAATATTTTTCATTTTTTTTAGCCCGACCTCTAGTCAATTTTAGGCTGACCGTCTAGCCAGGACGATTGAAAATATAGATTTCAAATTGGTTTTTTATTTTTTTTGGTAATCAATAATATTAGGCCGCAAAAGAGTAGAAAAAAATCCTGTACAATGCGTCATGTAATAAAATCGGTACCCATTTCTTGGATTCAAAATTTCTTATTTCATGTCCATACAACCACCAACCAATAAGATAGGACGGCAAAATCGACCAGCTGATTTTATTGTTTTCGGGCACTTTAGTTCTGTGCTGAAATGACCCAACAAAAATTTTGGAAAAAAAAGTTATGTCCCGTTTTCGCGGAAATCAGCATGTTTCAAATTTGAAATTTTTTGGCCTATCATTAATAATGAAATATCAATTTGCTTGAATTTTTCGGAAAAAATCACACATTTCAACCTACAATAAGAGCAGCAATTTCAAAACGTTTATTATTTTTGAACAGGCGTTGCAAATCATTTTTTAAAAAATATTCATATTTCGAGTTATTTATTTGTAGGTTCTCTTACAATAAGTTTATTGAATAACTACAGGGGGCCAATAGCGCCGAAAGTCTTTTTCGCCAAGATTTCGGCAGATAATTGGCACCCCCTTAGTACTGGGGCGCATACATATCGAAACAATGTATTCGCCTGCTGCGGCCTTTC
>SCLH01000699.1:138395-149354 GCA_004367855.1 Oikopleura vanhoeffeni | reverse complement strand
AATCGGTATTCATGTTTTTAACTATCTTGAGAGAATTTTTCTGTCATTTTAAGATCCAGGATTTTTTTTTTATAAAAATTTCAAGAAAAAAATCGATTTAAGGTCATATTGTCGTGATTTTAAGTTAAGCTATGCTGATCCAGTTCACTCGAAGACGTAGTGCAGTCGCTAGAAGGCTGATTTTTTGGCCAGTGAAAAATTAAAGCGTTTTCGGCCTACCCATTTTTTTAGATTGAGGGTCCGACCCAATATTGACCTCTAATTGACCGGTAAGTTCAAGGTTAATCTCCAAGTTATCATCGTAACTTGTAGAGTACCCCCAAAAGATTGGGAATTGGGTTGACATCTTCTATTCGAAGTATTAGGCACTTATGGGCTATAATGTACTTGTAACGGTCTGCTAGAGAGCAAAAAACTGACGTCAACCACCCAAGTCAACCTCAAGTTCATTCGTATTTAGACCTTGTAAGTTACCCCAAAAGGAATCAGAAGGGTCGACTTTTCTAATGAACGTATTAGGGAAACTATGGTCAATAATTACGCAAAGTCCGCTATGACAGCAAAAAGCTTTCTTCCTCTCTTTTTCCTCTAGCGACCTGTTCAGACATTATTGACCCATAAGCTTCCTAATTACGTTTCATTAGGAAAAGTCGACCCTTCCGATTCTTGAGGGGTACTTACAAGTCTAAACGATTGAACTTGAGATTTGACCTTTGAACTTTGACCCGGTGCATTAGAGTGTGTCAGGGAATTTGGTCGGCCGGACCCTCAATTAAAAAAAATGCCGGTAGTGCCGAAAAAATCCGCTTTTTTAATTTTTCACTGTGTCAAAAAAATGTCAGCCCTTTCTAAGCACTTCAATTACGGCTTCGCCTATTTAAAAACGGGAAAATTCCAACATTTCAACCTGTGTTTAAAATTCAACGAAAAAATTGGAACCTTTTTTAAAAATCGAGCTTTTTTTTTGGAAAAAATTTTCATAAAAAAAAAAAAAAAATTTTTCTGAGTTTTCCTTAAAAAATGACAGAAAAAAAAAAATTTTTTCTAAACAAGATAAGGGTTTTAAAAAAAAAAAAAACATTCCCGATAACCCAATTTTTTGAGTTTTGGAAATTTCTTATTTTTGAAATTTCGTCTATGTATTTTTAAGGGGCCACATATGGTTAAGAGTCAAGTATCGGAACGCTTAATCAGCAAGAACGAGAACTCTCTCTCACTTCTTAGAAGATTTGTAACGAAAAATTAATTTAAAAATCACCAAAAATTCTTACTCTGACCACCCCTTAACTCAATTAGATGTATAAACTCTAGATACTGTTTAAATTGACCAATCAGCAGTGGTCCTATTTTTTTTTCTTTGAAATCTTCTTTGAATTCATTTTTTTTTAAATTTACTTTATTTTATTTTTTCGATGAGATCAAATTTATAAATACACTACAAATTCTAGTCTAGAATATATGTAAAATTACCCTTAAATCACCAAAAATTCTTTCTTTGACCATATTTTAACGCAATTTTTAACTCTAGATATTGTACAAATTGACCAATCAGAGCACATTTTCCCAGAAGTACGCTTATAGTTAGGAAGTACGCGTATAGTCCGGATTACGCGTATAGTCCGTGGTTTTGGGCGACGAACTTTCTAACTATACGCCGCACCCCCCTGTAGTTAAATTCTTTCAAATTTAAAAATAGTTAATCATTAGCTCATCCTGTAGTCTTTTTATCTTATCATTTGAAAAAAAGATTTTATAAAAATTTCAATTTGTAAACATTTCAGTTTCCTGTTATTTTTTTGTAGGCATTTTACTCCCTTGTTTTTCATCGTTTTTCTACACTTCACCTTCAAACATTTTATCCCAACCCGATATTCTTATAGGCACACACTCTTTGCGCCTTAAGGGATATGTGGAGATGTTGTGGACCAGAACTTTTGGTGCCTACAGTGTAGGGCCAACACTGTAGGCCCTACACAAGTCAGGAATATAACTTTTGCTCGTTTGAAGAGAGACAAGAATCTACCGGCTAGCCGTGGTTTGTCATATTCCCAATTGTATTATTAACCGGTGGATAAAAGTGAAGAAGACATTTAAAATCCTGTATAATCTTGACAATAAAAAAGCTTATCCATTATTTTTATAGATTATTCTTGATCTTAAAATAAATGTCGTGATAATACAATTATAAGCTTATTGTCAGATCATTCCATTGATCAAGAAAATATATTCTTATATGCTTTAGCTAAAGCGACTAAGTACTTAGTGTGATTTAGGAAAAGACCAATTGTTAAATCTGACTTTTTTCTTTGCCCTATAAAATCGCTGTATAAACACATTTTACAAGATCCCGACTACGATTTTTTAGCTATGTATCTTATACGGACGCTCGATGAAAATATTTGTCACGACTTTTTTTGTCTTGATTTTGTTCATTGAATATTTATAAAATTGTGGAGAAAAAATTGACTATAAAACCTTGAAAGAGTTCAAATTTAGCTAAAACCGATTTTTTGGAATACAGTTTATACAGTATATACAGTAAAAAGGGATATACAGCCCCTGACTTCTTAAAGCGGATTAAAGGCGCTTTAAGGAGTCGGAGCATTTTTTTAGTGAAAAACGACTTTTTTATATTTTTCTTCAAGTTTTGTGATCAGCCGAAAATTTGCTATCATATCCTGTTAAGTAAATTAATTTGCAGTGATTGCTTCAATGATCAATGTTTAGTTGAAAATTTCCAAAAATATATTTTTTAGTTTGAAATATCAAGCTGAAATTAAGAAAAAAATTCAATAAATTTGAGTTAGGAATAAAAAAAAGTAGATAATTTATTTTATCGAAATAAAAGTCTAATTTTTGCTCGAAAAATAATGTGATAGCAGATTGAAATTTTCGTTTTGGTGCTACAATAAAGTAGGAACCGCAAAACTTATTTTGTTAAATATTTTATAAATTATGTTTAAGGGGGTGCCATAAGTCCTGCAGATTGGTACATTTTTTCAGAGCGATAAAGGATATCCTATATAAGAAAGAAAAAAGGTGAAAATTTAATTTTTTTATTTTTATCGACAATAAAATTGTTCATTCTTGGGAACGGATATATTTTAAGTTTCTTAACATAACTAATCATCTGTGAAAATATTAAAAACCACTTTTCACTGTACATCCATTTCCAACTTAACCAGACTATAGAATTTTCTTTGAAGACGATATTAATAAAAGTCAGACATTGTCGGGTTAATGCGCTAAAAAGTCTTGTTTCAATTCTGCAGAGTAAAAAATTTCCTTAATATTTAAGTTTTTTTCATGAAAAATGGTCAAAAATGGCCAAAAGTAGAGAAAAACAATTTTTTTAAGATAAAAATTGACCTTCAATTGCGTTTTGATTTTAAAAAATGTTCTTACTATCTGAAGAAATGGCGTCTATTACACCCGCAATTTTATTTTAATTTTTTTGCTAGCATAAAATTTTTTATAAATCTAGTACCAAATGGCACTTATCGAGCCAAGTGTTAATAATTTCATCGATAGTTTAGAAATGATAATCGCGCGACCAACTCATTAGTTGACATACAGAGATTTACTGTTATAGACACAAAAAAATTAAATATGTGATTCTACCTGATTTTATATTGAGAATTCGAAAAACAACAAATTCAAAATTTTGGACATGATTTGCGGAAAATTTTCATAATATTTCTTAAAAAATCGATAAAAAATGAAATATAAAAATTTTATGATTTTTCGAACAGCGGTCAGAAAATATGTAGGAATCCATGAAAAAAGTTAAAGTGGCTATTTTTTTGGTTTTTACCAACAGATTTTAAAAAACAAAACAAAACAAATTTTGGACGAAAAATGCGGAAAATTTTCGTAATAGTTTAAATTTTTTTGAAATTTTTACGATTTCAAAAATGAAAACTCGAACTCAAATCTTTCCTAAAATGAATAAAAATAATTTTATCAAGCTGAAACATATTTATATCGGTTCAGCTAACTATAATAAGCATAAACAATTATACTGACTAATTATTTTCGTAAGTTATAATGACTCCAGTCTGCTGGGTTTATGGCATTCTAGCTCGTGAAAAAATATAGCTATCTAATCAAAATAAAATTAAAAAAAATAGCCAGCGATTGCTTTAAAATGAAAATCCGTTTTTGAAATTGCCTATCATTTTCAACTTATCAAAACGGCGGAAATCAAATGAATCCAATTTGGAAAAAAGAAGGTAAAAACCTTACACCCTGTATGTAAGATTTTTGCTCCTATTTTTCCAATTTGGATAACTTGCTATCCGTCAATGAGAACAATCAATTTTGGCAAATACCTACGTCTTTTCCAGATTGAACCAATCAAAACGGTGAAAATCAGATTTGTCCAAATTGGAATAATAGGAGCAAAAATCTTACACACTGTATTTTTACGGACTATAATTTAAACAGATTTAAAAAAATGTGAATCAAAAAAAGTTTCGCTTTTCCTACCTTATGCTTTTCTTTCGGCAATTATTTGGTTTTCAATAAAATCAACTTCTGTGATAAAATTTCATTTCAGCAGGACGCGCCCTATTAAACTAGGTCAATTTGAGAAAAAATTGAATAAAAATAAACATAATGCGCTTTAACGAGACAATTTTTTTCTGTCAAAATCTGTCGCTTTGAGGAGTCATGGGGGATTAAGAGCGCTTTAAGGAGGTTCCCTTCGGAGTTTTTGACTTCGATTTATGTCAAATTTTAGATATCGCTTAAATTTAAAAATAATTGGCTATATAGTAATTTGGACAAATTCGAGTTCAAAAATTGTATTTTCAAAGCTCTATCTGGTCGGGAACATAGTTTTTCGAGCGCCCAAAGATTTCGAGCGTGATGAAAAAAGAAATAGAATCGCGCGAAAAAAATTAAATTTCCTGGAATGTTTAGCGCGTTTTTAAATCTTATTTTCTCAGATTATTCCATATAAAAGATTTTAATGACTTGACAACTAATATTTTAAGGCTTTTTCTATAAATAAGAAAATAATTATTTATATTTATANGCGTAAAACCTATAAAAATATCGATTTTTTCCAAATTTCTAGAGTTTGAAAATTTTTTTTTAGGATCTGACTAAATTAAAAGATGCTCATAAGTGTCAGAAATATTGTGTATAACTAAAAATATTTTTGTATGTTTAGTTAGCTCAAACGAACTTGTCGCAAATCTGAAATTTCCGTTTTTCAATCGTGTTTTTGCGTAGGTTAAAATATTTTTGGCACCCTCACAGAAAAAAAAATCAGCAGAGGAGATTTTGTTTTATCAGTCGTTAAAATATCAAGTCTGTAACAATATCCGTTTCCCCGTAGTAATCAGTTAAAAAACCTTAAAACGCCGAGGGGAACCTCCTTAAGGAGACTACTTTTAATGGACTGTATCCCCTTTTCACACTTAGCTTAAGATTTGGGCCCTGTGTAGTAAACGTAGTGTGTTTTTTAGTAGTAGGGCCCAAATCTCAAGCAAAGTGTGAAAGGGGGATATGAATACGAATACAGTGGTACGAATCGCACCGTGCGATAGTAAATCGGCTATATAAATTATACAATTTTTCTAAAATATAGCCTATATTTAAAAAAAATTGTAAGTTTTCGGGCATTTCTAAAATTTGTATGGCATTGAGCTCCAGGTTCAATATAAACCATAAAATTTCTCATAAGATCATCAAAAAATTATTTTCAGTCATCCTTTTTGTACCATGAAACAAATATTTAAATATCACATGTGAAATATCCTGTTCAGAGTGAAAAAAATAAAAAATTGGAGAGAGATGTCAGTGTAGTGTAGGAGACGGATTTAAAGCGACGGGTGAGTGTACAGGCCGCTTGTCCGCCAATCAGAGACGCTTATTTTCCAGTCTAGTCAATTCTTACCATTTTTTGTGTTTTCACTCTCAACAGGATATGCAAATTTGTCAACTTTTAGGTATTTTTTTGATTACAAAAAATAAACAATTTTATGAAATTATTTTTTTTACACATATTCGAAAAATGATTTCTGAGCGATTCCCGCTAATTTCGTCCTCGAAAATTGAAAACAACGCTTGAAAAATCGATATTGAATAAATATAGCCGATTTAAGTATCTTACCGAATACAGTACAGATGGAGTGTAGATCGATTGAAGTTTGGTTACATCCACCAGAATGCAGACGGTAAGCCAGATTCAAATATTGCTAAATTTGGCGGGAATGATGCAGTTGGCTGGTTGACTACAACTAATATCCCCATATTCACCCTTTTGTAAATATCCCGGCCCTACTACTTAAAAACACACTACGTTTCCTAATCAGGGCCGGGATATTTACAAAAGTGTGAATAAGTGATATACTAAGGCGTAATCTTTAGGCATTTTGCATAATTTAAATCGCGCTTTCAGTCAGGCCTCGGGGTGAAGATCCATATCTTATCATATATCTTAATTGATATATCTTATCAGTCTCAAAAAAATCACGGAATATATCTTGAAAATACTTACATAAAATAAAACTGAGTCACGTTATTATGTAAAAAACCACTCAAATGGTAGACTTGAGATTCCCAAGTTAGGACCCCTTGACTTTGCAATGCAAATAAATTAAACTTGTTTGGCGGGTTTCAAGTCATACTTGAGCAAAAATAGGAATCACGGTTAACTATTTTACATGCTAAAATTTTGTGCAAATTCAACCGGAAAGTGCACCTTACAGTGAATAATCGATTTTTTGAAGAGATTTTAGTTGATGAGTGTTAAATACACAATAATCATAAAATATATGATTTGATCATGCTTCTGAAAATATTTTGTCAATGTAATTCAATAAACGCCAAGATTCCGTTTTCTAAATAAAATAACTTTTTATTTCGATAATAATTTATTTTAGTCGCAGAAAGTTCGATCAAAATAATTTGGGCTCTCAGATGATTGCCAAATTTTAACATTCTCGAATTTTGCAAAATAGAACCATAAAATTTTCTCACGTACACACTCATACTAATAGCTGCCTTGAATATAAGGAAGAATTCAGTAAAAAATTTCTTGTTGATGCAGACAACGCTCCCGCTAAACAGTTACGTTCGTTCTTACATGAACACTTCAAAATTTTGAAAAAAAAGCCTTTACAACACCTATCACCGAAGAGTGTTTGAAGGTCTTTATATTACACTTAATGAAGTGGGTCACCCACTGTGGGTGTCGCAAATTTGAGCCTCTTCCAAGGCCATTTCCCGCCAAACTAGCAAAAGTGATATTCCAAAAACCAGTAATCTGATACAATCCCACCTACGCCGACACCTACGCTTTTAAGAAGCTTCTTAAAAAAACACGCAGTCCGTCTTTTCTCCTTCAATTTTCACCATTTTTTATTATTTTTTTGTGACAGGCTCCGGAAAAGCCTTACAAATAATGCAAAATTGTTTTTGTGTTAAAATTTTGCTTTCAGCGGATAAAACGCGAAAAAACAAAAAATTAAAATTTTGAAATGGTCAGTTTGGGAGGCTCAGGCAAAAGTTATCTCCTCCACCAGTTTGAGAGATACAGTTTCGACTCATACTGCATCTGAAAGGACAAGTCTTGTTTGACAATCCATTGGAAAGTTATTTTGAAATTTTGATTCGGCGTCTCTTGGAGGCCATGTCAACTTTTCATTTTAGCCTAAATTTTTGACAAAATTTAGAAACCAAAAAAAATTGCTTCAAAATAATTTTTTCCGTAAATACGAACACTTTTAAGAATTTTGGTGCAATTTTTAACTCGGTAGCGTCAAAAGAAAACAAATTAGCGCACTTTCAATTTAAATCATAAATAAATCAATAATTTTTGTTTTTGTTTTTTGGCGGCCAATAGCAAAATTCCGAGTTAAAGACAATAATGCATTATGTGTGAGGCTTCTTTGGAGCCTGACACAAAAAAAAATGAAAAATGGTGAAAATTGAAGGAGAAAATCTGAGTGTTTTTAAGAGGCTTTTTCAAAGCGTAGGTGTATGCGTAGGTGGGATTGTATCAGATTACTGTTAAATTAGAAATCACCGTGAAGAGTTGTTCTTCAAGATGCAAAAGTTTTTGGGATATCAGCTCTGCTAGTTTATCCAAAAATAGCTTCGTAGACTGTCAAAACCTGCGACACCCACTCCCTTAAGGAGGTTGCTACTACCATTTTCAGCCGAGATTTATGTCAGATTTTAGAATACATTGCTAACTGATGACAATTGCAAGTTCACTAGTTTGAATAATTTCAAATCGACTGGGTTTATTTTCAAGGCACTAGCATATCGGGAAGGTGGTTTTATAGCTCTCAACGATTTCTTGGAAATTAAAAAAAATTGAAAATCGTGCGAAAATGTTTGCAAAACTTTTATTTCAGCGCGACTAAAATTCAATTTAGAAAATAGTTTCAATTCAATAATTTTCATTTCTCTTATTTTAGGCGAGTAAAGAATAAATGTTTTTTAAATTATTTTTGAATGAATCATGTAGGTGGTGTAACACCACTGGTGTTCAACCGAATATTCTCACTATCCCAAGTCGATAATCAGTCGGGATTTCCAATGAAAAAAAATGATGGGTTCATAAAAAGGCAGAGAAAGTATATTATTTAGCACGCCACAAAAAATTTTCGAAAAAAATTTTTTGTTTAAATTTTTTTTCTAGATCTGAAACTTTCAGCGTCTCTGTATGGAAAGTGCAAAACATTTTTCAAAAATTACTCATACAAAAGTTTATTCATAACCTTACTTAAAATTGATGAAACGATGAAAAAAGTTGTATGAAAATTCAAGGCGCTGAATCTTTTTCCGCAAGACTGGTCAAAATTTTGTTTGAACAAAAATTTTAAAGTTTGAAAAATTTTTTTCCAAATTTTATTCCTATGTAAGTTTAATAATTCCGTTTATAACAATCCCTGAAATTTGTAGATTTCTACTGTTATAATTGAACGCGCTGAGAGATTTTTTATATTCTAAATTACCGGTTTTGAATCTGGTACAATGGTAAAACTAATTATAATAAGGGTCCGAAAATGATCAGATTTTAAGCCGAGATTTCGAGCAATTCAGCGATACTTAATTGAAGTATTACGCATTTACGGTTTCTTCACAAAATGAGATCAAAAAACCCCTTTATGGCAGTAGCAACCTCCATAATAAACCGTCTATAATCAAGCAACATGAGCATAGAAATATAAAGTTTCTAAGTAAGTGATGTTTACAGCGAGTTTGTTAACATTTTTATCACAATTGAGCCTAAATTTGGCAATCATCTGAGCGCAATTTATTTTAAGGGTGTATCCGGGATACAGTATCCTTCATGAAGGTAGGCTCAAACAAAAGATGTTCAAAATTGTATTTTAAATTTTTTTCTGGAAATATGGACAATTTGAAACTAACGAGTGGTATTTTCATCCACATACTCCGTAAAGAGAGTAGTTTTTCATCGTTTGGAAAATATGTCATCTTGGTTTTCAGCATTTTATTCCAAGTTAATGGATTTTCACCAATTCAAAGTATCGTTTTCGGAAACTAACAAAACTAAGGTTTTGATAGTAACAGCTCTCCTCACAAACTCACCAGCTATTTATTCACCCCCTTTATAGTAGGACGATAAATTTGAGAATTTTTTAAACATATCAAATACGAGCGGTCGACGAAGAAATCTGTCATCACTCTTTTTTTTTCTCAAATATTTGTCATTTTATTAAAACAGTATGTTTTGAATATTTGAAATAATCGACTTAAAAATGTCGAAAACAAAATAATATTTTAGCATGTTTTTGGCAGCAAAATACAAGTTTACAAATTTTTTATTAGAGAGTTTGAATTGAATTGTATAATCGCTCCCGCATGATAATTACCGAGCTTTTTACTTAGATTTTTACATTTTTTTTAATAAATTGTCATGAGTAATTTTCGTCTTTTCAAAGTTGTTTCTGTAATTTTTTTAACGAAATCTAAATTCAATAATTGAATTTCAATTTCCTTCTCTGAAAATGCCCACGAAACTAATCTACCCTTATATTTTTATTCCGAGTAAGTATCATTAATTATTTTATCCGTACTGTTTATTCAAACCTGCGCAATAAATTTTTTATTTGCTTTCACGCGAAAAACGCTCTCAGATTAATTTTGAGTCAAAAGTAAAAACCGTGCAGAGTCCGCATCCGTATATTTATGAGGTGCAAACTTAATAATCTAAAATTAAATTTTCTTACATTGATTGTGGGTGCATATTGCTGGTTTCCAATTTGCAAGAGATTGTGATTTCCTTGAAATTAATAAACAATAATTTGTTGATTTTTTCTATAGCGATCAATTCCTGAGGTGCTGGATAGTAGGGTGCAAACAACAAAATTACGGAATTCGAGTCCGTGGCACTAAATCCTGCACCTACAATTTCCTCAAATCAATATTCGGGACTTTGATAAAAAACGGTTAACCCTTGGAAGCTCCGAACCGATTAATCGGCTTTAAAAATTTTAAACTCTCTCAAAATAAGAGAAAAAAAGCTGTAAACAAATAATGAGCCAAACCATAGAGTTTTCGCCAAGGAATTCAAAAAATGAACTTAAAAATTTTTTCGATGATTGGTTCAAATTTTTTTTAACCTTACTTTTTTTCTCAATTTCGCCGAAAAAAGTTAACATCACTGATCCTTTAATCCTGTTGAACTTTCAAAATTTTCTGAGGATATTAGTTTTTAGGAAAGTGGTTATGAAATCTTTTACTGAAAACATAATCACTTTACTGTTATCTGAACTCTTTTTATTTTTTTGTGACTGATATCTCGAAAAACTGAAAATAATAGAAAATTCTAGACTTTAACAAAAAGACTTTTTTAAAAGAAAATAATATCTCATTTCATTCTACAAAACTTTTTGAGGTTGGCATAATAATATCAGGAATATTTACGTAGGGTTTGACAACGAAATATACAGTAGGTGACCAATAGGCTGTCAA
>SCLH01000699.1:74566-133714 GCA_004367855.1 Oikopleura vanhoeffeni | reverse complement strand
CCAGTGAAATTTGCATTTTTAATAACTTTTGCAATTTTCGGTTTTGTATTTTTAATGGAATGCGCGAGATCTAGAGCGAGTTCGACTGGTACTTCCCAATCAATTTCTTTCACTAAACGGGCTATTTTCACGTCACCGTCGCTTACAATGGTGGTTGGTCTGAGGGGAACAATTTTATTGAATAAAAATCGTAAACTATGGCCCTCAAGATGTTGAGCTAAGCATACCATTTTTCTACCCTCAATTTTATCAATATTCTCACCATTTTGAGGGCGTTTCAAAACATCAGATACAATAATCCTTGTTTTGTTTTCGACACAAGCCATACCAGAAGTAATGCCTATTTGAGCAGCATTATTATTTTGAACATAACTTGTATCAAACATAAAAATTTTAACAAGTTCATCTTTAGCCTTTTGGAACCATTTTTTTTCAGAAATGTCCTTCAATTTTATCAAAGCCAGACTTACTTCTTTGATCAATTTTCGAAATTTGAAACTTTTGAAACTGAAATTAAGGTTGAAACCTTGAAAGAATTTTTCAATTTTTGAAAACGNCTAGAAAGTCAAGGTTTGCATTAGTTAGTTCAGGTTAAAAATATTATTTGAAAATTTTTTGATTTTTCATGGTAACCATAACTAAAAATGTCTTTTTTGGCGCTCTTTTTCCTAACTTTTAAAATAATATTTTTTAAATCTATCAAATTATCACATCATTTTGGGCCTTCGGCTTTAACTTGAGTCTAATAGGAGATTATTTGGATGTGTAGTTATCACAATATAAGCGCTCAAAGTCGGACCGAAAAATCGGCTTTGGAGCCTCCACCGATTTATTCGATTTGGAGCTTCCAAGGGTTAATAGAAAATTATTTATTTTGTATATACAGAATTAAGTTTGAATGCTTAACACGAACGTTGAATAAATATTTTGGCAAAATAGTTAGTGCGTCATTGCACAGTGGTGAACGCGAGAGTTTAGAATTTGACAATGAACAAATTGAAGGTAACTCAGATAAGCAGCTTTAGCATGCTAGTGGGTGAAATAAGTTGGCAATTTGAGAATTTTATAGTGTACACAAAAATTAGTTATTAAGAGGGTGGTTGAAGCAAATTTGACTTTTCAAACTTCTCAGAATATTACCTTTCAATTTTCCTATGAAGAAAAAATTCAAAATTTAACTGCCTTAAGCTTTCTGTAAACAACATTCGAAGTAGAGCCAAAATTGTCTTAGACTTAAACTTAAAAATATAATGATTTACATTTATATGTTTGAATTATGTATTTATTTTTTCGATCCTGTGAAAAATCGGAAATTTTCTTGTTTCATGTCGAAAAAGTCAAATTTGCTTCCACCACCCGGTTAGGGACCATATCGTGATACTATGAATTGATAAGCAGAATTATATTCCCGGAAATTAATCACTTAATCGGTTCACCGAATCGGTTTACCCGATACAACATAAAATATTTGAAAATTTCGATTACAGTTTGTCAGGTTTTAGCTCCAGCTATCAATCGGCACTGACCAATGAGAAGTTAGATGAAATCAAATCATTACAGGAATATTTTTAGCTGGAGCTGAAGGAAACATCATGGTGCACCAGTCGAATCTTCCCTTTAAAAGTTTGGCAATTTTAAGAGTAGTAGATTTTTAACGATTTCAGCAAGTGGTAAAATTAAACTTAAATAATGTCATATCATTGATATTGAAATTAAAAATGAATTTTCCGAGTATAATTAGGGTTTGGATCAGGGGAACCAGGAGCAAAAGTACAATCGATAATAATATAAAAAACTCCTAGAGTAAATAAGTGATAAAAAATGTTTCACATACCAACAAAAAAATTTGAGCAACCTGGTGGTCAAAAAGTGGGTTTCAAATTGAGGGTTTTTTGCTACATTATATAAAATAATTAAAAAAAAAGATGTTCGAAAAATTATGAAAATTTTTGGTAAAAAACTTTTAGAAAAAATGGATTATTAAAAGTTTGAAAAGTTTAAGTATTTTGCCCAAAATCGATTAAAACAAACTTTTCTTGTATCTTCTGGTCCGAGATGAACTCATTTTTACGTTAAAAATATTCTTTGATATATCCCCTAATACCACTGTTGATAATGCTTTGTCCATAGGCTCGACTGAATAATTTTTAATCCCCTAGATTAGTTGAAGTGATTTTTTGTGCCGGGAGCGAAAAAAGATGGGTACTCGCTTTTCGCCTTTCACCCCCAGGCTGTGAGGGCGATAGTGAGTCTCTGAACAAAATGTAATACGGTCGGTTCCCTGGACTTATATTTTATAACTTAAAATTAATGATTCAGTCAATTGATTAGTAACAATTAAAAAGGTAGTGTGGAAATAAATATATGGGAAAGTTTGGGCGCGATGAAAATTTGGTGATTTAAACATGAGAGCCTAAAAATCCCCACGAAATTTTCCCGTAAAGTCTTTTTTTCGATAATTTTCTTAGTTTTTGAATTTTACATTTAAATTTTGATATTGTTTTTAGTTAAATTTTTTTTTTCTAAAAGCTTAAATTCACCTCGGTCCGAACCCTGAGTATAATGTTTTAGATTCCAAGTCCAATTTTGTACGGACTTTCCCAAAATAGGGAATAACACAATTTATTTCAAGACAAAATTTCGTTGAAGATCATCCTTTACTGTACAATTTCCTAGGAGAGCTCCTGTTGAAATCCAGTTTCTAACAGTCTGATAAGGACTTCCTGAATTTTCACAAGCGCCAAAATTGTTATCCATTATGTCTAGAAATTCTTGCGCGGTTGGAGGTTGATGAGATGTTCTATTACCTGGAATACCATCCCATATTTCTTTTTTGAACATTTTTGATTCGTCACAACCGACTTTGGCACACTTTTTGTAAAGGGCTTCGATTTTCACTAATTCTGTTTTCATACGCTGAAATAAAAAAGTCATTAAATAAATGCAATTATTCTCAAAAAAAAATTTACATGTGTATGTTTTTGAAGAATCAGATTTTATAAAAAAAGTTTGGCTCGATTACGATTTGAAATAAATAATTTCGAAGTGAAAATACCGATTTTATTTGCTCATCTTGTAGAGAATTATTTTGTTGTCATTTTGAGATTTAGGATTTATTTTCAAAAAAAATCGATTAAAGGTCCGAAAAGTCATATTTCAGTCCTTGGGTTCCCATGAGATTTAAAAGGCCGTTATTAAAAATAAAATGAGCTGACTCGACAGGGAAGGATTTTCTTAAGACAAGTTTTGGCGCCATTATAAATGTACCGACCAGTCAAAATTAACTGGTAAAATACAGCTTCCGGCACCGAAAGTGATATTTCAATTGCCCTTCAGCGCCAACAATTATCATAAATAAAAGCAAATACTCCATTCTCTTTGTACCGAAAAAGAAATTATTTTTTATGTATTTAAATTTTTTCATTTTCTCATGACAGTTTTCATAAATATTCAAAATTAAACCAACCTGTTGAAGTCAACTATTTTAGTTTTCTAATGAAAGGTAAAATATTTTTATATAGCATTTTCAGGATTTGGTTAAATTTATTAAAAGTCCATCATTTATGTTTTTTCACGCAAAAGTGTACCGGAGCTGTTTGTGATTTTTAATTAATAATGGGCGAATAATTTAAAATAACGACTTTTCTGACTGAACGATTTTACAAAATTACAAGAAGGTAAGTTCAAAGTTTGAACTTCAAACCTTTCAAAAGTAGCGCTGTTATTATTAAATTTTAGAACGTTACGCCGATCTTGTTAAATTATACAAAAAACTTGATTTCATACCTCAGCTGAATTTGCGACTGCTTGTTTCAGTTGAAATCAAGCCAAAATTTCTGTTAAAACCTACAATTTGAATTTGTTATTTTGTTTCATTAATACGTGCATTATTTAAGATTTTTCTAAACGAGGCTCAAGAGATCTTTCAAAAATTTGTCACGTGACTGTATTTGACCGACTAACTATATGAATCTCCTTTTTTTCTGCGGTCGGCAAGCCCGATTCGAATGATGCGAAATGTGTGAAGATTTTTGGCTGAGGTGAACTATATTCAGCTTCCGCATATCCCTATTCACTCTTTTGTGAATATCCCGTCCCTGATTAGGAAACGTAGTGTGTTTTTAAGTAGTAGGGCCAGGATATTCACAAAAGTGTGAATAGTGTATATAAGTTACAGCAAGTCAGCCGACTGCAACATTCTGTTAAATTAAGCAATCTTTGGATCGGGCTTCTTGACCGCATTCTGGAGAGAATGCATATTTCTGGTTCAATATGTGAAAGTTTGCTTACCTTGTGACCAAAAGCGTCTATTTTTCTGTGTAGTGACTGGTTGAAAAAGTCGTACATCATAAAATCTTGTTTAAAAAATTGTTTCAAAGTATCCATTCTTTGTTGACTGAGAGGAGGTACTTCGTATTGTCGCGAATTTTTCGATGTGATATAAAGGACCTCATAAGGAATACAAAACAAATGAGCCAATAAGACTAAACATTCAAAAAAATATTCGGTTAGAATCACTTTTTAACGGATGCAAAACTGAAAAGGTTTTCGGAATAATTTCATCCATGAAAAGTACTTAAAGATTTGAAAATGTATCTATTCCGTCGATAGTTGACTGATCAATTTTGGAAACTGGCTTTTATACTATAGTGATATAAAATTTATAAGGGTGTTAGCTTAAATCCGTTCTGAAAAATAAAAAATTTTTGTTCTACAGTACGAATCGTACTGTATGATTTTTGCTCAAAACTGACGGATTTATATAATTGACCATTTGAGTTTTATGATAGTAGTGAATAAATAAAAAAGTGAATTTTGTGAAATATTTGTCAGGAACCAATTTTTTTTAATTTTTAAATAGCAAGGTTTCTCATGGGCCAAAAAATCGACCTTACGAAAATGCAGAATAATTGCAATTGACTTGTTCTTCGAAATCTTGCGATTCAAACTGTAATACTTTTATTTTTAAATCATTATTTTAGAAGATATTGGCGTCACAAATATTCAAAAATGCCATTTTAGAAAAAATGGCATGACGTCGATAATAAACAAGCAAATGCAAAAATTTTGAAAAATTTTGGCTTTTTTTCAAATCTGCTTTACAATTTTAGTTTGATATCAATCTTTTCAAGGCTTCATTATACCATTATATGATCATTTTNNNTAAGTTAAATAATAAAGAAAAAACGGAATAAGCCAACTAGTTGGCTGAAAAACAGTCTACGAGTTAAAATTCTAAAAATATCGAAGAAACGATCATTTACATTCAAACTTTTTGATTGGCGGGAAGTAAGTTCAAGCAAAAAGCGAAGATTGTAATCAAAATAAGACAAGCTGATAATCTAAAAAAATGTCGAAATAAACGAACCAAAAATAAAACCGGAAACACGGTTTGAAAAAAAAATGAAAGTTTAAATGTTATTACGTTTATAAATTTATTGATTAATTTTAAAACCCGTTTCCTAAATCAAACTGTGTGTCTAATCTTTCTAATTCTGTGGAAATATATTCTTCATCATTGTTTAAATGATCTAATCCCATTTCAAAAGACTGATAATTTTTAGCTCTAAAATTTTGACCAATTTTTTCATCAAAAATTTTGGGTAAAAGATCGAGAAATTCTTCAATGGGAACTTTTTCTCGATTTCCTAGCATTTTCTTAAAAGGTTGTTTCCAGCATGCAACATCCGAACATTTTTGGTCTTTATCGCCTTTATCAAAATAATAATAATTATAAACTGAACGAAATGTAGCCTCTGGTTCTCTTATTGTGGTCACCACAACCGTGCCGGGTTGCAGAATTGTGGGGATGTAATCAGCGTTCCAACGAAAATGGTAGTCAATTTTTTCAAGTGGAGTTCGATGTCCGTTTGATGGCCAACATTTTTCAGAAAATCTCAAAATGGGTGCAAATCGTTGTGTTTTTATTAATCACAAATTGTGATTTGAAATATCGTTAGAAATAATGAATAAAAGCAAATTCTTTTTCATCAATTGTTTTTTTTCTTTTTTTTTATTTGTGAATCACGAACATTTCTGGCAAAAAATCTAGTACCCAAAGATAGATAATAGTGAAAAATTTAAGGGGGTACTGGTCGCAAATAGATTTCGCTTAAAAGTTGAGACTATACTAAATCGGCCAAAAATGACAATGAGCTTGGTCTAAGATTTTTTTGATTACTAGTTTAACCGCTAGAGGGCCTCAAAGACCAAATCTTAAAAACCTATCTCCTCCGTAAATACATATAGAATCAATTCAATTTTTTTGGCTATCGCTGGAGTAAGAAAATATCAAACTTTAATTCGACGGTCGAAAAAATTTTACTGAAAAATACAGTAGNCTACTGTATTTTTCAGTAAAATTTTTTCGACCGTCAAATTAAAGTTTGATATTTTCCTACTCCAGCGATAGCCAACAAAATTGAATTGATTTTATATGTATTTACGGAGGAGATAGGTTTTAAAGATTTGGTCTTTGAGGCCCTCTAGCGGTTAAACCAGTAATCAAAAAAATCTTAGACCAAGCTCATTGTCATTTCTTTGGCCGATTTAGTATAGTCTCAATTTTTAAGCGAAATCTATTTGCGACCAGTACCCCCTTAAGCATTATAAATTTAATACAATTCTTGTGTGATTAGCTATTACAACGGGCGCGCTAAATGACCACTCAGTGCCAATCCGCACTGTATGAGTATACGGTTGAGTGGGATTAGGGTGTTTACTTCTTAGTGTGACAAAAAAGTCATATAATAATGCACACTAAACTTCAAAAAAAATGTATGTTTGTTAGCTCAATTTTATGGTTTGAATTTTAAACAAAAGTATTCAAAAAGACCCTAAATTATTAACTCGGGATGACCCTGACCTTGCAGGATAACAGCCTCCTTGTGGCCCATAAAGTTGTTTTTCACCTTCTAATCTTTTCCGTTTTGAATAATGACTAATAAGTTGCCGAAACGTTGTAGAGGCTGTTTTATGCTTTTTTAGGAATACATAAGCTGGTGGACTTTGAATAGGGATAAGCACAACTTCATAAAATTTTACAGTTTCAAATAAATTATTTTCGAAGAATCCAAAAATTTTGTTCCAAAAATTTTAATACTTTCAGAACTAAATCCGTTCCTCTTACATTCACCACGAAATCGCTCGGCCCCTGTTGGATTCAATTTTAATCTCAATTTTTCTGATCTTTCTGATCTCCATTCAGATTGAATTTCAATTTGTCCAATAATTTCATTTTTAGGAATCGGTTTTGACGATTTTGGCATTTTAGACGTAAGTTGCCGCTCTGGTAAGCTCAAAATACAGTAGGCAACTATCAATAGTGCAAGTAAACCCGAAAGTAATCCTTCTTTGATCATATTTATCCGACTCAATCTAAAATTTTAACAAAATAAATTATGATTACCAAGTGAGACCAGGAATCGGATTTGTTGAAAATTTGGCCAGGTCGGCCAATTTTTTTATGAAATTTTCTGGGTCGGGTCGAGCGTCGAGCCGATAAGTTTTTTGTCAGGTTGAAAACATTTTCGACCCGACCTGCGTTCCGGGTCGAAAATTTCTCCCGTTGACCAGGAAAAATCCGATCCCCGAGTGAGACTTCAAGTTTCTAAACTTCACAGTGAACTTTAAATTCTGACTCTCTGGCTCTGTCTGTGGTATTATTGACAATTTGAAAAATAATTTTTGAATTTGTTAGGGTTAATTTATTCTAGAAACCTAGTCGATCTTTTTTCAAATTTCTCAAAATTTACATTATTGCTTAATTAATAGCTCCACCTGAAGTCATTTTTGAATATTTTATAATANTCTCAAATTTTTTTGTTTATAGGCTATAAATTATAGCTGCGCATGTTATCATTTTTGAAAATTATAAGTATAATTTCTGAATTTTTTCTTAAATTTACTCTAGAGAAAAGGTTTCTTGGAAAGTTGTTACTAATCAAAAATCCTCAAAATTAACATTTTTGCTTGGCATGTTGTCATTTTAAAAATTTTAAATACAATTTTCGAAATCCCTGGGTTGATATACACAGGGTTTTTTTTCAATTCTATTTGAAATTTTTGAACCTTATTTCTTTAAAGAATGAAAGGTAAATTTTATTCATTTAAATGGAAAGTTTTCAAATGTTCTAAAATCTGTAAAATGTTAACTACTACGTTTGAAACCACAATCTCTGTCATTTTTAAGTTTTAGCTCCTGTGCGAGAGTTAAATTTCGTTTGTAAGCTAAAATTTGGATAAAAATTCATTGCACTTGGATTTGAAGTATCGGCATCTTGAAAGTTTTCACTTGTAATTTTAGAACTGATCCATCAGCGGTAAGGCGGTTTTTGAGCTAAGCTATAATTTCAACGAACCATAACGGAGTGCCAGAATAGGCTGTCCGCGCAAATTCAGATATCGTGAATCACGATTCGTGATGTATCATTTGAAATTAAAAAACAAAAAAAGTACATTTTGTTCTGAATTTTTCAGAGATCAAGCAATTTTTTCTCGAAAATCATGAAAATTCGAAAAAATGCCGCTCTCTGATTGGTCAAAATTTGACTTCATCTGATTATCGAAATTAAGCCTCCATTTCGTTCGTATCAATTTACTGAGCTTAATGGTATAAATTTTGATATCAAAATAGTCTCAAAAAATTCCTAGATACCGGATTTAAATGTCAAAATTTGCAAAAATTGACCTAAAATCAGTATTATGGCATAGTTAGATGAAATTTTTGGAAAATTGTTCTGATTGTCTTTAAAGCATTTAAACTAAGAAATATCGCGATTCACAATTTCATTTGAGCAAAACAGTTGTTTAGTGATTCCTAATTGACCATATGACTCACGATCTTCGATATCGATGCCCGTCAAAAATATGAAAATAACGGATGCGGGCAACTGTACTCGGTTTTGACTTTTCGCTCGAAAATAAATTTGAGGGAGAGGGGAGGCGAGGCGAGGGGAGTTTTTGTGCGAGAGCAAAGCAGTGATTTACTCGGGGCTCATTTAACCGCATCTGACTTCAATTAAGGTAAATCATTTCCCGGAAAATCCCTGGGAGATCGTTTTCGAAATTTCCTCTAGGAGGTTCTTGAGCAATTNAACTTTCAGTATCAAGAAATTTTTTTAATAAGCAACATTAGAAACCAAGACTTTTTAGCGCAGTAACACGCCGACAACTGTCTGAAGTTTAGTTAATAATCGTCTTTAAAAAAATCTGTAGGTCGAGTTTAGTTTGGAGAATGGAGTGCCCCATGAAAAGTGTTTTTTTATATTTTCCCAGATAAATTGTTATGTTAAGAAATAAAAATATAAAGTTGCAAAGAAGGGGAGCGCTTTTAGGGAAGATAAAAATAAAGAAAATAAAGTTTCAGAATGTTTTTTTCTTCATTTATCGCTCTGAAAACAATGTACCAATCTGCAGGACTTATGCACCCCCTTAAGCAATCTTTGGATCGGCTTTCTCGACCGCATTCGGAGGGAAATGGCATATTTCAGGTTGCAATATGGTGAAGTGTTGGCTACTCTTGCTGACCAAAAGCGTCTATGTTTTCTGTGTAGTGACTGGGTTGACAAAGTCGGAGCATCATAAAATCTTGTTTGAAAAAGTGGTTTCAAAGTATCCATTCTTTTGGTTGACTGAGAGACGTACGTCGTATTGTCGCGAGGTGTTTCGATGTGGATGATAAGGCCTCATAAGGAATACAAAAACAAATGAGCCATAAGACTAAAACATTCAAAAATATTCGGTTAGAAAAAGCAACTTTTTAACGGATGCAAAACTGAAAGGTTTTCGGAATAATTTCATCCATGAAAAGTACTTAAGATTTGAAAATGTATCTATTCGTCGATATTTGACTGATCAATGTTGGAAATGGCTTTCTTACTATAGCTAATATATAAAATTATAGGGTCGTTAGCTTAATCCTTTCTGAAAAATTAGAAATTTTTGTTCTACAGTACGAAATCCTACTGTATGATTTTTGCTCAAACTGACGGGAGTTTATATATTGAACCATTGGAGTTTTATGATAGAAGTGAATAATAAAAAAGTGAATTTGTGAAAATTTGTCAGGAAACATTGTTTTTTTGAATTTTTAAATAACAGTTTCTCATGGGCCAAAAAATCGGACCTTACGAAAAATGCAGAATAATTGCAATTGACTTGTTCTTCGAAATCTTGCGATTCAAACTGTAATACTTTATTTTTTAAATCATTATTTTAGAAGATATTTGGCGTCACAAATATTCAAATGCCATTTAAGAAAAAAAATGCATTGACGTCATAATAAACAAGCAAATGCAAAAATTTTTGAAAAAATTTTGCTTTTTTTCAAATCTGCTTTACAATTATTAGTTTGATATCATCTTTTCAAGGCTTCATTTATACCATTATATGACATTTTGAGTTTTTCATGCCTTAAATCGTTAGGACTTGCCTTGGAATGTTCCTAGAACTTTAAGTTATAATAATTAAGAAAAAACGAATAAGCCAACTAGTTGGCTGAAAAACAGTCTACGAGTTAAATTCTAAAAATAATCGAAAGAAACATCATTTACATTTCAAACTTTTTGATGCGGGAAGAAGTTTAAGCAAAGCCGAAGATTGTAATTCAAAAAAAGACAACTGATGAAATCTAAAAAACATGTAGAATACAACGAACCAAAATAAACGCGAACACGTGGAAAACAAATGAAAGTTAAAATGTATTACGTTTATAAATTATTGATTAATTTTTAAACCGTTTTCCTAAAATCAAACTGTGTGTCTAATCTTTCTAATCTTGTGGGAAATATATTCGTTCATCATTGTTTAATGATCTAATCCCATTCAAAAACTGATAATTTTTAGCTCTAAAATTTTGACCAATTTGTTCATCAAAAATTTCGCGGATAAAAGATCGAGAATTCTTCATGGGAACTTTTCTCGATTTCCTAGCATTTTCTTAAAAGGTTGTTTTCCAGCACTGCACAATCCGAACATTTTTGGTCTTTATCGCCTTTATCAAAATAATAATAATTAATAAACGAACCGAAATTGTAGCCTCTGTTTTCTGTATTGTGCGTCACCACAACCGTTGCCGGCGTGCAGAATTGTGGGGATGTAATCAGCGTGTCCAAACGAAAAATGGTAGTCAATTTTTTCAAGGTGGAGTTCGATGTCCGTTGGATGGGCCACATTTTTCAGAAAATTCTCAAAATGGTGCAAATCGTTGTGTTTTTATTAATCACAAATGTGATTAAAGATCGTAGAAATTAATGAAATAAAAGCAAATCTTTTTCATCAATTGATTTTTTAATTATATTATGTTATTGGTGAATCACGAACATTTCACGGAAATTTCTGGCCAAAAAAATCTAGTACCAAAACTAGATAATATGGAAAAATGTTAACATTATAAATTTAATACAAATTCTTGTGTGAGTAGCTATTACAACGGGCGCGCTAAATGAACCACTCAGTGCCAATCGGCACTGTATGAGTACCGACGTTGAACGTGGAGAGGTGATGTTACTTCTTAGTGTGACAAAAAAAGTCATTAAAAAATGCACACTAAACTTGCAAAAAAAAGTGTATGTTTCTTTAGCTCAATTTTCTGGTTGTGAATTTTAAAACAAAAGTAATTCAAAGAAGACCCTAAATTATAACTCGGGAGACCCGGGAACCTTGCAGGATAACAGCCTCCTTGTGCGCCCATAAAGTTGTTTTTCTCCTCTTAATCTTTTCCGTTTGAATAATGACTTAATAAGTTGCCGAACGTTGTAGAGGCTTCTTATGCTTTTTAGGAATACATAAAGCTGGTGGACTTAGAATAGGATTAGCCAACTTCATAAATTTTACGTTCAAATAAATTATTTCGAAAGAATCCAAAAATTTTGTTCAAAAATTTTAATACTTTCAGAACTAAATCCGTTCCTCTTACATTACCACGAAATCGCTCGCCCTGTTGGATGTCATTTTAATCTCAATGGTTTTCTTGATCTTTCTGATCTCCATGTCAGACTTGAAATTTCAATTGTCGCAATAATTGCATGTTTTAGGAATCGGTTTTGACGATTGCATTTTAGACGTAAGTTGCCGCTCTGTAAGCAAAATAAAAATTAAAACCAAAATACAGTAGGCAACTATCAATAGGGCAAGTTAACCGAAATAATCCTTCCTTTATCATATTTATCCGACTCATCTAAAATTTTAACAAATAAATTAGTGATTACAACAAGGTCTGAAGGACCCCGGGAAGATCGGAATTTTGTTTGAAAATTTGGCCAGGTCGGGCCAATTTTTTTATGAAATTTTCTGGGTCGGGTCGAGCGGTCGAGCCGATAAGGTTTTTGTCAGGTTGAAAAATGTTTCGACCCGACCTGCGTTCCGGGTCCGAAAGATTTCTCCCGTTGACCAGAAAATCGATCCCCGAGTGAGACTTAAGGTTCTAAACTTCACAGTGAACTTTTAAATTCTTACGTCTCTGGTGCTGTCTGTGTATATGATTTGACAAAAAAAGAAATTTTAGAGAAAAAATGTTTGATTTTTAGTGGGTAATTTATTCTAGAACCTAGATCGATTCTTTTTTCAAAGTTCTCAAAATTTACATTATTGGCTTAATAGCTTCCACCTGAAGTCAGTCTTTTGAATATTTTATAATAATCTTTTAAATTTTTCAGGATAAATTACTCTCAATGATAAGCGTTTAGAAAAATTGTTCATATCCAAACTCTCAAATTATTTTGGTTTATAGGCTATAAATGTATAGCTGCGCATGTGTAATCATTTTTGAAATTATAAGTTAGTAGTTTCTGAATTTTTCTTAAATTAACTCGTAGAGAAAAGGTTTCTTGGAAGAGTTTTACTAAATCCAAAAATCCTCAAAATTAACATTTTTTGCTTGGCTCGTTGTCATTTTGAAAATTTTAATACAATTTCGAAATTCCCTGGGTTAAGATACACAGGTTTTTTTCAATCTATTTGAAATTGTTGAACCTTATTTCTTTAAGAATGAAGGTAAATTTATTCATTTAATGAAGAGTTTTCAAGATGTTCTAAAAAATCTGTCTAAAATGGTTAGAACTTGACTACGTTGAAACCACAATCGTCTGTCATTTTAGTTTTAGCTCCTGTGCGAGAGTTAAAATTTCGTTTGTAAGCAAATACAAATTTGGCATAAAAATTCATTGCACTTGGATTATGAAGTATCGGCATTCTTGAGAAATTTCACTTGTAATTTGAGAACTGGATCCATCAAGCGGTAAGGGGTTGAGCTAAGCTATAATTTTCAACGAACCATAACGGAGTGCAGAAGCTGTCGCGCAAATTCAGATATCGTTGAATTCACGATTCCGTGATGTATCATTTGAATTAAAAAACAAAAAAGTACATTTTGTTCAGAAATTTTTTCAGAGAATCAAAGCAATTTTCTCGAAAAGCATGAAATTCGAAAAAATGCCGCTCTCTGATTGGTCAAAATTGACTTCATCTGATTAGCGAAATTAAGCCTGCCTTTCGTTCGTATCAATTTACTGAGCTTAATGGTATAAATTTGCAGTATCAAAAAGTCTCAAAAAATTCCTAGATACCGGATTTAAAAGTCAAAATTCTGCAAAAATTAGACCTAAACATCAGTACTTATGCATATTAGTAGATGAAATTTTTGGAAAATTGTTCTGAGTGTCTTTAAAGCTGTTTTAAACTAAAAATATCGCTATCACAATTCATTTGAGCAAAACAGTGTTTAGGTGATTTCCTCATTGACCATATTACTCACGATCTTCGCATATCGATGAAACCGTCAAAAATATGAAAATAAACGATTAAACAATATGAACAAAACTTTTAGCAAATTGAATTATTCTCTATAATTTGACCCATCGAAAAACTTTAAAAAACTCGAATTAAAAAATAGTTCTAGGATTCTCCTGAGTTTTGTGACGTCTCTTAGTCTTTGATTATCTCAAGATACGGTATCGTTTTTTCCTAACCAGGTTTTAACGCAGGGCGTTTTGTAACAAAGAATCTTTTTAAGCAAAAAAACATTTAATAACAAAAAAGGAGCGTTTTCAATTTGTGTGAAAACTACGGGTACTTTCAAATATGCCGATATCACCTTTGGTTAGAATGATGCTAGCCACAACGTTAAAATCACACGTTAAAAAAGATAGTGGCTACGCATTCTAACCAAAAGTGTAAAGGACTATAGATTATGATGCTCCAAATCATATAAACATATTTTTTTCTGGACACGAATCGCGTGATTGAGTAAGTTTTCTGTCAAGTAAATATTGAATTTTTATCAAAAAACAGGTCTTTTATTCAGGCATCTATGCACAAAATCGGGCCAATAAAAAAACAAATAAAGCAGGTTGCTAGATCATAGCCTATGCATCGACATTCAGTAGTATCCAAAATTTACCTAACATCACGCGATTTTTGATCCCGAATAGTTCTTTACCAGAATAAAAAAAAAGATTTTATATAAACTCGGGCATTCGTTAATCGATATATGGATTCAGTCAAGTTTTAAACCATAAATTATGCTTTTTTCAAGTGAGTTTCGATGTTCCGTTTGAGGCAACATTTTCAGAAAATCTCAAAATGGGTGCAAATCGTTGTGTTTTTATTAATCACAAATTGCTGATTCTAAAATATCGTTAGAAATAATGAATAAAAGCAAATTCTTTTTCATCATGATTTTTTAATTTTATCGTTATTTGTTGAATCGACGAACAATTTCACGAACATTTCTGGCAAAAAAGCTCTAGTACCAAAGATAGATAATTAGTGAAAAATTTAAGATAATAAATTTATACAATTCTGTGTGATTAGCTATTACAACGGCGCGCTAAATGACCACTCAGTGCCAATCGCACTGTGATGAGTACACGTGGTGAACGGATTAGCGTGTTACTTCTTATGTGACAAAAAAAGTCTTATAAATTAATGCACCACTAAACTTCAAAAAAAAGTAGTGTTTCTTAGCTCATTTTCTGGTTTGGAAGTTTTAAAACAAAAGTATTCAAAAAGACCCTATAATTATTAACTCGGGATAGACCCGTGAAGCCTTGCAGGATAGAACAGCCTCCTTGTGCCCATAAAGTTGTTTTTCTCCTTCTAATCTTTCCTGTTCTCTGAATAAATGACTAAGTAAGTTGCCGAAAGCGTTGTAGCAGGCTGTCTTATTGCTTGTTAGTAGGAACTACATAAGCTGGTGACTCTAGAATAGGCGATAAGCACAACTTCATAAAATTTTGACAGTTTCAAATAAATTATTTTCGAAAATCCAAAAATTTTGTTCCGAAAAAGATGTTTGAATACTTTCAGAAACTAAATTCGTTCCTCTGTACATTCACCACGAAATCGCTCGGCCCCGTGTTGGAGTTCAATTTTAATCTCAATTTTTTCTGAGTCTTTCTGATCCCATTCAGATATGAATTTCAATTTGTCCAATATTTCATTTTTAGAATGTTTTGACCGATGTTTGCATTTAGACTAAGTTGCCGCGCTTGGCTAAGCTCAAATTACGTAGGCAAACGTATCAATATGCAAGTTAAACCGAAAATAATCCTTCTTTGATCATTTATCCGACTCAATCTAAAATTTTAACAAAATAAATTATTGATTTACCAAGTGAGACCAGGAATCGGATTTGTTGAAAATTTGGCCAGGTTCGGCCAATTTTTTTTATGAAATTTTCTGGGTCGGGTCAGAGCGTACGAGCGATAGTTTTTTGTCAGTTGAAAACATTTCGACCCGACCTGGCTTCCGGTCGAAAATTTCTTCCCGTTGACCAGGAAAATCCGATCCCCAGCTAGACTTCAAGTTTCCTAAACTTCAACAGTGCAAACTTTAAATCTTATCTCTGACTCTGTCTGTGGTTATTTTGACAATTTGAAAAATAATTTTTGATTTTTTAGCGGTTAATTTATTCGAGGAACCTAGTCGATCTGTTTTTCAAATTTCTCAAAATTTACATTATTGCTAATAGCTCCACCTGAAGTCATTTTTTTGATATTTATAATAATTTTTAAATTTTTCAGGATAAAATTTACTTCTCAATATAAGGTTTTAAGAGAAAATTGTTCATTCCAAACTCTCAAATTTTTTGGTTTATAGCTATAAATATATAGCTGCGCATGTTATCATTTTTGAAAATTATAAGTATTAATTTCTGAATTTTTTCTTAAATTAACTTAGAGAAAAGTTTCTTGGAAAGTTGTTACTAATCAAAATCTCAAAAATTAACATTTGGCTGCATTTGTCATTTTAAAAATTTTAAATACAATTTTCGAAATCCCTGGGTTAATATACACAGGGTTTTTTTCATTCTATTTGAAATTTTTGAACCTTATTTCTTTAAAGAATGAAGGAAAATTTTATTCATTTAAATGGAAAGTTTTCAATGTTCTAAAATCTGTAAAATGTATAACTTACTACGTTTGAAACCACAATCCTGTCATAAGTTTAAGTTTTAGCTCCTGTGCGAGAGTTAATATTCGGTTGTAAGCTAAAATTTGGATAAAATTCATTGCACTGATTTGAAGTAGCGCATCTTGAAAGTTTCACGTTGTAATTTTAGAACTTGATCCATCAACGGGTAAAAGGGGGGGGCGGTTTTTGAGCTAAGCTAAATTCAACGACCCATAAACGGAAGTGCCAGAATAGGCTGTCCGCGCAAATTCAGATAATCGGAATCACGATTCGTGATGATCATCTTGAAAAGTTAAAAAACAAAAAAGTACATTTTGTTCAGAAATTTTTCAGAGATCAAGCAATTTTTTCTCGAAAAATTCATGAAAATTCGAAAAAATGCCGCTCTCTGATGGTCAAAATTTGACTTCATCTGCATTATCGAACATTAAGCTCATTTCTCGTATCAATTACTGAGCTCCAATGTATAAATTTTGATATCAAAATAGCTCAAAAAAATTCTAGGATTACCGGATTTAAAATGTCTAAAATTTGCAAAAATTGACGAAATCATATTTATAGGCATAGTAGATGAAATTTTTGGAAAATGTTTCTGATTGTCTAAAGCTTTTAAAACAAGAAATATCCGCTATTCACATTCATTTGAGCAAAACAGTTGTTTAGTTGATTCCTCATTGCCATATTACTCACGATCTTCGATATCGATGCCCGTCAAAAAATATGAAAATAACGATTTAAACAATATTGAAACAAACTTTTTAGCAATTGAAATTATTTTTATTAATTTGACCCATCGAAAACTTTTAAAAAACTCGAACTAAAATATTCTAGGATTCTTCCTGGAGTTTGTTGACGTTGCTTAGTCTTTGATTATCTCAGATTACTGTATCTGTTTTTTCCTAACCAGTTTTAACGGCAGGGATGATATTCTTCCCCTAAGTAACAAAGAAATTTTTAACAAAAAAACATTATCATAATCAAAAAAAAGAGGCTTTTTCGAATTTGTTTGAAACTACCGGGGTAACAAGATTTCAATAATGCGCCGTTTAATTCACCTTATGTGTTAGAGCGACCACACACGATTAAAATCACACGTTAAAAAGAGAGTGCTACGCATTCTAACAAAAGGTATAAAGGGATATAATTATATGCCAAATTCATATAACATTATTTTTTTCTGGCACGAATCGCGTGATGATTAAGTTTCTGCAAATAATATTGAATTTTTATTCAAAAAACAGATTCTTTTATTAGCATCTATGCGCACAAAATCGGCAATAAAAAACAAATAAACAGGGTTAGCTAGAATCATAGGCCTTATGATCTACATGCAGTAGTATCAAAAATTACCTAAACATCACGCATTTTGGCTCCCGCAGAAATAGTCTTTTACCAGAATAAAAATAAAGATTTTATAGTAAACTCGGCATTCGTAATCTGATTATATTGATTCAGTCAATGTTTTTAACTCAAAATTATGTTTTCCATAATTCGAAAAATGAAAGAATATTCACTTCAGAAAATTCGGCTGAACACAACTTAGGACTTTATGTTCACAAACAGCTTTATAACAAGTTACAATTTTCTTTAAAACTTATTAAGTAGATAATTTTTGTTGAGATTATAAAAATATGTCTCAAAGTTTCAAATTTGGCCTCTATAGCATTGGCCACTCAGAACATTCTGAATAATTTAGAACTCCGGTTTTTATCCCACTCTTTAATTTCGTATATGATCTTCCTTCATTGTACGGAGCCATGAATTTTCATCCATAATTTTTATATACTCTTCTGCCTTTTATCTTTTTGTGTCCTGTTAAGTTAAATCTACTAATTTATGTTTCGTTCGTAGTCAGCATTTTGTTGGTTTGCGCAGCGCATACAGTTTTTTCACTGTTTCTCATTCACTGCCATTTTCTAAAAAGACATTATGAAAAGTGATTCATATAAAAATGTGCCAAAAAAAATTAAAATGAAATAAAAGAAATCAATTTAATTTTATGGTTTTTAAGGGTCGTGGCTGTTTAAACTATAGCTAACAGCCAATCAATATGTCAATTCAAACCATGAGCTAGCTGGTAGAATTTTTATCTTTTATCGTGATTTATGATCCAGAGACACATTTGAAATATGCTATATTTCAGCTTAGAATTTTCAGGATTGTGCAAAAATCACGCACTATTTTGAATGATGTTTCAGATTATTTGTATTTTATTTAATCGGTAACCGATTATCGGTTAGAAATAAGAGATAATCTATTTTTTACAACAGCGGAGATTTTTGTTTTGTCAATTTTTGTGAGCAAAGTTTTGACCAAAATTTGAAACTTTTGAAAATACAAAATTTGACGTTCAACTAGAGTACAATCTTCTTGAAAATATGGAATTTAACAGCACACTATTTACCAGTATTTTGAAAAATTGTGTCAAGTATAAAAAAGCCACTTTTAATTGATGCATATTTTTAATGTTTAAAACATGCTTTCCCTGGGGTTTTTCTGAATTTTCTCCTTCAAATTTTACCGTTTATTAAGATTTCGGTAGCCATTTTGATTTTAAACTTCCATGAGCAACATACTGTGACGTACATTTGCCAATCTCTCAGCTCCTCACAGGCCATGAGCTGATGTATTTATATTTTTCAGGCGTATTAAGCGTTTTATTTGAACAAAACTTCATACTCAAAACTCAAAATCTGTAAAATAGCCAAAGTTATTTGTCTTTATTTGGCAAGTGAAAAAAATAGAACTCCCAAAAAAAATAATAGACGATATTTAAACTTTTTTGTTAGTAATTTTACCACTTTAACTTATACATTCAATGATCGATCGACTTTCTAGAATTATGACTCATTCAAGAGTTCGGACAAACATGACCAAAAGGTAACTTCTGTGTGACTTTCGATTTTGTAACTACGAGAGGTAATATAATTTTTAGTAATTGGATCTTTCAAAAATAATTATAATAGTTTATTGTGTTTCGTTATAATATTGATATCAACATTTTCTAAAATGAACTCAAGTAAAACTTTCTCTAATTCTCTTACGTTAAATTTTTTCAAACTCTTGATAAAAATGGTACCATATTAAATATTAAATAATGCGAACATTTTAATCCATGAAATTTTTGGTGATTCGGATTCAAATTTGATTTAAATAAAACTTTGTTTTAACGATTGATTTCGGCGTTTAGAGAATGAACAAATTTGCATCCTTGAATTTCTCCACTGCAACCCCAGTTCACGACACTATCGAAAAACTTCGTTTGTGAATTTTTGAAAAATAAGAAAAAGTACACAATAAATCAAAAATAGAAATTTCAACAGAAATTCATGTGCTTGAAATTTTTGTGACGCATTTTTTTTTCAAAAAAGTTAAGTGCTTAAGTGTATCTGAATTAGAGATTCAAAACTTAAAAAACAGCAAAATATAAGAAACTAAAAACGGTTTTCGATAACACCCAATCTGAAAGCTCGATCTGAAAAACTATTTGAGAAGGTTTAACGATAAGAAAGAACGGCAAAACGTTGTTTGCTAAACATCTTTAATTTTAAAAAAATTTTGTTTTAAAAATTTAGCTCTAGGTTGCCCAGTATTAATTTTTTAGAAAAATTCCAAAACTCTAGATTGTGTAATGAAGAATTTCTGTACTTACTGTAGGTTTATTACTAGCTGAAGATGAAATATTCGAACACGTGGCATTAATAATAAAATATTATATTTGACAAGGTCAACACAGAACAGAAAGAGAAAATGACCCACTATTGAAAATACGACTAGTCGCCACAGAAAAGTTACCGCCTACACAGCACCTTGACGTTCACGACTTTTGCATAAATAATCCGAAAAAATTCCGAAATTTGCGACTATTAGATACAAGGTAATACCGTGAATAAAATTTCAATTTAAAACGACATAGCGCTGTTTGTTTTGTCAGCGCAATTGATCTTTTGCCAGGAGTTTTCTCATGAGATGGATGAACTTGATTTCGAGAAATTTCCAAAGATCGTGATAGAAAGGTTTCGAATACGCGACGCACGAAGCGTTTTGGCGAATCGGATTATCCATATACGGAAAAAACCGCGTTGAATCTTAAATTGTTCGCGTTTCCAAGTCTTTGGGGAATGATATGACTTTGAGTTTTTTCTACCATTCTGCTTAGAATTTTTGAGAAGAAGGAAACTTGATCTGCCCCACCAGAGAAACCTAGATAAGATTAATCTTTTTGTGACATAAATTATGCTCATTTTTTCTAATTATGTTACATAATTATGAAAAAAATGTGCAAATTCTGTACTCGCCTTTCTAAAAAATACATGAACATTTAAGATAACCAGTACCAAAATATTCAAAAACTCTATTAATAGATCTGAATTTATGCATTGGAAAAAACGGCTCACAAAGCTGTCCCTACTATAAAATTTGGTCCTAAAATTATAAACAAATTCGCTAAAATTCAATATACCGCAGAGTCTAGAGGTCACAGAGTATTTGAATTTTTTAACAACTTCACCCAACTTTAGTTTTACTTGCGTAGATAAAACCCAAGACTTTTGTTTTTCTTACGAAAAAAACACAATATCATAGTAAAATTAAAGTTTTACTTGAAAACCGTGAGTTTGAAAAGTCAATAATTGTCAACCCTCAACATCATCTTTTACCTATGAGTGGGAATGCTTTGCAGATATGCAGTAGGACATTGTTAGAAAAACTAGTGAACATTGTAGAAGCCTAAAATATGCTATTTCACAATTTATGGCCACCGGGTACAACCATCTGTTAATGGTGCAAATGGTATTTACGCCAAGTTTTGAGAGCCTTGCTCGAAAAATGCCACATACTGTGACAGTCCAAAAATCAATTCCAAAACTGATTTTGCTTGAAAACAAGAGAAAGTTGTTGAAAGTGACCACCAGTTGGTCTCTTTGTAGAGTTACAATGTTGTACAAATGTCATGTTACCAAACCAATTAGCTATTATTTACTGAATTTGTCAAAACCCAAAACTTTTTGAAACCTGAAAAAAGATTCGAAAGATATTCTTACCAATTCTACCGGAAGTAATTTAAAACGTTTTTACTCGAGTTCTAAAAGACTCAATTTATTTTGAAGTCAAAGTACGTACATATTAGACAAGGAAAGGGTTCTTATGGTAGCACTAATTGCTCCAATTGATATGCTTTAAATTTTATGGGTGCTTCGAGAAGGTCAGTAGTGAAAAAACTAATTGCATTAAAGGTACTTATTAATAAGTTGGACCCGTACGCAGACGATTTGTATTGCCTATATCAAAGAAAAATTTCACATTGATGAGATCTGACCGCCACTTTAAAGCTGGACCAAGATCCAAATTCACATCCGAATTTTTAGTTGAAAATAAAATTGAATCTTTATTTATCATCTAAAATATGTTCCTGCGAGATTTGAATCTAAAACCTTCAGAAAATCGGGAATTGAACGCTAAAAAAGCAACTATGGAAACATCTGTTCTTTGTCAGGCGCTATCTTATTAGTAATATATTTACAACCTTCGATCATTCTAAACAGATCATGTTTCAAATGAAGAACTATTTCTGGAACGATCTCCAACGCTGAAAAAAATATATTTTACAAATGGGTCTCCCGAAAAAATCTTAACCGAAAATTTGCGCAATTTTATGCTCGCCATGCAAAAACCGGAACAACCTGAGATTCTCTTTCACATTTTTATAGACTACACCAACTCGAAAAGTTGAACATTATTTGAGCAGAAACTGAAGTGCCCGCCAATTAAAGGGTTTATTCAAATTTAGAATACGCCTTTTTTAGCGTGCTTCAAGAACCGTGGACTATTGAAACCAAATATACATCAAAGGTTTTAAACCAGGAATAGTCTAAACTTGATCCTGTTTTCTCATTTACAATTTACTGTGTACATGTAGTAAATGCTATGTTGGACGAATAAGTTGTACTCGTCAAAACAAAGCAAACCAACATAAACAATTCTCTCGTGCTAAGAGAAACTATACTATCATATTAACCGTTGCCCTGTGTATGTTAAAAAATTACGTGAATACGAAAGAATTCATATTCCTCCAAAATCGACCCAAACTTTCATTAGGGGAGTAAGAGACAAATTTTATATGAGCCATTTGAAAATAGAAATGAAGAATTTTAAATCTTATCAAAGTTTAGTAGACGCTGAAGCGTATTTTATACGAATAAATCTTCCAAAGTTTAATGAACAAATTGTTCATAAAAACTTCACTCTATTTTGAAGTGGGCGTAAAAATTTAGCTCTAGTTTGCCCACAGTTACTATTTTTAAAAAAATTCCAAAACTCTTGATTGTGTAATGAAGACTTTCTGTACTTACAAGTTTATTATTAGCTTGAAAATGAAATATCGACACGTTGCATAAATAAATAAAATATATTTTTTAATGGTGTTTAAATTTGAGCCCTTGATGCCCTGTTAATATTTCTTAAATTTTACGTTCAGTTAGAAAAAAAGTGTGAGCTACTGCTTGAAGATAAAAACCGTTTTTTAAATGGCCTTTATTTCAGCTTGGGATTTTGAAAAAATTTCAAGATAAATTTCATTAAAGATAGGCAATTTAAAGAACGATTTTTTATTTTTAAGCAGTAGCTAACAACCTTTAAAACATTTTGTACTAGACGTAATATGTTTTCAAGACCACAATTTAAGCATTGTTTAAAAAGATTAACCAAAAATTTTTTTGCCGTTACTACCTTGTTTTAGAAGACCTTTAATAGATGCAAATTTTTCTTGACAGCCAAAAAGAACTCAACGGTTCTGAATTGAACGCTCTAAGCATAAATTTAGTCGGTATTAAAGTGGTAAGTTACGGTTACTTCAAACTGGTGAGACTCAATTTTGAAGCCTCTGTAAATTTTCACGCGTTCCATTTAACCGCTGGAATCGAACTTGTTAAAAATACACTTTAAATAAGAGTAGTCTCACCTCTGTGCCAAAAGCCTCTATTTTCTTGTGAAGTGTTTCATTGAAATAATCATAGAGCATCAAATCCTGCTTGAAGAATTTTTGAAAATTTTCTTTCTGTTTTTTTGATAAGGGTGTCAATTCATATTTTCGTTCGTTAATTGGTTCTAGATAAAGTACAGTGTAGGGAACACATAAAATTTGAGCCAATAAAACAATACTCTCGTAGTAATATTCAGTAATAATAACTTAAAAAATTAGTTCAGAATACCACCAGAGGTAGTCCGGGCAATAATTTTGTGAGCTACTGGTGACCAGTAACTGGTCTCATTCCAATCTAAGAATGACGCTCATTATACCGGCATAAGAAAATATTTTCACCACGTGATCAGAGAAGTTTTCTCTGATTACTAGGCTGTCATGACATGTCACCCGTGGATACCAAAATAGAGGCTAAGGGAGATAAAAAAATTTGAGGATGCCAATCTTATCGATTTTTTGCAATAAAAACAAAATTTATTTCGTTAGATTTTTTAAATTTTTTTTCAAAATTCGAGCTTTTCAAATTACCGGTACGGACATATATGGGTATTTCACAAAACATCAGAAATTTCTAAGACTAATGGCTGAAAAGTATAAATTAAACAATCTCAATTTATATCGACAATTTATTTCAACCATTAAAATAAAAAAGAGTCGTTTGTAAAGCCGGGGATCGTAATCTATATACGTTATCTATATCAAATCAAATGAGCTATGGAAATTTTACCACAAAGTGGAAAACTACGTGTATCTGAAATAAATATTTGAAAAATCAGATCTTACATCACACTTCATGGCGAAGATCTCACAGCTTGCTCGACACGTGACACCAGAAGTTCGAAACGTTTATAAACATTTAAATTAACGACGTTATCACCAGTTTTGTCATTCTTGACTTGTTAGAGGTTTAGATTCTAAACTTTAGAACGCCAAAGTACATGTCAATTAGATTTAACGGGTCGCTCAAAGACACTCAGAATGTAGAATTTCAAAATATTAGTGTTTATTTTTTTTCGTTAAATTTTTTTTTCAAGAAATGCAAATAAGTGCACCTTAAAGATTAATGCATAGTAATCGAAGAAAATTAAACGTGAAGTCATAACTATTCTGAACTTTTCCCTAAGTCAAATTGTTTTCCCAATTTTTTCATTTCTGTTTGAATATATTTTTCGTCATCATTTAAATGATCCAAACCAAATTCAAAAGACTGATAGTTTTTCGATCTGAAATTTCTTGTAGTTTTTTCGTCAAAAATTTGTGGCAGAACGTCCAAATATTCTTCAATCGAAACTTCTTCTCGTCCAAGAAATGATAAAAAAGGTTCTTTCCAACAGGGCATGTCACATTGAGATGTTTTATTCGCACGAGAAAAATAAAAATAATTAAAAACACTCCGAAACGTTGTTAAAGGATCACGCATTGTAGTTATAGCCACGGATCCTGGAGGTAAAATAGTAGGAATATAATCTGCATTCCATCGAAAATGATAAGTTATCGCTGATAATGAGGTGAAAATTGACAAATAAAAGTCACGGAATCAAGAGCCATGATTTTCCCACGTGACTGTTTCATAAAAAAATGTTCAGAACCCAGTTATTTATGGTATTCTGAACCACATAATTAAAGCTTGGTTTCAACATAAAAAATAGCCGGTACAATTTTTCCGATCACTCAATTTAGTTAAACATGAACAATTAGCATATATGCAGTTCCTATAATGCACGCAAAAATAAGTAAAAAATGACAATCGTTCTGCTTTACAATTGACCTCAACAAACTTCAAAAATTGAATATTGCCAAAAATGGTTCACATCAATTGAAAAGGTTAAAAATTTTGAGTTGTTAATTGAAAATAAATGTTAATTTAAGGGAGTGGTCGTTGCTATCCAAGCTCAAAATATAAAGGTTGACAAAAATACATTTGAAGTTTGAATTTTTTCGCTTGACTATCAATTCATTATAATACAGTCCCTGGCTCCTTAAAGTGTGTTTAATCCGGGTACAATCCTATCTATGAGTCATATGCTATGATTCCTACAAGTGCCTTATTTTTGAGACTTTTTTAGGCACTTTACGGGGATTGTGGGTGCAGTAGTTATTTTGGACCACGGTTGCAAATTCGGTATTTTTCAATTGCACCTGACCATCCAGCACCTCAGGAATCGTTTGCAATTGAAAAAAACACCAAATTATTTCTGGATATTTTTTTCTAGAACATTAAAATCGCTTGCTAACTGAAATGCCCGAATAATGATAGATGATCAAAAACAAAATAATCCATTAGTTATCAATTTTCACGGAGATTCAGACCATAAGAAAATTAGAAACTTTTGACCAATATTCTAGAAAATTTCCAGAAAATATCATTTCGGACTTGCATAAAACTGGAAAATATTTTTTTTTGTAAAATAATCTACATTTTGCCTATATTTTACCTATTGAGCAAGGAATTTCAAAAATAATTTTCCGGCGAAATAAGGTGGGCGTCTAATCTGGTACCTTTCAATCCCGCCTCTAACTAATTCTAGGGCAGTGGGAAAAAATCTGAGGCATTACTCGTTTATAGGCCTAGCCTTTCGCCTAACGATTCCATATCTCAAACTTAACATTGTTTACAGTCACACCACGAGTGCGTGAGTTCTATTCTAGAGGCACTAAACGGTTTTTGTTAAATCTATCTTCTTTTAGACCCCACATACAAAGCGTCTCAAAATTTACACAAAATAGCGAATAAATGAGAACAAAAAAGTGAGCAGAAGGGAATTTTTCGATTTTCCCGATTTTTTTCTTCTAGAATCTCACTTAAAACGCGATTTTGCCAGTTTTCGACTTTAAACTCTATCTTCTTTTGACGAATGTTTAGAATGAAGCCATTTTTTCGACGTAGGTAGATTAAATATAATTGCGTAAAGTTGCATGAGAAAGAATTTTTAAATAAAATATAGATTCTATAAAATGAATGAAAGTGAACCGAAGGAAAAAGTCGAAAAAAAAAGTACGTCTGATCGAAACAAAAGATACCGACAAATTGAAGCTAAGATTTCCACTGATCAAAAATTTGGCTTACAGCTAATCAAAATTTTCAAACCAATCAGCCTCAAATTCAGATAATTAGGTTTACATTTTGGCTTAAAAATAATTGAAATTTCTAGATCGAGTAAGGACATGTTCGATAATTTTAATGTCATGCATCGTTTTCGGCTGGGTCATATTCACCAATAAAAAATGTTCATATCATGGTAGAAATACACAGGTTTTATGCGGCTTGGTAACGCAAAAAAATATTCGAATTTGAAAATTCAGATTTTTTTCTAGAATTTTTTAACAAAAAATTAATGTGCACCATGAGATTCCTTGGGTCAAACTTTAAGTTCCATAACCGATATGTAATGTATCATAAATAATTTATAAAGAGCTTCAAAAAAATTACGACCCCACCCCCTTTAAGATGAATTTATAAAATATTCTTTGGTGCGCATTGTAGAGAATTTTTCTGACCAATAATATCGGCATTATGTGATTTTTGAATAGGTGGATATGACGGTATATTTCAATGGAAAGAAATACCAGCAATTAGGTTTTATGCATTCAAAGGTTGATGTGATAATATTTTTTAAAAATGAATCAATTTTTGACTTCTCAAGGTAACGAATTACAATAAACAATTGGAAAAATAAACGTTCACTCAATTCTCACAAAAGATATTGGAGTTTTAAAAAGAGCTTATTTTTCCCCAGCAAATTTTTAAGACTTAGTCAACCTCAAATGATGTTTCAAAAAACATTAAATCACTATGCAGGCCTACAAAAGGGTAATCTTCTAAGTAAATCTTCTGAAATAGAATTTTTGAAAAGATGGTCGTTGCTAAAAAGCTAAAACTTGGGGTTATATTTTCAAATTGCCAAAATAGTACAAATGCTTTGACCAAACAATGTTTCCATCAAAAACATTTGAATAAAATTAAGAAAAAATAGTTTCTTGAGCCTTACTTTGCAACTACCAGGTCCTTAAATGAACATTTTATTGAGTAAGTAGAATTTAAGCCCTGTCTTAGTTATTCAAAATAAAAACTGAGTGGTTCAAGTACAACATACATTCCAGAATTTGGGAGGACAGATCACTTTATTTTTTTTCACATATTAAGAAACTGGTGGTCTAAAAAATTTGAAAATTATAGTTTGCAATAATCAAATTATGGAGGAGAAAACATCATTTTACACATCCTTATCAAATTGTCTGGGTTCAAAACTGTATAGAAAGCTATAATTCACTGTGTCTGGTGCGTATTATGATTTAAATTTAAATGGCGTTTCAGAATTCTTATACGTTCAAAACTCAGACCTTAACTCGAGATTATTTTTTTAACATTTAGCAGTTCAATTTTAACTCTCAGAGTTATTTAAAACTAAAATGGCCCTTTTTTTTATCCAAAACATGTAGTGTCTATTTCTCTTCATACCATAAGATTAGGATCATTTTCAGATAGGGATGAAAATTCGCCAAAGGGATGGCTTATTTGGAAGTTTGATAAGTATCAAAAAATCTGGAAATAAATAACATCAAGCCATCGAATCTCTTAATTTTAATTTCAAAATAGTCATTTTCCAGCCTTGAGATTTACAATTTTTGAAGGCTGATTATTTGAAAGGTCAAAATAGTGTTTTCGAAACAATAAATAATCTCAAAAATATTCTAACCCTTTTTTAGTTATTTTGCAAACATAAAGCTTGAACCTACGCAGCGTGGGTGCGACATTTTGGGAACTATGGTTTAATAAGGATATCCGTTTCCCACCTAAGTCCATCTTAAAAATGCTTGTTATCTCTATAGCGCGTGCTCGAATCCCACTGATGTTGTCTTAGTGCTTGTCTTAGTGATTGCTTAAGTGATTAACACCGATCAGCTTTGGCGGTCCCAATATCAAGCACCCTTGCCTATAATCATACTCTAGACAATCACTTAGACAACATTAGTGGGATTCGAGCACGCACTATAGAGATAACAAGCATTTCTAAGGGGGGTTTAGGTTGGAAAACGGATATGTCTTATTCTGAATATTCATTTTTCTGAATTTTAGTATTTGGAAATTTCCTTACTTATAAATTTGCCCTTTTTTTGTAATTTTGGTAATTTTTTTATCATTAATTAATATATTATTTTGTGAAATTTATTTTTATAGTCAGATTGTTTTTTTTAAATTTGTTAAATTTTTCAGTTTCATTCCTTGAATTTTGTTGAGATGGCCCTCTGCTGGCCAACATCTTTTATCAAATTTAGCTGGATAGCAACCTCCTTGGGGCCCTATCAATTGTTTTTCTCCAGCCGCGGGGTAAAATCCTTGCGACCTCGCAAAATGGCTTAGCATTTGCCTAAAAGTGGTCGATGCTGCCTTATGTTTTTTGAGAAAAACGTAGGCTGATGGTGGTGTACATTCTTTCCCAGTATGCGTAATTTTATTTGATCTGATTTGTTCTTTTTTCGTAATTTTTCTAATTTCCAGGGACATATTTAGAACTGTGATCAAAATCATTAAAGTCAAAATATTTCGTGTTTTCTCTCGCATTTTTCTCTGTTTTTTGTCTGTTTTTCTTAGGTTTATAAAATAGTAAGGAATTTTTTATTTCTCCGCCTACAAAATCCCCTATATAATCCCGTGGGATAATAAATTACCAAATTTAGTGTCTCGCTTTAACCCGTGCTGACGGTGGGGAATTAACCCGCTAGAGCCGGATAAATTCATTTTGTAAATCTTCGACTCCTGCCGAGGGCATTTTTTGGCAATAGCTCCACCACCCTAGCTACACCATGACTTCGATAATATGAAAAAGCTCTCAGATTTAGCTTTATCTACATTTTGTTGTATTTGCAAAAAATAATTAATAAATTTGAACTTTCTGAGCAAAAAGTTGGTTTTTTTGCTCCTAAAATTAAACTGTTTTTAGAATTAAACTTCGATTTTTTGTAATCTTAAAAATGATTTCAATTCAAAACAATTGATTATGCATCCTGCGAAGCGTTGTTTAGAATACAAATTTAAGTTTCTTTTAAAATGTTCAGAACAAACTAAAAATAAGTAACCTTGAATCAAATAAAGTGTTTGAAATCGAGCGTACCGATCCGATACTATTTTTTGAAAGTCAACCGATCCGATTTAGATACGATCCAATTTTTTTACGAGTCTACCGATCCGATCCAAAAAAGACCGAAAATTTTTCAGATATAATGTTGAAAAGGAAAATCATAAAATGTTTTTTGAAATTGAAACTGAATTTTTTGAAGCGATTTTCAGATAATGACTACGCTGTCCAAGGTCAAAAATCATTGGAAATCGACTTTGAGCTATCAATTATTTTATTTCAGGATGATATAGAGCGTTTTACGACGAAAAAATGTTATCGTCAAAATTTAATTTTAAAACATAATCCACTAGAAACTAAAAAATTTTGAAAAAATAAATAGCCCAAAATTATTGCGGTCCATTCTCTGAGTTGATTTTGAAAAAAACGCGTTTTTTTTCGCAATTTTTTTTCGCTAATTTTTGAAATTTTCATAATATTTTTCATGATGACTCTTTTTTTTTAGACTGGAAAAAAATTTGCTGAAAATAATTTTTGCAGTACGTTTTCAGACATTTAAAATCGAAAAAAAATTCTTCGGCAACATATTTTTTCAAAATTTCGATTCGGAATTTTTAAATTTGAAAATTAAATAAAATATGTTTTCTTGATATTTTTGATGTCCATTGTTAAGTTTAAAAACTAGGCGCGAACATAACAATATCTTCTAATTTTTTCGAAAAAATAATATAGAAAATGTGCGAATTTATTTCCAGCGCCATTTATATAAATTTGGTGCAAAAAACGCCCTATTTTTCGACTTTTCTTAGTCCTCGCAATAATTTTTGGGCCTAAATTTTGGCAAGGTTTGAACACCTTAAAATGACCCCAGGTGCCACTCTACAAATAATACTTCAAAAAACCCAAAGCGTTTAACAGGTTTCCATTACTTTTTTGAAGAAAAATCGTCATTTTTCAAATCGTTATTTTGAACGTTTTTTGGTTATTTCCAGGCCCTGTACTCGAGTTTTTGTTGATAATTCAATTTAAAAATAAAATATGAGGATCACCAGTGTAAATCAGGCGCACATTTTAGAACCTTTAAATTTTTTCAATTTCGAAGAATTTTGTTTTTTAAACGGCAATCAGAAAAAGCCGGATTCACCCTAAATTTTTCGGTCCCATTTGAACCTCGAAATTTTTTTCCCTGACCCAAAAAGTTTGACCGAATGTTTTTTGAATTTTTAAGTTAAATGCCCTAAACATCAAAAAGGCGAGTAACCTGGGACACCCTAATAATGACACCAGAAAAATCAAAAATAAAATTATACGTATCTTAAATTTCAAAAAGCATTAAAATAAATCAAATATTTTTTGTCATTCAATGTTCCCTCAAAAAATATTTCTCTAACCACAAAAAATAATATTTTTACCTTTTATCTGATTTTGTTTCTCAGTTTAACCGCATTTTTCCTAGCATTTAATTCAACTGACTGGTAGGATATAAAACTTATCTTCGTCTACTTTTAATTGTCAAAATTCCTCATGTGGGTTTTTAATTACTTAGCATTCGTTTCTGACAAAAGTAACCGAAACTCTAAAATTAAGCAAAAAGTTTTTGTGCTCAGAATTAGCATCGTAAGTTTTTAAGACTTTTGGTGTGAGTCAATTTGTTATCCTTGGAATTAGGCATGCCGAGCAAGAATAATAAAAAAAATCACGAGATTAAATATTTTAATCAATCGAATTTGTTACATAAATATTTAAAGTTTTATTAATCTTCAAAGTTCCTCCTTATATTTTCATTTAAATTCGCATAACTTTTCGCATTTGAGCTCAGACAGGCTCTTTCACTAATATTAGATTTAAACAATGAAGAAAATTTTTTAAGAGTAGATTCCGCACTTTGGAAAATGACAAATATTTTTCTTTCTAGCGCTCGAACGTTTTATAATTTAACCAGAGCATGTCTTAAATTCGGGAATCCTGGATGAAAATAGTTTTAAAGGGCGGCGAGGGATCAAGAGAAATTAGTTTTTGGGTCTCAATTTCCCTTTCGCTCGGTCCAAATGTTGCGCGCGTTCTCAGCTGGTGGAGATGCCGTGAGCTTTTTTTATATCGATGAGAGAAAACAACTTTTTAATCAAATCTGAAACCTAAAAACTACTTTTTAAGCACACTTACTAAAAACAGCAGGACAACTTGATAAATAGACTGTAACTTAAAATTAATCCCTCGCCGCGCTTTGAAACTCTTACTAGTTACTAGTAACTAGTATCATCCAGGATTCCCGAATTTAAGATATGATGCCATTTCAAGTAAATTCAATCAAAGATTTTTTTGCGCTATAAACTCGATACAATGACATAAAGTAAAAAAATAATTTTCAAATCGTAATTCTGGGATTTAAGGAATTTTGATTACGAGGCCCCCTGGTCATTTTTGAAAACGACTCATCCGATTAGGTTTTTAATTAGCTCAAACTGGGGAGAAATATCTAGTCAATATGACAATAAAAAAATGGTCCGATTCTTGTCTGAGCTTACTGAAATTGTTTAATTATCAGTTTTTGTAAAAAAATTGGTAACAACGGTCTGATTCGGACCCTTTTAATTCTTCACTAGATATTTAATCGGGTGAGACATTTCCAAAAGCCGAATTATATAAATCGGGACTAAACATCCGGAAATTCGGATACATTTTTCTTTATTACTATCCTAATCAAGGAAACATCATCTTGCGTAGGTTAGCCATAGCTTGGCGTTGTAATGGTATTTTATTGTATTAAAAGGATTGCACTAAGTATTATGTCAAGACTTGACAAAACTGTTAAATTTGAGTAAGAATTTTGAGAAATCAGTGTACAGTATTAAATATAAATATATTATCATTTATTTTATAAAATTATATTCATACAGTATGTCACATTTTTGCTTATAGTCTTAGCTATTTGCAGAAATATGATTGAAACCGCTGTTTGGTCAATTATCATTTAAATCTGTGAAGCAGCTACGTGCTTGTAAATTTAATCGTTCTGATTGGTTTAAGTTAGCTCCTGCAAAAAAGTAAGAATATTAGCAAAAATGTGACATGCTGAATATTATATAGAATTATATATTATAACTTTTCAATTTCTGTATTATTTATTATTTTTAAAGTTCGTCGTGCCTTTCATCAGAAATATTATCTTCTTTATTGATTGAATCAGGAGTGATTTTTTTCCAGTAATTTTCTGCTTGCTTTAAACATATTTCAAAAATCGGTTATGGCCCGAATTTTCTGTGTATATTTTTGGTGGAATTATTATAGTGTCCTGATGATTAATTATTCAAGCGAAATTTTCAAAAATCTCAAAAAACGAATTATTCAGAAACGTTTCGGTTTTAACACGTTAAAATCGCGCTCATGCTCTCAAAATTTAATCGCTTGAATGCCTATTTCAGAAAAAATTAGAATTCTGAAATTTATTCTTCTCCAATTTTTTTTACATTTTTAAGCTAATTTTCAAAGACCACAAAATATCAGGACCTTCAGTGCATTATTTCGAAGTATTTTTTCTCGAAATTGACGTTTCTCCTTATAATCAAATATCAACTGAAAATTGCAATATAAACAGAAAAATAATGTAACACAAATTGTGTTACACAAATTCTGCTACACAAACTTTGTAGCACAATGCTCTAAATTTGTATTTTTTATTTGAAATGATTCCTTAGATCTGTAAGCATTTCCGGTTTCTTCAATTTCGAAATCTAGCTCACTACCTTTTGTCGTGACAATAACTTGTAATCTGCTGCTAGAAAACTTTGGCCAATTATCCGGTATATCTCCATTAACGATTTGACCAACAAATTGTTCTGTTAAAAAGTGAAGAAATTTTAAAATGATTTACCTTCAAACAATTGCAAGAAATTTAACGTTGTTTTATTCTTTATTTTCCGTTTGAGGTCCTGATGAGTCTGAAATATTAACTCCGGATAATAAGAATCTAGGAAGAGGGCCCATTTTTAGTAAATAAAGCCAAAATTCTAGTATCAATGATCAAGTTTGACACAGCAGAGGATTTCGCGAATTCTCATTCTAAAACCGCAATTTTGTAATTGTTGCTTTCTACTTTTTTTTTATAATAAAAACTATTTTCGAATTTGGAGACTAGACCGGGTTTTTGTCGTTTTATTTTCGAATTTTCGGCCGATTTGACAAAGTAAGATCTCGGGTCGCCCAAAATAAAATTTCATGGATTCCGTGGTCCTATAATCCCCTAATTTTGAGAATAGCCCAGAGCTGTTAAAAAATTGTCATTTTCATTTGACGTAGTGCTTATAATTTCAAATGATGTTCTCTTAATTATGTTTTTTCTCACTAAGCTTCACCTTACGTCTCGCTCAAAAAGAGTTAGTTCGAAGGTAGGTCGTGCAGAGTTATACGGATGCGATATTTTCAATAATGTTTTCACTTTTCCTAAAAGTCCAGTTAGCTGTAATTCCCATTTTTGTCGTTTGTTCTCTGTTCCAAAAATATTTTCATACATTATCTGAAACGAATTGTAACTTTGCATAAAATTTTTCGGAAATAAATTGCGATTAAACAATAATAATTAAAAAAGAAATTTCAAAACTTATCAGTTTACCTTGTTTCTTGCAGTGCCGAAAAAATAAATATTTTCTTTTCCGTGTGGGAAGCCACAACAAGATTTTGAACCATCAAACATCCAATCGCCATTCATATCCAAATGAATTACGTATGCATCAGCACCTTAAAGAATTCGTAAATAGTAAAATTCAAACAAAAATTGAAATGAGGTCTTTTGAATTTTATTCCAAAAAAACTTCCGTTGATAAATAAACTGATGTTAAAGTTGAAACAGTTTATTCAGCAGTAAGACTAAGACTAAAAATTTCAATTTAATCAACTACTCAATTGACATAAAAATGTGATATTTGAAAAATTATAGCAAGAAATATTATAATGCAGTTGGTGGAAATTAATCTGCGATATGTTTTCATAAAATTTTCGAATGATTCAAGGTCCACTTGAGCCTTAATGGGGTACTGGTCGGGAGTTAATAATTCTCGATAAAAATAAGGGATGCAGGGCTTTTAGGATACTGGCCAGATTAGCCATCTTGTAGAACTATCCCTTAAAGCTTGTCAAAAATAGGGTTTTATGTTGAAGTTAGCTGAAATTTTGACATAACTTGTAAAGTGGTAGGGTCTCTCTAAAATACGAAAAAAAACATTGTTTTTTTTGGCAATTATTCGTCGGAAAAACTTTCTCCTCCTAGGGAAACATTGTAAAATTCGGTCAAATTTTGTTAAAAAACTAGCTAACACAAAAACTTTATCTCATAAATTTTTTGAGATTTTGACATTGAACTCGAAATATGATTGTTTTGATAACCCTGGGTTCTGAACCAATAAGAAAAAAAAGGAATAATAAGTGCTTTACTGGTTCAATAAAAGCAAAAAAAAATTTTGAACTTAATTTTGAAAAAAAATCGAGGAACGCGAATACTGCGATTTGTTAAAATTTTCTCGGTAGTACACTTTGTTACGCCTCAAATCAATTTGGAGCATTTTCAATGTCTTAAGGGGGTTGTGGGTGTAGAATGTTGGAATTGCTGGGGAAAATAGCCCTCTCCTCCAGCTGGACTGGAAGGGNATGAAAAATACGCGAGACTGAAACCTTCTCTGTCAACTGCAAGTAAATTTTTTTAATTCTGGTGAAGGATGGCTCACCGGTGCGGCATCAAAAAACTGGTAAAAATATGTTCTCAATTCACACAAAATTTGTTAAATCTCGGTCAATTTTGCTTTAAATTGAATAAAACAAAGATGTTTCGGAAAAGTGCGACGTCTTCAAATAATTACCAGAAAGGTAAAATTAAATAAAATCTCTTTTGGTTTTTAGGCGGTAAAAATGAAATTCAGATTTTTTTTAAATCTGATTAAGCTCGGTCAATTTTTTTTCAAATTAAATAAAACAAAACATTAATAAAACCTATGAAATGTGACTTCAGTTTACCAGTAGCTCGTTGAAAAAGCTATTCTTTTTTGGTTTTTATAAGTAAAATAAGTTCATTTAAAATTATTTCCCAGCAGAGAAAGTGTGTATATTCGATGTCTTAGTTCTGAGCCTGTAAACATATACACGCGCTACGCAAGCACGAAATGAAATGACCCAATCTGATTGGTTAAAATATTGTATTTTCGGAATTGTTTCTTTCAGCTGAATTCAAGAATAAAACAAAAAATTTCTTCAACGCTCGTTTAATTTACACCCACAACCCTCTTAAATTAAAACTAGCAATCGAAGCCTCTTTAAATGGCCTACAAAACTATAAATACCTATTTATTGTGATATATTGTTTTGAATAATAAAAATGTTTCTTCGACAAATTTCAAAGCAAAAATAATCCTGAGACTTACATTGATCTCAAGTAAGCCAAAACGATTACAAATTGTAATTACAGATTGTAATTTGAAATAACGAATTTCAGAAGTTTAAATTGTATACGTATTGTAATTTACAATACGTATACAATTTAAACTTCTGAAATTCGTTATTTCAAATTGATTTAAGAAAATTTGTTACGATTTTAAACACAATGTTTTTTACCTGCACTGACATATTTTTTAGCTTCTGCCTCAGCTGATACTCTGATCATAAAATCTCCATAAATTTCTTGCAAAATAGCCATTTTTTGTTCCTTACATGATGGTTAAATTTATGATCTTAAACAAAGATTTGCAAACAATTTCCGAATTATAAATTTTTCCCATTTTCCTGTGTTAGTAAATCTTCACTTTGCTGAATAAGGTCATATTGATATTTGTATTTTCGAGAGATTTGTAAAGCGGATAATCTTTTATCGTCGAGTAATGTGTTAAACATGGAATCTGTTATTTGTGCAAGAGTGTCACCTTCTCTCCCTTTGATCAAATCTGCACTCAAAACAGAACCTAAAATAAATTTTTTAATTAAAATATGAAAAAAAATGGAAATTTGGTCAGAAAATTAGCTTTAAATGCCCAAAATATCGACGGGTTCTAAACTTAATACATAGGTAGGCCCTATGTCGCCAAATTTGCCAATGTCGCCAAAAAAACAATCAATTTCAACATTTTTAGCTTAAATACCTCCAGTGCTAATATCGACAAAACACCCACGCAATTTAAGAATTGTATTACAAATGACATGGTGCGTCATGAATGACGTAATTTTTAAAGATTTTATTACCAAAATCTACTTTTTTAAATTTTTGTTTGAGTTCATTTGGTCTTAATTCTACAACTAAATTATACCACTTAATTCTCCGCGTTTTGATGATTTACTTCATTTTAACCTATTTTGAGAATCTTTATGAAATTGAAGAACTGTTAAAATTATGATGTCACTTCGAATTTCCATTTTAAAGAAAATTTAAATTTTTATCCGATATCGCCGAAAGTGCCAGTATCGCCAAAAGTGCCAAATATTGCCGAAAATTGTAGGCAAAAAACTTCCGGCGATATTGGGCCTCCCCTTAAACAGAGTTTGCTCTCTAGCGCTTTGTCTAAACATACAAGTTGTAAGTAACCCATAATTTGTTATATTTTCATCGGGAAATTGACTATCAATTTGAAGTAAAAAATAAGTACCGTAACGCATATTATAATTTACCATGTCATATTATGTTACACGGTAAATTACAAAATGTGGTACGGTACATATTCTATCATAAAAAAATTTGACTTCATTCCTACTATGAATCTAAATTTTTGATAATGTATATTTTCCCAAATTATCAAAATCGAATTATTCGATCGGACCTTTTGTAAATTCGTGGCCGTGTTTTAAAATGACTGATTTAGTCGAAACTTAATTATATCCAGGTCGATTCAAATAACTAGCAAGTCAGAACTGGTAAGCAGGGGTCGGCAAAATTGGATCAGAATCGGATCGGGATCGCATCGGGTTTCCGATCTGATCAAATCTTTTTTTGGGTCATCTGATCCGATCCCGACCCGATCCAATTTTATCAAAAGTCGACCGATCGGATCCAATTTTTTCAAACGTCGGCCAATCCGATCCAAATACGATCCAATTTTGTTACGAGCCGATCCGATCCAAAGCCCTCGAATAGTTTTTTGCGGTTAAAAATGTATGGAAATCGACTTTTCATAAAACCGATCCGATCTTATTTTTTTGAGCCGACCGATCCGATCCAAATTTTTTTTAGTTGACTGATCCGATCTAAATCCGATCCAAAAATTTTCTGAGCCGACTTATCCGATCCAAAAAAATTTTGAGCCGACCGATCCGATTCAGATCCGATCCAAATTTTTTTTAGATGTGCCGACCCCTGTTGGTAAGTTAGGACTAGAAAATAAGAACTAGCAGATTACTATAGTCAAAATTTAAGGGGGGTAGTGTCGGTGAAAAAATACTTAAATAATACACACGTAGCTAGTAGCTACTAGCTACGCGTAGGACGATAGAAGGTGAAACAAATATTGCTTTCTTGTGCCCTTTGTGTACATTAATTAATAAAAATTGCTTTTACCGTCAAAAGAAATTCGACTACGGTAGATTTTCGTCATATGTTCGAAGCAATGCGATGACTTTCAAATTCTACTTGACACTATTTTGAGGTTATTCACTGTTTTAAGAAAAAAATAAGAAAATCGTCCGAGAGATTTTTGCGTTATTTTGCTCCGGTCATTTTGCGACATAAATTGCATTGATTCTTTTAGTAATTCAGGCGGAAATGGTACCGCCGCAAGGCTCCGATGTTATCCTTTGGCACCCTTCAGCCACTTGATTCTAGTGTGAGAACCAAATTTTGCAGAGCCGAATATCAACACCAATCGTTTGTTATTGGCCGATTTAGTATATCTTTTTATTTTCAAGAACATTTTTCACAGACACTACCCCCTTAAAAATAACGAAAGTTTATCATAACAAAATTTTAATCAAGAAAGCTACTGGCACATTTGATGCAGAATTTGCCGTAGCAAATCAAATTTTGTCCCAAAAATGTCAAGTCAACTAAAAAAAAGCTCGGCTCGTTCGTGCCCCACGAGACAAAAATATTTCATTTTAAACTTGCTATTCCGAGATTTCATTCCCTTGAGTAAATCATTTTAAAACGTCTGTTCTGAGCTAACAAGAGCTCTAAGAGCTTGACTCAACTTTACTGACATTCGGGGACGTGAAAAATTGTTGGCACTCACCTGCACATCAGTTTTTTAAACGCAGTTCGCGAAAAATATAAAATTAACTTGAAGTTATTGTTAAGTTTGAGAATATATCCTGTATTGAATACAGTGAATCAAAATTGCCCCGATAGGAATACAAACCAAATGTGTGTAGTATTCAGTGTATTGGTTAGCTATAGGGTTAGCTATTTATTATCTAAGAGCTGAAAAACAATTTGAAAAAAATACATTTTTGAACAGTCTAACATAATGTTGTCTTGATGTAACAGCTATTAATGTTATGAGTTTTTGAAAGCTACTAATTTTTGCCAAAAAAATCAACGATATCGGGACTTTTGGCGACAGAAATAAACTTTTCTGTTCAAAAATGAAAAATCGCGTAGGCATTCGAAATGACGTCATATGTCGAACAATTTTTTAATTCTAAAAAGGCGTTTTACAGTAGGTTTGAATGACGTTAATCACCAAAATGCGCAGAATTAAGTACTTGACCGAACACTATCAATTAAAAGTTATAGAAAGTAAATTTGAGAAATACAATTTTGAATATAACGTCATTGTATTTTTTTATTTTTCTCTGAAATTTCTATTAAAGTTCAAATTCTGAATTACAATTTTCGAAAATTACCTTCATAAGAGTTTGTACTGATGATGTACTTTGTATTCGTTGAAATATCTCCAGTTTGAAATCTTTCCAAGACGCTAGTTGTGAAAAAAACGTTATCATGCGGAATGGGTCCAGCCTGATAACCACTGGTTTGATAAAATTTCCAAAGCTTTACAGGATCAATTTCTTCTATATTTTCCGTATCGAATTCTTGCTCTAATAGTTGGAAAAATTGTTCAGTGTGCATGGCAGATTCTTTCAAACCAGTTGAAATTCCACCAGACTGGATGATGGCAGTACTGATTATGGAACCTTAACATAAAATGTAATTTTTTTCTTTTCTGAAAACATGTAACATGTTACATGTTTGATATCAAAATTTAACAAATTCAATTATGTAGCAAAAATAAGACTAAACCGCTTTAAATGATCCGAACAATGAAATTGAATAAATAATTTGAAACTACTAAAGTAAAAATACTTCTAGTCCAAAAATACTGACGATGCAATAAAGCGAAACGTTTATTATATTTTATTTTATAATTGAAAATATCGAACAATTTAATTGTGAAAATAACTTCATTGATAAACGACCGGGTTGTTACGGCCCTAGCCCGCTAATTCAAAATATTTTAAAGCTGAAATTATCGCAGCCAATCAACAGTCTGAATTTCTGAATAAGCCAATGAAATTAAACTTCTGAATTAAGCCAATGAATAAAACAATGAAATTAGCGCCACAAAATTATATTCACGCATTTTGCATCATTTAAATATTTAGGATCTGTCTGGTAAGAGTTGTTTATCAGCTCTTTTTTAGCTTGTTTGATTCAAAAACAATAATTCACTCATTTCAATAACTGCGGATAAATTTTTTTTTATTTATTTATATTATGAACATAAATATTTTGAGGCGTGGAAAATTTCAAAGTCATTTAATTCGAAAAACTGCTTCTTTTTCGTCGAAGAAATCGTTCAAGAGTAATTATCCAAACCACTTTGTCACATGATCATAAAACGACTAGAAAACTGTGAAAATATGTAAGAAACATATTTTTGCAATTTCGGAAAATAAACTTCATTAAAAAAACATTTTTTTTTAAATGTCGTTTTATTCATAGCATATCAAATTGTAATATACTTTTTTAACATTTGAATAAATGTTTTCGAAAATTTTGAATTGAATTTTCGAAAATTTTGGAAACAATTTTAATCTCAATTTTCACCTATTTCTTGATGGAATAAAGCAAGACTGGCCAATGATGCTCCAGCGCCTTGTCCGTTGAGAGCAATTTTATTTCTGTCTCCTCCAAGATTTTCAGCATTATCATAAATAAACTTGATTCCATTTTTGATGTCTGATAGACCATAATTTCCAGAATGATTTGATCCATTTGAAGTTTTCAGGAAACCAAAAAGACCTAATCGAAGTTGAAGAAATACAACGATTGTATTCGCAGAAGCAAGATGTAAACCATTATAAGCAATCGCGTCACCACTAAAATATACATTAACTCTGTTGCGTATATTTGTTATTTTGCTGGACAACTGATTTTTTCGCCATGAAAAATAATATAAAGATTTTAAATGTTTATTCTGACAATTGTGTGTTGTGAGTGAGAACTTTTTTTCGTTTGCAACAAAACCGGTTGTGAAACCGGAAGTTGACAATGAATATTTAAGCCTGAACCTCAAAAAGACTGCCTTGCAACAAGTTACGATAATAAATAATTTAATTTTGGGTCTCAAAAAGTTTTAATACAGAAATTTGGAAATACCGGATATTGGTTTTTTGACCATTTTTTGAAGATTTTGACATTTAAAAGGATTAAAATTTAATCCATATATCATATTTATATAATTTGTATACTGTACAACTTTAATACCGCCCGGTAGTATTTTCGCTTATCAACAAAGGTTTCGACTAAAAGGTAAAAAAATTATGTTTTGACGATATTTTTGAATTAATTTTTCTGATTTTTTCAATATTGACTCTCCGGCCTGAAAAAACACGGTGATAAAATTTAACAAAAAATTATATTTAATAACGAAAACAACAATTAGATTAACAAAATAGAAAATTTCATACAGGTAGAGTTTTCCAAAGTGACCGTTTTTGCCGGCCATATCTCTTTAGGAAGTAGGTTGTTATTTTTTAGTTTGATCTCGTACATTCGTACTACTGAACGTACATAATGTACTAGACCAAACTAGAAAATAACAACCTTCTTCCTGTGGGGATATGAAAGATCCGTCACGTGAAAAAACAAAAAATCACGTGGAACTTCATCATCATGAAAGAATTATATAATTGAATGTGAGATATTATAAGTTACAATTTGAACACTCAAAAATTGATTAAGCATTGTTTCAAATAATAAGGAGGTGTCATTTAAAAAATATATCTTTAGAAACCTTCAGAAAACTCTACTTCTACCAGCATATTCTGTCAGTATAATTCTGACCACTTGATGGCAAAAAAAATCAAATTTTCCTCCTTTTTACCTTGAAAAATTGTCTCCAGCAGCAAGAACAATCAAAATTCCAGCATTTTTGGCGTTTCCTGGACGATAAATATCGACTGTCAGACAATCTTCGGACATCATTTTGTCCTCAACCATGACATCAAAATTCCAAAATCTTGGATTTTGAAAGCAACCTGGCCCTTTTTCGAGTCCATTAATGTCTTTACCAAAGTATTCAATTGGTTCAGATGGACGAAATCGTTTTGGTTCATTGGCATAAGGAATTCCTAATTTTTTTTATCAAATTAACAACGACCATTGTTTGTAATGTATATGAAATGATGTGCTTTGAATTTGCCAATAAATTTAAGGCCAATCATTGGCAAATTATTTTGCTCAATTATCTGGAAAAAATCGATTCAGATCTTTTTACTGGTGATTTTTTTCATTTTTACTCAGAAATAAGTTAAAATAGCGTATATGGGCCCAATAAACTGGCTCAGAATTTAATGTTGTTTCTAAAAATATAATTTTTATTTTTCTCCGTTGAAAAGTTCGCTTTAAAATTCTGAATTTAACTTCCAAATTTAACTTCCAATTTTTTTTTAATTTCTAGAATAATACTTTCTAGAGTAGTTAGGACTTGAAAAATACTGCTTATCGATTTTAAATTATAAGAAAAATTAAAGTTTCAAATGTTGAACATTCCAATGTTCTAGGAAAAATTAAAGTCAAAACCAGGCTTCCAAAAGGGGATAGGGATAGTCCTATCCCCTCAAAGAGGATAGGGATGGTATAGGATAAGGCTGGAAACTTCACGGATACTTTTATTCCCCTTATCCCTTTCTATCCTCTTTTATCCCCCTTTCTATCCTCTTTAAAAGAAAATCGAACTTTTTTTATAATTTTCAGACAAGAAAAAAATGATAAAATATTGTTGATACAGATAAAAAACCGGCGAAACTCGTAGATATAGACAACATTGAAAAATACGGGCGATAGAGTAGGGTTATACCCGGGAGCTCTATCTGCGAAACTTAAAACCTCGGCATTTAATATCTACAGTATTATGTAGAGTATGCATTTTTTTCGTGCAAAAAAAAATAATGATTCGAAAGAATCGTCTTTAATTTGTGGAGAATTCTTTCGGTCCTTCTTCAAATTTTCTCGAGAAAAAACAAGATATGCCGTTGGTTTATAGGGCAAAAATTCGCCGCGAAACTTTCTCAAAAAAATATTCTGAGTAAGAATTTTTTTTGAGCCAGTCAGTGCTTACAATTTAAGAATTAAATAACAACTTTTACGCTTTGGCAGGCACTCGAAAGTTCATCGATGACGAGGTTCTCTGGTCATTTTTGCCACTTTTTCAGCCAAAATTTTAATTTAATTCGATTTTTGAAAAAAGAATAAAATTAAAACAATTGGTCCGAATTGGACTATTTTTTGTTATTTTTCCCGAGATAACTGAAACTGTTTAATTATCAGTTTTTGTTTTAAATAATTGGAAACAATGGTCTGCTTCGGACTTTTTTTTTCGTTTATTTGTTCTTCAATATTTTTCGTTAGTTTGAGCTATCTTAGATAGCCTATCTAAGAACTCAATCAGATGTTTCAAAAGCCGAATTTAAATGAATTTTTTTGCTGAAACAGTGGCAAAAAATGACCAAAATTTTGTATGACTTTGAAAAAATAATTTATGGTTATTTTGGTACAAAATGCGTAAGTGGAAAAGCTAAAAATCGAGAAAAATGTAAGTTGCAGAAGTTTGATTTTGTTTATGTTAATCGTCGATTAATAATCGATGCAGAATTTTCCAAGCATTCCGTTTGACATAAAAATACCACTGAAGCTGGGTGGACTCCTCCGGTGGAGCAGGCACCCAAATGGACAATTTAAACTTCATTTCAATTTTACTCCAGAAGAAATGTCAAAAACATTTTCTTGAGATAAAAAATTTCATTCACTTTTATTCGTTGATAAAATTGTTATTTAAAGACTATTTTACTCTTGGATAACCATGATCATGGGCCAAAATCAAGCCAAAATTTTATCTTGATTTACCCAAAAACGTCTCTCTTCCGGGATTTAAGATATATTTTGTTCGCAATTAACAAAATTAAACAGGAAATTCGGATTATCATCATAAATTAAATTTTCATGAATGTTTAGTAAACTACCTCTGTAAACTTCTACCGGTTTTCCATGTGGCTGGATAAATTTCCCCGTAATCAATCCCTCGTTCAAAATGAGCTCCCCAACAGAATACTCTAAGTGATCAACAATATCCAATCCAAAAATTTCTTCATAATTCGAGCTACTTTTCTCTAATTGAGCTGTACTCTCCCTGAGAAGTAAGCTTAGTAGAAATTTTTTCATTATTATTTGACCTTTCAAAAATTCGCGAATAAATTTTTGGAAGGTGTTCTTTTTATATAACTATTGATAATCAAAAAGGAAATAATGCATGAAAGAGATTTTATGACTTTTTTATGATTTTGATACGTGGCGTTACAGCGCTGGCAAGATTTTAGCAAGCTCATGCTCGTTAAATTGAAAAATTATTTTTGTTGGAAAAACGTTAAAATAACGATACTTAACAATTAAATCCGGCCATTATCTGGGTCTTGCTGCCAGACGCTGTCAGTTGATCAATGAAATCAAATAATACCGTTAAGAATGAATGCAACTTAATCTGAAAAAAATACTTTGAGTACCGTTTCACCCATAAAATCATAATTTCTCTTATTTTGCGAAAAAAGTCGAAATAATGCTTTGATCGAGGCTCGTCGTAATATTGTCAGAATATCGTCTTGATATTTTTATTTCTCGAAAAGAAATAGGTGATAAATTTTCATCATTTTCTACTGTAAAATCGATCTTCTCCCAGATAAAAGTGAGAAATTAAGCCAAAATTTTTCTGAGTGGACCTCGCGACATGCAAAAGCTTCGATTTTCCGTGTGCTTAAATGACAGACAAGAAAAAACTGATGTTAAAACCTTGACTTCAGTAAAGTCGAAATTTTGAATTTCCAGTGGTAAAATATAAATTAAAAATTAAACTAAACTTCGAATTTTTCTGATGATTTGTTCGAAAATACATTTTTAGACGGGTCGCGAGTCGCGAGGTCGGCTGAAAATCATTTCAACCATTTTGATTGTTTTAAACTTTATTTATTCGCTAAAATTTTGTAACTAACATTGTTAAAATAAATACAAAATTATTCAAAGTTGACAATCTAGAGCTTCAATGAAACCCTAAGTTATGCATGACTCATGCAGCATGAGGGGTTTTTGGTGTAAAACTCAGCTTTTAGATAATTATGAATTATGTTTACTGTACATATCTGCCTTAGTATCTGCAAACACCCTATTTTTTCTGTGAATCTCATAATAAATAAGTCTTTGTTTTTTTCAGAGCAACCAAAAAGGACGTAGCAATCGATATTACTGCTGATTACGGGCTAACCCCTCGGTGAGAGACAAAGTGCATTGTGGGGATTTACTCCTTTGCTCTGAGATACAATTGGAATTCCTTAAATCGGAATCCGATTATCGGATGAACCGTTTTCGTGATCATTCGACCCGATTGCGGGTTGCTCTATAAACAAAACACCATCATTGAAGATCATTTAGGGATGGGTTGGAAATAAAGCACTTTTTTTCGATAACTTTAAACTTTATTAAAAAGATTTAAGAGCAGAACAAAAATGTTTTAGGGGTTAATGGTCGATTTATAAGGACTTCTATCGAGTAGCCATGTCGAACTCTGAAAAGATTCACACGCTCAATTCTCACTCAATTTAAAGATTGGAACAAAAGTGGTTATTTTCAGGGCGCCATGGCCGAGTGGTTACTTCTCTTATATTTCGACGTTAACTCAGATCATTGAAAATTATTAGCATTATTATACTTCGTTACGAGTCACCTTTATGGTGGCGCATTCGGGAACTAAAAATCCCCCCTCAGTTACCACTCCTGCAGCCGCCCTTTTTATTTCATTAAATAAAACCTCAGATGGAAACCGCTCTTAACGCAAAAAATTTCATTGAATTTTAAGCCATAAATGTTATAAGAAAAAAATAAAGGAAACCTTACAGTGCTCGGACTCCAACTTGAACGTCCTCTCTAACTGAAACGTTTTTTGGAGTTTGTGAGTCTTCCGTTTAGAGTACGACGACTGTACTAGAATAAGATCGAAACGAAAAATCCTAAAAAAAGAATTTCGAACCATCGCAGCGCGAGACTCGCGCCGCGAGTTCAAATACGGCACGAAATACAAATTTTATATTCAGACGAAATGGATATTCTGAAATAAAATGATTGTTTCATCAATCATATGAACAATCATATAAGTCAGATGATCTGACCTACAAATTTAGCCTAAGTTAACCCTCCGAAGCATATAAAAAAAGTTCCGCCAAGGCATTATACCCTTTCAGAAGGGAATTTTTTTAGCGTTGTTTACAGAAAGGTCTTATAAGATCAACCTTCAATTTTTCCTGTATGACCAAATTCAAGAGTTTATCTTTTGAAAAAAATATATTATATTCTAGAAATTTTATGTTTAATTCTAGAAAAAGAAAAAAAAGTTTGAAAGAAAACAAGTTATTCAACAACGTGAATACTACGTCATGGTAGGCTCCGGAAATGTATGTTGAATCTCCATAACTGCGCAGTGCTTTTTCAACTTAACCCACATACTCAGCGCTGGCCATATCTGGCCTAATGTGACTTGCGAGCCCTCTGTTTTTAATAAGTTAACTTTTTTTCTTGATCAACTTTTTATTCATAAATATCGCACTTTTTTTGCGCAAATTCTCTATCTTTGGCTAATATATTTTTCTCTATCTTTTGTAGTTCTTGGAGAATTAAAGCATGTTGTGGACCCTAAATCGGGGACCTGAAAAAAATTCAAATGAGATTTGAAATTGAAAAAATAACTTTGATTTTAAAGGATTTTGCCACCATCATTCAAGATTTAATTTTTATGTTCCAGAAAAATGAAAAAAAATATTCCAATAAAAATCTTGAAATTTTTTCTTTTTTTTTGATTTTTTCCACACATCCATTTTTTTCGGATTTTCTCACAAAAAAGTAATTTCTTGCAAAAAATTAAAAAATGATTATCATTTATTTTCGTGCAAAATAAGAACTGAAGTCCCGATAACCTATAATGTCACAATGATACTATTACTTTTGCGAAACACTGGTAAAAGTCGGACACAAACAAAGCGCGCGACGATGTCCCTTCACTAAATTTCTTTTGTTATCTTTTTTGTCGCACAAACTTGATTTAAAGGACTTTTCGCCGCTTGTTTATTAGACGGCCGAAAAATATCGCAAAAAAGGTCTCATAACGGCGGAAATATCAAGGCGGTATTTTCTATATTTAATAGTGAAACTAGATTTCATTTACCGTTTTTCTTCAAATAAGGTTTTTAGACACAAATCATCATTTAACGAATATTCTCTCAATAAAAAAAAATTATCGTAAAAAAACGAAAAAATATATTTTCATTTTTTTTCTATCAAAAATTGTTGAAGCCTTCGAATTAATAGTTTGTATTTTCGCTACGGATACTTGGATAAAATATGATTTTAAAGTCAGTGGCCAAATATGGCGCACCGCTGAGTAGTCAACTGTTTTGAAACTTCTGAGTATGTGGGTTAAAGGGGGTGGTGTTAGTGATTTTTTGGATTTCAGAGGCTTCGTAACGGTTAGACAAATTCAAAGACTAGACATTTTTGAAAATAACCATAACATTAGAAAGATCTATCTTTGATCTCACACGATCCATTTGCAGTTTAGTAGCCACTCTACCAATCATCCTGGTTAACCGAGGTTAACCTTGTGAGCATTAAAAAAAAGTTCCGCCAAGGATAATACAATACAATACGTGATACACGGTCACAGTTGTCTCTACAATTTATCTCTGTCGAAAACAATGGGACAAGAATCTGGCCTACGTCAGTTTTCTCCAGCTTTTGATTTAATATCTCAAAAATAAAAAAGTAAATTATAAATAAGTCAAAAAATTTTGATTGAAAAACATGATTTTTTGATGAAAATGTTTCTTTTTCCCTATAAAGCAGATAATCGCCTTTTTTCTATTATTTTTCGGGGGAGTAAATATGGTAATGAAGTACAACTGTGGAAATGTTTGATGGGGTAAATTCCATTTTATAATAACTAAATTTTTTCATGGGATACTTGAAGTTGAAAATTAGATATTTCACTTCCTAAGCAAAAAATGTCTGCCTCTAGAAATACCAATGAATTTATATTTCCAACTGTTTCAACTGTATATTTCAACTGCACAAAACAGTTTCCTAAAAACCTGGGGCTAATTCTCACATTTTGATTTTGTATGTCCAGTTTCCGAATATAATTTTTAACGGAAAGTGAAACATAGGCGAAAAATCCTGATGAAATCAACTCCCCGGTAAATGCCGGAATCAAAACATTCGAAGAAAAATCAATTATTTTTCTTGAACCGGAATCTAAAATTTCTTTAATAATGTTTTTGAAACAAAAGATTTCCTCGATCCAGTTTTTTGTCTTTTTTCGAATGATTTTAGGTTATGCTGGAGGCCACAATTGTGGCTCTGTGCTCACAAGGGTTAAAGACGAGTCCCTCCAGCTTTTTTCAGAAACAAGGATCCTAGAGCCTTATTTTGAGATTTTGGTGAGAATCTGAGAAAATTGTCTGAATTTTAGTGAATCGGTTCTGTTTTTTTTTTCAAATTTTTGCCTCAGGGGTCAGGAATTTAGCTGAATGTGCCAAAAGAGGGTGTTTTTTTGGGACGTTTTAATGAAAAACGCTTTTTCTGTGGAAAGACAAACGTCAAAAATTTTCGGAATGTAACAAGCCCTAGGGGTGGTTAAGCATCGAAATTGGTTCCGTACTTTTTTGAATTTCGCCCTGATTGACTGTAATCGACAAAAAGTGCGCGAAAAATAACAATTTTGAAAAATTAAAAGTGGATAATCAGAAAATTAAAAGTCACCAAAAAGATTCCTTGGGTATGATTGCTGAAAACGATATAAGCAACTATGGCTGATTTTCAACCCACACAGTGCTAGAGCTCAATCATAAAATTTTGATAAAAATTTTTATTTTTTAGAAATCCGCTGTGGTCAAACAGACCATAGTGTGCTAACTATCGTTTCCAAGCAAAAATCATACCCAATGAATCTTTTGGTGAACATTTAAATTTTCTTCTTATGATCATTTTATTCTGAAATTGTCATTTTCGGCACTTTTTTGTCGATTTTACAGCCAATCAGGGCGAAATTCAAAAAATACGACCAATTTGGATGTTCATGGACTAGGTAGGGTGGGAAATGCGATTTCGAACTTTCTTTGTGGATTATTTTTTTGTAACTGTATTGACTAAAGATGATCACGAGTTCAAAAAAAAATATATGAATTTTTTTAGAGGGTTACTATCGGTCCAAAATTGAAATTGAAAAATTGTGATTTTTCCAAAAAAAATGGTTTTCGGGGTTTAAAAATAGAAAAAAAGTCCAAATTTTTCGAACAAATCAATGGACTAGATGCAACTGGTGAAAACCCATTCCACAAAAAAAATTTATGGAATTGATGTTGCGGACAGGTGTCAAAAATTTACTTCAAGAAAAAATTGAAAATTTAATTAATGAATTTCTCCAAGCTTCATCGCATTTGGAAAAAAAATTAATGTTGATATTTTTAGCCTAACTAGACCAAGGCGCTTTTCATTTGACACCTAAAATTGAAGCAAAAAAATTTAAAAAAAAATAAATTTTTGAAAAAATTTTTTTCAATTTTGAAACTTTAAGAAAAATTGCTTTTTTTTTTTTTTTTAGCTTCATATATAGAGCACAGGCTCTTAGGTTGCCGCAGGCACACGACTATATGATAAAAAAAGTTGGGATTTTAGAACTTTAATATTATTCGAATATAGCAGACAGAGGAAATACATTGCATAAAGACTCAAAAAAACTAACACTCAAAAAAAATCGGAAAATATACACATGAGTTATGGGGTTTAAACTTTCTCAAAGATGATTCGCCCATGAAAAAAAGGGTCAAAATTTTGAGTATAATCAAACAAACTTTCGGGCTTTAAAACGAGCTATAAAAGGTTGGATTTATTATTGATTTTTTTTGTTATTATACCGATCTTGTTACAAAAACAGCAAAAGCATCCGTACCGAGGAGTTTAGTTTTGCAGAAATTCCCGGTACTCATCCTACTTATGCGGTATAAGTATGGCCTACCACTAGTGCTCCATGAGAAGGTCGGTGAAGATTCTTGCCACCACCCTTATGACGCATAATCATGACGTGGCGTCTTCACAACATATTTTTTCATTCAGACCAAATTTGGGGTCAAAGAGAAAGTAAACCTTTTCTGACCCCAAATTAGTCCTAATAAGTAATTTGGATTCAAGAAGCATTTGGGTTTAAGAGAAGTTTAAACCTTTTCTTGACCCCATTTATTTGGGGTCAAAAGATAACCCGAAAATCATAATTTTCGAATATAAATTCAAATTGATATCTTATTTTTGAACAAAATAAAGGTCGATTTTTTAATTAAATGATTGTGAAAAATTTTCAAGGTTATAATCAGGTTTGGTTGCGGAAACAGAAGATCATACATCTAAGTTCTATATTTTTTCCAATCAAAGTCGCTTTTTTGGTACCTTCAATCACGTCTCAGATCAAAATCAGGGCATTGTAAAAAAATCTGAGGAATACTCGTTTGTAGATCTATCTTGTTCGCCTACGACGATTACACATCTCAAAGTCAACCTTGTTAACATCACAACACCACCAGTGGTGGAGTCTATTCTAGAGGACTAACGGTTTTTTTTAAATATAATCTTCTTTTAGACCCCACAATACAAAGCGTCTCAAATTTACACAAAGGTAGCGAATAAAATGAGAACAAAATGTGGGTCGGAAGAATTTTTTTTCCAAATTTTGACAATTTTGTCTTCTAGAATCTCACTTGAACGCCGATTTTTCCAGTTTTTTCGACTTCAAAACTCTATCTTCTTTTAGACAAAATGTTTTAGAATAATAGCCGTTTTTTTCGACTAAGGTAGATTAAATACCAATGCGGTCATGTGGTCGGAAGGAATTTTTGATTAATATTCCCTAGAATTCTAAAAAAAATTGACGGAGTAAACGGAAATGAAAAAGTTCAAAAAAAGTTCGTCTGATCGAACAAAACGTCCACAAAATTGAAGCTGAGATTACACTGATCAAAAGTGGGCTTACAGCTAATCAAAATTTTTAACCAATAGCGTCAAATTCCCGATAATTTAGGTTTACATTTGGCTTAAAAATAATTAAGAAATTTCTGTAATTCGAATAAAGACATTTCGATTTTATTTTTATGTCATGCATCGTTTTCGGGTGGGTCATATTTCCATAAAAAATGTTCATTCATGTAGAACCCGGTTTTATGGGGTTAAAGCAAAAAAATATTCGAATTTTTGAAATTCTAGATTTTGTTCTAGATTGTTTTGAAAAAATAATTGCCACCATGAAGATTCCTTGGGTCAACTTTAGTCATAACCGCATATTAATGTATCAATACATTAATATCTAATAAAGGGCCTCAAAAAAACGACACCCAACCCCTTAAGGCCATTAAAATCCAAAATCGACTCACTTAATTGGCTCCTCAAAAATAAAAAAATAAACTTATTTTTTTTGTAATTTTTTAATCTAGGTTCCTTAAGATTTGTTGTATGGGCATTTCTTCGATTTTTTGTAAATGCAATCAATTTTCACTCAGACTGTAGTTTTTTTAGTTTCTTTTTGGTTGTATTTCAAACGAAAAACCCGCATTGAAATTGCTTTACACAGTTAGTGGAAAGCAACAATTTCAAAATTTCCCACCCCTTCGATTAGTTATTTGGCAGACTGGCCTGTTTTGTTTTGAATATAGCCCCGGTTTAGTGAGCAACTGCATGTCAGACAAAATCTATTACCTTAAAATGGTGCGGCATTAAATTTCTGAAATTTTTTAATGAAATTTTTAAAATTTTTTGAAAAATAGTAAAATTTTAAAATTTCGAAAATTTAAAAAATTTTTGAATTTTTTGGCTCAAAAAAGCGCTGCAAACAACGCGATTGCCGAAAATGCCAATAAAATGGTTTTTCACCCGACGTAAAGTTTCAAAATAGAGTTTGAAGTTGTGTAAAAAAACCTTTTGACACCTGTCCGCAACTTTTTTTTTTTAAATTTTTATCCTTTTTTGGGTTTTTCAAATTTTTAGCGCATCTTTAAGCAAAATGAATGTTAACATGGACGATTCGAATTCGCAATTTTTCCCCCTACCCTAGGGCTTCTTACATCCGAAAATGACGCTTTCTTGCATTTCCAAGAAAAAGCCTTGTAATCAAAACGTCGAAAACACACTTTTTTTGGCACATTCAACAGATTGGCTACTTCTGGAGGCAAAATCGAAAACAAACAGAAACCGATTCACTTAAAAATCAGACAATTTTCCGAATTCTCATCAAATTTCAAAAACTTTCCGAATATAAGCTCTAGGATCCTTCTTTCTTTAAAAAACTAAGAGACTCGGGTTTAACCGCGGTTAACCACATGGTTGGAAAGGAGTGGACTAACTGTTAAAATGAATCGCGAGATCAAAGATAGATTCTTTTCCTAATGTGTGTTTCATAGAAATGTCCAGTCTGCATTTGTCTAACCGTACGAAGCCTCTGAAATCCCAAAAAATCACTAAACACCACCCCCTAATACTTCTGGTCTGATTGACTTTAAATCTGTTGGAATCAAAAAATATTTTTAAATAGGGTGTCAAAATATTCATGCAGAAATCACGTTTTTTAGGAAAAAATGTTAGTTTTCTCGATTTAATGAAATATTTTGCCTTATTTTTACAATATTAAGCCAAAATTTGAAAAAAATTGAACCATAATTATTATGGTATAGTGGTATCACTTTGGATGATTTTTTCACAATTTTTTCAAACATAATCAGTTTATCCATACTAAAATCCGAAATCGGGGGATATTTTGAATTTCACTCCCAAAAAATATTTCTGCTCCAGTATTTCTTAGGAATGCTATTTTTTGCAAATCGTATCAAAAACACCTTTTTTAAAATACTGACTATATTTCAATTTCAACTCCAAAAAATTTGAGTCCAAAAGTTATTTCTTCGGAAGTAGACTTAAGCAATCGCAATAAATTTGAACCTTTTTTTCAAGAAAAATGTTGGGTGATATCTCCAGATTCACATTTGTTGAGTTTAAAATGTTTTTCGAAAAGAGAGCTTTTTTTAAATTATTTTCCAATCATTATGGCTGATTTAAAGTGACTTTACCCTTTCCAAAAAGGGTATATCTTTTCCCAACGGACTCCATCTCAAAAACGTGCGGTAGTTTACTATCTCTATAGCGCGTGTTCCGAATCCCACGATGTTGTCTAAGTGTTGTTTTGCGTGAATTGCTTGAGGTCATTACACACCGATAAAATTTAGCCGGTCCCAAATCAGAGAACCCTTTACTATAATCATACCAAAGACAATCACTGAGACAACATTAGTGGGATTCGACACGCCTATAGAGTAGTAAACGTTTTTGAAGATGGAGTTCCGTTGGGAAAAGGAATAGCCGGAGGGCTAAGGCGTTACTGTCAGAAAAATTTATCTGAAAAGTTTATAACTAAATCGACCAAAAAAAAACGATTGGTGATCGTTTCAGAGCTTTTTTCTAGCCGTTTGCATGCTAGAGGGAGCTGAAGTTCAAGTTTAAAAATTCCCTTTTGGTAGACAAAAAATGTAATTTAGAGATTTTTTTATTTTTGGAATACGAATGACGCACAAAATATTCTTCCATCTACTTTAAAGATAGGCAGATTCATAAAAAATATTTCGGCTAATTAACTATCAGCCTCCCGGGGATCCCGGTTGGTTATTTTAGGCATGCCGGTCTACCCGAGTTAATCACAAAAATGTGATTCGTATCTAACGGTTATCACACAACCTGGTACGGACCAGTGGTACCGAGAAGGCCTTATTATTATATCAGCCCCTGAAACCACTTGGTGAGGCCTTTGGAGGGGCTTTCGCTAAAACGGGCTTCAGAGACCGATGAGTCCATCGGCGATGAGGTATATTTGGCTAAATTGAAAGAGAATACATATTTTTTCGAAAATCACGTTTTTTTTTGAAAATATATACCGAAATTTACAATTCTAAAGCCTAGAAGCATTTTATCCTCAAAACACGGTTTTTCACTTAAAACTTATGGGGTCGTTTCAATGCGCACGGTGTTTTCAACATCCCGATACGTAAACTACCCATATAATTTTGGTGCACATATTGGTGCACTTTTATCGGGCTTGTGATATTTTTTTACAAAACCTATGTACATTGTACAATTTAATAGGAAAGCCCAGTTTTTGAGCGGTACGTACAGTAAGCCGTACGTAGTTAACTTAATATAATTTGAAAAAATGAGAGAAAGTTCACTGCTCAAAACGAGGCTTCTTCGATACAGTATTGTATAACTCAACGATCGGTTCATGTGATTTTATTCATCCTTTTCAAAATATTTTTTATTGTTATANCTTTGATCACTTACTTCTCATTGAAAACAGGAATATTTTCAAAAACATTTCTTTCAATATGCGCACTCATTAAGACCTTGGCTTTCACAATGTTTTTTTTTATTTTCAATCAATCTTCTCGTTTTCTCATAAATAGATGATTAGCAGCGCGAGTGATCAAAAAACGCGAAAAAAGTTCCAGTTTATAAAAAAATATTTTTTGAGCATGAACAAAATGTATCCGCTTATCACCAAAAAACCACATTTCAGAAAAAAATAAAAATTGTCTCATTTGAGAACTAAAGACTCAAATTAAAAAAATACTTAATCAGATTTGTAAATTTTATAAAAAAATTTGTCGAAACCGAGCAGCAAAAATTTGGGTTTAATCACTTACTTGCCATCGAAAACATTAAGATTAACATTATCATTTCTTTCTTTATTCTCACTGATTCTGACCTTGGCTTTCACAATTTCTTTTTAGATTTTTAATCAACTTTTCGTTATCTCATCAAAAGACGATTTCAGCGCGGTTGGTCAAAAACCGCAAAACAGTTTGCGCTGTCAAAAATTATTCAAAGTCAACATTGATCGATTATAAAGTAAATTGTCCAGTATTTTGATCATAAATATTCAAGAGATTAAATAATTAGAATTGATATTATACCGTCATTAATTAAAACTGATGTTAGTTACTCTAAACCAGCAATCAATCAGAATTGAGAAGAAACTAAACTTATCTCAATCAAATTTATTAATTATTTTCAAGTGTCCACATTGAGATATGTTATTAACTATTATTTTACTTATACGGTTCACACTAGCGGTTGGAACAATGCCTGAGAAATTAAAGTCAAAAATAAACTGTCTGGTTCGGACATTACCAAATGCCGTATATCGCAAATTGGACACCTTATCAAATTATCGACAATATATCTAACTTGTTGAAAAGTTTTTAACGCGCCTTGGAAGCTCGAGCACCACTTACAGTGTGCTGGAGCGACCAATTTTCGAATCCGCTGGAAAATCGATGAAAACAAAAGTCCCTGAAAATATTGAATCAAACCCACATAGAGTGTGCCAAACGAGAAATTCAAAATGGCAGAAATTTCTAGGACCTGTCTCGTTCAAAAATTAATTTGACTTACTTTTTTAGAGAATTTCCTCAAAAAACTTTAAAATGCGTGCTGGAATCAAACAGTAAAACGAATTGAAACGCAAATTAAGAATAATCTGAGGAACTGAGTTCTGTTGGGAAAAGTTTCTTGTGAAATCTTTCAAAGAATAAGAATTAAAATTTCCATCAAATCGGAGAACTCTTTTTATTTTTTCGTTGAAGTGGGCATGGTTTTCAATTTTTGAGAAAAAGTAGAAAAAAAAATAAGCCCCTTCGGTACCGAGCTATAGACCGAATCGAAAATAGTCGGAAACTACACGTCGTTCATCGTTTATCTGGGCGATAGATTCGCCGTGACTAGCGGACGAGGAGCAGAGACGAAGAATTTGGCTTTCGGGCACCTTCTGGTAAAGTGAGAGGACACCGGAAGATTCGATCGGAGCTGACGCGCGCAATGCGCTAGCTCGGTCGCACGCTGAGAGCGCAGCTCGAAAATTGGAAAGCGGCGGTAAAGACACGACCGCCGGCGTGCATGAGGGACGACCGGCTGCTGCGGCGAAAAGACTCGTCCACGCTAAGCTTATTTTGAAATAAATAACCTTTCTATTTAATTTTGCAAGTAATTGACAATAGTTGAAAACAAAATCGATTAAGTTCCCTCCTTCCTGTAAAAAGAGAATAGCATTTCTAATTGTTCAATCGAATGATCAAAATTCGGCCAAAAGAAACGTAAATATTTTTAAGTCGACCATTTTACGCCCCCCTGCGCAGACCAGCAATGGAATTATATATCCAGGCATCCCTTCAAGAGACGAAAAAAATGATGTTGGATGCCACTAAAAACAAAAATATTTCAAAGACAGATGCCTGGATTATCCTGCCATGCCACGGCCCAAGCGGATCCAGCTGGCCCCGATAGGCCCCCGAACTTCCTTTCGATAACAGCGTTGTTTGCTAAGAGCCTTCGGAACCTTTAATTTTCGAAGCTTACAGGGATAACTTTTCCTCATTCTCAAAAATGNAAATTTTCGCTAAATATTTCCGATAACTGTCAACCTAGTAGTCATTGTTATTCTTACAAAGTGTAATCAATTTCCATTAAGCCGTTTCCGAGATAAAAGACATTGAAGTCAAAATCAGTGTTCTAGAACTCTCCTCCCACTTGGTGCTGTGGTGCTAAAAAAACTCTGTTTTTACTTTTGGTCGGAAGCAAAAGGATAGATCTTCCTTTTAGGGTTTTCAGAATTTCTATAACTTGTTTCGTTTTGTTCTGAGCCTCAATCTAAACTGTCAGAAACCGTTGAGTACCCCCTTAATCTAAAAAAAATACTTTGAGTACCGTTTCACCCATAAAGTCATAATTTCTCTTATTTTGCGAAAAAAGTTCATCGAAATAATGCTTTGATCGAGGCTCGTCGTAATACCGTCTTGATATTTTTATTTCTCGAAAAGAAATAGGTGATAAATTTTGATCATTTTCTACTGTAAAGTCGATCTTCTCCCAGATAAAATTGAATAATTTACCCAACATTTTTCTGAGTGGAGCTCGCGAGTCGCGACATGCAAAAGCTTCGATTTTTTCGAAGGTGTTCTCAAATGACAGACAATAAAAAACTGATGTTAAAACATTGACTTTAGTCAAGTCGAAATTTTGAATTTCCAGTGGTAAAATATAAATGAAAAATTAAACGTAATTTCGAATTTTTCTGATGATTTGTTCGAAAATACATTTTTCAGACATGTCGCGACGTCGGCTGAAAATCATTTCAACCATTTTGATTTTGTAAACTTTATTTATTCGCTAAAATTTTGTAATTAACATTGTTAAAATAAATACAAAATTATTCAAAGTTCACAATCTAGAACTTTAATGAAATCCTAAGCTATGCATGAGGGGTTATTGGTGTAAAACTCAGCTTTTAGATAATTATGAATTATGTTTACTGTACATATCTGCCTCAGTATCTGCAAACACCTTATTTTGTCTGTGAATCTCATAATAAATAAGTCTTTTTTTTTTCAGAGCAACCAAAAAGGACTTAGCAATCGATATTTCTGCTGATTACGGGCTAACCCCTCGGTGAGACTCTCACCGTGAGAGACAAAGTGCATAATGCACAATTTGTGGGGATTAAATCCTTTGCTCTGAGATACAATTGGAATTTCTTAAATCGAAAGAACCGTTTTCGGGATCATTCGACCCGATTGCAAGTTGCTCTAAAAACAAAACACCATCATTGGAGATCATTTAGGGATTGGTTGGAAATAAAGCACTAGGGGTTAATGGTCGATTTATACTTCTATCGAGTAGCCATGTCGAACTCTGAGATTCACACGCTCAATCCTCACTCAATTTAAAGATTGGAACAAAAGTGTTTATTTTCAGGGCGCCATGGCCGAGTGGTTACTTCTTTTATAATTCGACGTTAACTCAGATCATTGAAAATTATTAGCATTATTATACTTCGTTACGAGTCACCTTTATGGTGGCTCATTCGGGAACTAAAAATCCCCCCTCAGTTACCACTCCCGCAGCCGCCCTTTTTATTTCATAAAATAAAAACAATAAAACCTCAGATGGAAAACGCTCTTTACGAAATAATTTCATTGAGTTTGAAGCCATAAATGTTATAAGAAGAAAAAGGAAACCTACCAGTGCTCGGACTCTAACTTGAACGTCCTCTCTAACTAAAAGGATTTTTGGAGTTTGTGAGTCTTCCGGTTAGAGTACGACGACTGTACTAAAATAAGATCGAAACGAAAAATCCTAAAAAAAGAATTTCGAACCATCGCAGCGTGAGTTCAAATACGGCACGAGAAACAAATTTTATATTCAGACGAAATTGATATTCTGAAATAAGATGATTGTTTTATCATATGAGTCAGATGATCTGACTTACAAATTTAGCCTAAGTTAAGGGGGTAGAAGCGATGTGGCAGATTGGTACATTTTTTCGGAGTAATTTTTGAAAGTAAAAAAAATGTGAAAATTTTTTATTTTATTTTTTATCTTTAATAAAAGTGTTCATTCTTGCAAACGTTTATATTTTTAATTTTTCAACATACTTAAGTATCTGTAAAAATATGAAAATCCACTTTTCATTACAACTCAATTTCCAACTTGACCCCATGTGAGAATTTTTTTTAAAGGCGATATTCATAAACCTCAGCCATTTTCGGGTGTTATGCGCTAATTAGTGGGAGAATCATTATCCATATGAAAAAATTTTCTTAATATGAAAGTTTTTTTTCCATGAAAAAAAGAGAAAAACAGCTTTTTAGGAAAAAAAATTGACCTTCAATTGCGTTTAAATATCAAAAAATCTCCTGACTTTGAAAAGAAAAGTAGCCTATAACACCTGAAATTTAATTGAGATTTTTTGAATTAAATACAATTTTTATAAATTGCGTGCAAATGGCACAAACCGGTGTCACAAGCAAGTGTTGTAAATTTCATCAGTAGCTCAGAAACGATATTCGATTGACCCTTCCATCGGTTGAAATACGGAAATCAAATAGATACCAGAAAATAACACAACTGATTCGGCCTGATTTTTCAAGAAGAATTCAAAAAAGCATTAATAAAAAATTTTGGACTTGATTTGCGAAAAATTTTCATAATATTTCTAAAAAAAGTCGACAAAAAATTACAAATGAACATGTTATGATTTTTTAAACAGCAGTCAGAAAATATGTAAACATGCATGAAAAAAGTTAAAGTGGCTATTTTTTTCA